>JARQOC010000002.1:675443204-675899447 GCA_033576535.1 Allobates femoralis | reverse complement strand
TGTTTTTCAAATGAATTATACAATTTATGGGTGACATAGATTAAAAAGTTCTTAATTCTACTTGGTATGATTCTTTACATGGGAAAACCTAGCATTTTAACAGGGGTGTGTAGACTTTTTTTTATCCATTGTATATGGTTTTGATTATATTGCATCTAAGTTTCCTTGTGCTTTTCAGTCAATAGAGGTTTTTATCCTACACTTTAGGCATAGAGACATTCAGTGCTTAATATACAGCTTACTTCGCAAACTGAACCATTGGTGCCTGCTGCCACCACGGCAAGATCAGGTCTAGGGCTGTCCGGTGTGAACTGGACAGCCCCGGACCTAATTTTGAAACAGAACCGGAGGGCATATTTGCATATCGGCTCTGTTTGCAGCCGGATTCAGCAGATCGCTGCAGCAGGAGCTGAAATTTCAAGATCGCGGCTAGAAGGGACCTAGCCGTGTCCTGATATCACTGCAGGGAACAACTCCAGGTGCTGACGTTTAGCAGCACTCGCTGCTAAACTTCAGCACCCGACTCCCGAATCCAATTTTTTTTGTTAGATTTGGCGCCATAGACTCCCATGTTAGGGGCGCCGGGTTCGGGAGGATCCGATTTTGCCTGATTTTTGCCCCGGACACAAAACACTGGAAGCAACGTGTTTGTGTCCTGGAGAAAAATCTGAATTCTCCTGAATCCTCCCGGACAGATGGAAACCGGATGGCAAATAGCTGCCATCCGGCCCCATAGTGGGGCTGGATTAGCACAAAATTGGGTCCGGGGTTGTCAGGTTCACACTGGAAAGCCCCGGACCTGATCTTGCCGTGATGTGAAACCAGCCTTCTGCGGTCACCCAAGGGTTCCTGGTGGCAGATGGTGATGGTTCCTTCCCGCAACCTCCATGTGGTGTAGTCAGTGAGTCAGTGGTGGTTTAACCATGAATTTTTGAAATGCGCTTACAACTTTATAGGAACATTCAATATCTTTGATACTTTTTATGTCCTGTTCCTTGTCTTCAAGAAAATGATCTCAACCATCTAGACCACTCTCTGCACACCCAAGATTATTACTTTAATATAGGCCATTGTACAAGAAGAATGTGCTGAAATTTCTCATTAACTCTACCAGACCCTGGTGTATGGCTATGGATCAGGTTTGCAACCGTTCAAATTAGTCAAAGGTTGCTCTACTAAGTAGTAAAAAGGCTTGTCAAGAAGTGGTCGAGTAAATTTGAGAATGCAATCCTCATTAAAAGTGGCATTTTGTGCTGGTGAACCACTTGTTATATTAGTTATGTTGAGCTGTTTAAATTGGGTTGCCCTCATTGATTAATTGTAAGTAGCTGAAAGTTTGTAAATTTGGCTAATAGACCAAAATTGCAATGGAGAAGAAATAATTCAGATAACTAAGTGTATGTTAAATGTTATAATCTATAACAATTAGGTGATCTTTGCTGCTTATTAGCTTTGTTCACTCGCAAGCTGCAGATGCCTACTTAATAGAGTCAGAGTAGATGGAGATTCAATTATTGCAACACTTCATCACCTTCCTGCTAAGAACATTTAATAAAATACCATGAATATCTTTCCTACGCAGTAAATTACAATGAACATTTTTATAAATGAATGGAACTTGGTTGCTGATAAAATCAGTGAATCACAGCGAAATCAGCATTCACTCTAAGGTGAAATAGTTCTTTAATGTTAAAGTTTTGTGGCATGTCTTAGGTACAAGAGTGATGAGGTCTGGATGAGGGGGCATATTGGAGTCACATGCTCCTGATGTGTAAGAGGTGCCCACCTCTTCATGAGTCAGGAGTGTCTGACACATCATGTGCGCCTCACCACAAATCTTCACTGGTCTAAAATTTCTAATATAAAGGTACTATTACACGCTGCAATGTTGAAACGATATCACTAACGATCTCATGACGCCGAGTCGTTAGGACATCGTTTTGACATCGTTGGTGAGATGTCACATGCGTAGATATCGTGGACGACGAACCAACGATGTAGCGAGCAGCTATAGTTCGCACAACCCAGTGAACGATACTTGTTCACTGTTGTCAATAGGGAAAGTCGTTAACGACATCGTTATCGCGGTTGTCACACACAACGATGCAGCAGGTTGTCTGATCGAGGATCGTTTGATTTGTGAACATGTTTTCAAATCTGTGATCAACGATCCAACGATTTATCGTAGCCGTATCTCAGTGTTACACGAAACGACGTCCTAACGATGTCGCTTGAACGACTCCAAACCCGTGTTTAAGGATATCAAACGATCTCGTACCGTGTAATGGTACCTTAAGGAATGCCGCAACTCAATGAATTAGACAAACTGTGGCGACACGCCCCAATCCTACACTTTTTGGGGGAGATTGGTGAAAGTGGTGTGAACATAGCAAGTCACACAGTTTTGGTGTATTCTCTTTGATGAATTGGAACTAAAGTAATTTGGAAAAATAAAAAGAAGCCGATGTTTCATGTTTCTTTTTCATACAGTTTCTTGAGCTAAAGCCAAAAGTGGATTCCAAGGGAATGGAAATAAAAGAAACACTTCTAGTTCTTCCTGCTTGATTCACTTTTGGCTTTGGTTAAAAAATCTGCATTAAAATCATCAATGGTTTAGTTTGAAAAACTCTTGGTGAACCATTAGATATAGTGACCAAGACTGGAACACAACTTCACTTATCTGCAAGATGTTCAACGAGAAAAGCTTGTTGTTATGAATGAGGAAAGCCAGCGCAAAGGTTCTGTACATGGGGATTTAAGAGTATAAGTTTTAATTTTCTAACTCAAGGCTTGTATTGATGACTTGTAGTGGGCTTTCAAACAATTTGATGTAATGGAAGATGTACATTTGTGAATCAAAAATTTATACTACGGGGTGGGCCATTTATATGGATACACCTAAATAAAATGGGAATAGTTGGTGATATCAACTTCCTGCTTGTGGCAACATTAGTATATGGGAGGGGGAAAACTTTTCCAGATGGGTGGTGACCATGGAGGCCATTTCTTCTGCAGTCTGACAAGAGTGGGAGAAGAGGGTTGCATTGACAATCCAACACAATGTATAAACTGAGAATAAAGTTCAATGTTGTAATAAAAAACCCCAGTAAAAGTAACAAACTCACTGAAATTGCAAGTGCTATTCTCAGTTTATATGTATACATTGAGTTATTGGTATGTGAGTCCAAGATGGTTTCCCTGTCTCCTTATTTAATCCAACACAATGGGCAGCACTTTGAACACATTTTATAAGTGGTCATAAACTTGTAAATAATGAATGAAAAAATAAAGTTACATTAAAAACAAGCACACCATTGTTTTTTTTATGAAATTCTCAATATGTTTGATGTCACATGACCCTCTTCCCATTGAAAAAAAATACAGTTTCCAAAATGGCTGACTTCAAAATGGCCACCACATGGTCACCACCCATCTGAAAAAGGTTTCCCCTCCCATATACTAATGTTCCACAAACAGGAAGTTGATATCAACAACCATTCCCATTTTATTTAGGTGCAATCATATAAATGGCCCACCCTGTAGACAAAATGTAGCTATCTGACTTGAGGGAAGCGTGGCCTGTAAACAATCCACTACTACTGATATTTCATGATTATCTTGCTAAATCAACAGTGTTTTTTCGGGCAGTACTCAAGCCAGATCCTCTGTCCATTTTACTAATGTCAGAAGAGCCAATCCACCGCTATATAAAACCTAAAAGTCATGCGGAAGTCACACCGAGCCTTCATGCTTATATTCTATCAGAATTCCATCATCAAGCTTGGAGATTATCGACAACAGCTTTTCTTTATGAACAGTTACAAATGAGGTATCCTCTAGGACAGAGGTCCCCAACCTTTTTGACATTGAGAGCCCTACTCAGATCTAAGAGAGGGTTGCGAGCCACATCCAGCTCCTGGCCACCTCACAGTAGAGACACCCAGACCCTCCACAGAAATCACATTGAGCAAGTATACCAAGATCCAGGGGTTCTTATCTTACCCCCATTCAGATGTGCTCTTCTGTGTGGGGCTACTCACAAAATTTGCCATCTGAAGATCTGCTTTTCATAGCGGTTTACTAGACCTGGTGCTAATGATTCAAGCTAGAGGACAGTCATGATCCCCACATCACAGGCTCGCAAGCCATAGATGGCTCCTGAGCTACAGGTTGGAGACTAGTGCTCGAGGATATGCTGTGTCATAGATAGAATCAGCACGCACCTTAGTGGGATCGCTGATGCTGCAGCGGCTCCGATGCCACGTTTTAGTCATGATTTAATAATAATAATTTTTATTTATATAGCGCCAACATATTACGCAGCACTTTACAATTCAGACGGTATACGATAAAATAATATATAACAGAATACAGTACAATATGAGACAATACAAATATAATACAATACAAACCATAAGAGACGAAAACTAAATAAATACATCACTGAGCCCATGAGGAGTGAGGTCCCTGATTGCAAGCTTACAATCTATGAGGAAATAGGGGAGACACAAAAGGTAATAGTAACAAATGCTGTCATATATGGTCCAGCTGTCAATATAATAAATAGGGGATTCACAATGCTGCATGAACCGTTCACCAGCCAGGAACTGTGCAAATACAGATAAAGTGCTATAAAATGCATGGGGGTGTAGAAAGATGATATAAGAGGCCAGATTTGGAGAAGGACAGAATGGGAATACTTACATACATGAGGTGAGGTGGTAGGCTAGTCTAAAGAGATGCGTTTTTAAAGGTATAGATATTTTTAATTAATTGAATTGTTCTTGGTAAACCGTTCCAGAGAACTGGTGCAGCTCGTAAGAAGTCCTGGAGACGGCAGTGGGAGGTTCGGATTGTAGATAATGTCAGTCTTAGGTCACTTGCGGAACAGAGGGTACGTGTAGGGCGATAGACTGAGATGAGAGAGGAGATGTAGGGCGGTGCAGAACTGTGGAGGGCTTTGTGGGTCAGAGTGATCATTTTATATTGTAGTCTGTAGCGGATGGGCAGCCAGTGCAATGAATGGCGCAGGATAGATGCATCGGTGAAGAGCTTGGAGAGGAAAATAATCTTGGCTGCTGCATTCAGAATGGATTGAAGAGGAGAGAGTTTAGTAAGAGGGAGACCAATTAATAGAGAATTACAAGGTCTGGGAACTTGCTATCTACCTTATGGAGAGAAGTTTTCCTGCAACCATAAGACGACAGTTAAGTAGGTGAGGAGATTGTAGCCACATCCCCCCTCTAGGAAATATGCAAATTTGCACTTCAGTAAGGAAGGGGAGTAACTGCAGCGCCACCTTTAAGTAGCTCCTCAAAGTCATAATTGCTTTCCAACAAACTTTTTAATATGACTAAGCAATTTGTGCCAGATCAGAACCCCAAACTACAGACGCTGCGTTTCGGGGTAACTGGCCCTTATCAGTGTAGTGTGTGGGATATTCACACTACACTAATGGGGGGCAGTTACCCCGAAACGCAGCGTCTGTAGTTTGGGGTTCTGATCTAGCACAAATCCCTTAGTCATATTAAAAAGCTTGCTGGAAAGCGATTATGATTTTGAAGAGCTACTTAAAGGTGGCGCTGGAGTTATTCCACTTCCTTACTGAAGTGCAAATTAGAGAATTGCAGTAATCCAGACGAGAATGAATAAGGGCGACAATTAGAGTTTTTTCAGAAACAACAGTAAGAAAAGGTTGAATTCTAGAGATGTTTTTGAGGTGCAGGTACATAAGCGAGCGAGCGAGTGACTGGATGTAGGGAATAAAGGAGAGATCTGGGTCAAATATAACCTTGAGACAGCAGGCATGCTGCTGAGGAGTAATGATAGAACCACATATAGAAATGGCAATATTAGGTTTCGGAAGATTAGTAGATGGGGAAACACAAGAAGTTCAGTTTTTCACAAGTTCAGTTTAAGGTAGAGAGAAGACATGATGTTAGAGACAGCAGAGAGACAATCACTAGTATTTTGTAATAACGTGGAGGTGATGTCAGGAGAAGAGCTGTATAACTGGGTGTCATCAGCATAGAGATGGTACTGAAAACCAAATCTACTGATGGTTTGTCCAATCGGAACAGTGTATAAAGAGAAGAGGAGGGGCCTAGGACTGAACTCTGAGGATCTCCAACCGTAAGAGGAAGAGGAGAGGAAGAGGAGCCGGCGAAAGATACAGAGAAGGAGCGGTCAGAGAGGTAGGAGAGAGACAGAGAGCAGAGCATAGAGAGAAGGAGCTGGTGATCCACAGTATCGAATGCAGCGGAGAGATTCAGGAGGATCAGTAGGGAGTAGTGACCATTAGGTTTAGCTGTTAGTAGATCATTAGAGACTTTGGTGAAGGAAGTTTCAGTAGAGTGTAAGGAGTTGAAGCCAGTTTGTAGAAGGTCAATAAGAGAATTGTCAGAGAGATAGCATATCATACCGGAGTGGACCAAGCGTTCCAGGAGTTTAGAGATGAAGGGGAGATTAGAGACAGGTTGATAGCAGCAGAGTTCTGGTCGAGGGATTTTTTTTTCTGTAGAAGCGGGCAAACCGTGAAACAGGACCTGTCGTCTGTACCTTCATGCACCCCCTCCCCGCACCTCTTCAATAAAGAAAGCACCTACAAACACACGGTGAGTGCCGCCTATTTGTTTTCTATACTTGGACTGTAAATGCTTGACTGGCTGATGCAGGCGTAGCACCACCAGGTGGCTGGGGATAAGACAGCGGTCTGTCTTTATGGAGAAATAAGAAAGACCAATAGCCCTGAAGGTGCCCGGTGCCCCTACCTTTCTATACAGATGTTTTTTTTTAATAATGGGTGAATGCTGGCATGTACCTATATGTCCAAGATCGGTAAGTAACGCCAACTCAAGACATATATGAACGTCAATGGTCGCGAAAAGGTTAAACCTCTGGTAAAAGTTAAACATCACAATAATAGCCAACAAATGTGTTTTGCTGACAAAAAAAGAAACACAAAGAAAAATGGCCTTACCTCGTGCTTCAGGTCTATAGTAAAATCAGAAGTAGGTGGATCCTTAATCAGAATCTCGGCAAGCCTAGAAATTCCAGAATAAAAATGCAGCTCATTAAGACATAATGTAAAATGGCACACATATAAAACCCCATAAAATTGTACACTGGGACAGATCAGAAGAAACCAGGCTAACACTAAATGACTTTTATTAGACAAAGTCCAATTAGTCTTTGTTCTGGTTATACTACAAACATCCGCGAACAGCAAGAAAAGCAAAATGACAATTTAATAAAATTCTTTAATTGCAAAATTTTTGTAAATTAAAGTAATGATACTTGGAAAAAGAATCAATAACAAAGTACAAAAAATAAAATAGAAAAGCATTATGGTACATTTGTAATAAGGGAAAACAAATATCATAAACAACAAATTGTACAGAAAGCCATTTTAATCTTGTATTTCTACATGTATAAAAGGTATAATTAGAGTAAGAGATGAGATCTTACATCACACAGCAACTGAACATTTTAGGTTTAATGCAACAAATATACTCTGAGTAAAGACTATATATAAACTAAAACGTCTCCTAAACACTCTGAGAAACTGCTCTTGATCTACTACAGATTTTTCTGTAGTAAAGTTTTACAGATGTGGACAAAATTGTTGGTTTTGTTAAAGTAAGAAAAATCCACTCTGGTCACTGGAATTAGTTGAAACTGACAAAAGTAATTTAGTAATCAACTAATGAAAATCAGACATTGCTTTTGGATTGTGGTTCAATAGAAAAATAATACAAATAAAAAAAATAATAAAAAGGGCCAGGGCAAAAATGAGGTACCCCTAGAAAAGATTGAAAATAATTTAACCACAGAGACAAAAAAAAAACTAAGGTGTGTCCAGTAATTAGTCACACATAAGCCTAAAAAGTTGTAATGTCAGTCTGCCAATTTATAGGATTAAAAGTAGTCACTGTGCTGTTTGTTATCTCGGAGTGTAACACAATGAACAAGCAGCAAGGAAAGCTAGGGAAAGTGTTCTTAGTAAAGAAATAAAATTTTAGACAAACATGTTAAAAGGTAAAGACAACAAAACCATCTAAAAACAGCTTGATTTTTCTTTTGCTACATTTGCATATATTTAGAAGTTGAAGGGTTTGATTGTAGTCCCCCACCCTGTATGTGAAGAAACAGATAATGTGAATGGTAATGAAAGAGCCCATAACTTCCAAAGATGGAAGGTGAACTCCAAGTTCAACATACATCAGTGAAAGATTGCAATCTCGGTCACGGTCAAAAAAAAAAAAAAAAAAAAAAAAAAAAAAAAGATGACCATTAACACCACTATTAATAAGGAAATTATAAAAAAAAGTGAAACTGGAATTGCATTAATACATATTGGCAAGCAACAAAGCTTCTTGGAGATTGTCCTTTGGACAGGTGAAACCAGACTGGAACTTTTTGGGAAGTCACATCAGCTCTATGTTCACATATGTCAAATGAAGCATACAAAGAAATCATTGTACCTACTGTGAAATATGGAGGAGTCTCGGTTATCTATGGGGGCTGCTTTGCACCATCAGGCAAATAGTATCTTGAATTTGTGCAGGGTACAATGAAATTTTAAGACTATCAAGACATTCTGGAACAAAATGTGCATCCAATGTCAGTAAACTTGGTCTCCGTGTAAGTTCAATGATTCCCAAAGGGGTCCACGGGAGACTCAACAGGGTCTACGTTGGCGTGAAAAAAAAAATTGGGGTTTCACAAGTTGTAAGTGGGGGTCCACGAACATTTATCTGGTTTCGATAGTAAAGAACAAAAATGTTGGCTTGGCTTTACCTATCAATGTAGGCAGATAATATTTTAAGAAGGTCAGCGACTGTTACTTGTAAAATCTTGCATATTCGATATTCAGTACAACGCGTGTCGAGACTTGCAAAGAGCCGCCCACCCACAAAGCTTGTTCAGATGTGCAAAGGGACGAAATTCGACTTGTGCTGTGCTTGTAATCTTGCATGAACTTGATTGTTTACAAATATAAACACGAATGCCAAGGACAAACGTTACTCATTTGTTTCCGGAATTTTGAAAAGAAAAGTGTAAGTGAATCGATGTCAGTGTTTGCCAGTGCTGGAAAAAGTAAGTACCTGCCTATCTGTTATACATACTTTTATTTTATATTGTAATCTAAATACATAATCACCAATCGGCTCTGTCACAGACTTCCGGCGCTTATACCGCTATCCCACAATTCCAAGTGCCGACCGAAGTCATTGATCTCTGAATATGCTGATGGCTGCACTCCCGCCCATCACCTCCGCTGCACACATCTCCGCAGCCCGATCACCCCTGCCAGGTCCCCACACCCTGCAGTGTCCCCCGATGCCGCCTGCAGATTAAAACTATCTGAATCTGGAGGACCTGTCATAATGTCAGAGTCATTGGCGGAGTCACTGATCACATGACTGACATAATCAAGAGTCCTTTTGCACGGACCACACATGGGAGCACAAGACAGCAAAAGAGGTAAAGAAACACACAAGTGAACACAAAAGAGACAGCACACACAAAAGGGGGAAAGAGACAGCTCACAGCACACAAGGGGGAAAGAGACAACTCACAGCAAACAATGGAGGAAAGAGACAGCTCACAGCTTTATGTACCACTCGTAATGTACATCAAAGTAATAAATAAATCATTAAAATCGCTGAGTTTTGATGTCAAAATATTCTTTAAGAGTATTTTCTCTCGAATTTACAGAAATGTATCAAAATATAATTAATCAAAAAATGTTTTATCTTACATTAAAATAGGTTCAACCGTTTTGTGAAAACCTCTATATGGGTCTTAGCGGTTTATTGCTTTTAATAATTAAAATCAGTTTTGCCGCCGGCATTTTGTTTTTTTCATTGTAATAATTAATTAATCCTATTCTATTCTGTTAAAGAAGCCATATCCTGCTAAAATCACCTTATGATTACTAAAACAAACATAACATAGTAACATAGCAACATAGTTTTTATGTTAAAGGAAGACCTTAAAGGGATCCGGTCACCTCCAGACCCTCCTAAGCTACCAAAACATGTCCCTGCACATATTATCACTAATCTCCACTTCTTTTGTCTCCTAAAACGCATCCTGTGAAAGTGCATAAAAACGTTTTAATACTTACTCATTAGTGATTTAATTAGCAGAGGCTATATTCTTTAGTCACCAGGGCGGCTGTTTTGCAGCTCCTGGATCCACTCTCTCTCGTCGTTTGCTCTGCTTGTGCAGGCTTTACCCTCCCCCCTCTCTATCACTCACAGAATGCAAATCATTAGTCCTGCCTTCAGCTCCACATCACAGCAGCACAGACAGAGAGAGGGAGGATCTTCGAGGCTGCAAAACAACATGCCCTGGTGACTAAAGAATATAGCCCCTGTAATTATAATCCTAATGAGTAAGTATTAAAACGTTTTTATGCACTTTCACAGGATGCTTTTAGGAGACAAAAGGAGTGTGAGATTAGTAAAAGATGCTGCAGGGACATGTTTTGAATTAAGTGTGGATGACAGGATCCCTTTAAGTCCATCTAGTTTAACCCATAGCCTAACATGTTGATCCAGAGAAAGGCAAAAAAAAACATGTGGCAACACTAAGCTCCACATTGGGGAAAAAATTTCCCTCCTGACTCTCGGCAATCAGACTAGTTCCTTGGATCAACGCCCCATCAAAGAATCTAGTATATATAACTGGTAATATTATATTTTTCAAGAAAGGCGTCCAAGCCATTCTTAAATATTAGTAGTGACTCACTAATTACACATCATGTGGCAGAGAATTCCATAGTCTCACTGCTCTTACAGTAAAGAATCCGCGTCTGTGATTATGATTAAACCTTCTTTCCTCCAGACGTAGAGGATGCCCCCTTGTCCCCGTCTCAGGCCTAAGAGTAAAAAGATCATTAAAAAGGTCTATGTACTGTCACCTCATATATTTATGCATTATTATAAGATCACCCCAAGCCTTCGCTTTTCCAAACTATAACAATCCAAGTTAAATAACCTGTCATTTTTTTTCTTTACAGGTAGGTAACTGATTACAAACATCGATAATCAAACAGTAATGTCGTACATGTTTTATTTGAATGTATTCATTTTCCATCAAAGGCAGGCAAACGATTGCCCATATGCCGTTTATGCAACAAAGTTTTGAGCAATGACTCTATGAAACCATCGAAGTTCGAAGATCATCTAAGAAGGTGTCATCCTGATAAAATAGGTAAAGATTGAAAATATTTTCAAAGATTGAAGGAAAAATATGAAAAGAGACCCCCCGTGCACAGTATGTTCGTTTAAAAGCAATGATAATGGCTTGCGGGCATCTTACAATATCTCATTGCTTATAGCGAAATCTGGAAAACTGCACACCAACGGAGAACAGTTAAGAGGACCTGTCACAAAACCAGGCATGGTGATCTAATTACAACACTGGATGCAGCATGTCTGCAGCATCCAGGCAAGGGGTCACCCAGCACTTGAGCAGCCCTGTACCCCGAGATAATACAATTAGAAAACTTACATGCTCCAGCCATTAAGGAGGTGGCTAAGGGGCTGCAGCAAAGGACAGATTCACACCCCCTGCATGTGTAATCTGCCCACCGCTGCCTCCCTTATGCCAATCATTCTCTCCCTCTTCAGCAGCACTTAAACAGAGTTTTTTTTTCAGAACTTGCTGTTTGGCTCCGCACCTCAGGGGGCGGGGCTAAACGGACATTCTGGGAGAGAGAAAAAAAAAACTCTGTTTAAATGCTGCTGAAGAGGGAGAAATGAATGGCAGCGGTGGGCAGATTAAACATGCAGGGGGTGTGAATCTGCCCTTGGCTGCAGCCCCTAGCCACCTCCTTAATAGCTGGAGCATGTAAGTTTTCTAAGTGTATTATCTCGGGGTACAGGGCTGCTCAAGTGCTGGGTGACCCCTTGTCTGCATGCTGCAAACATGCTGCATCCAGTGCTGTAATTAGATCACCATGCCTGGTTTGGTGACAGGTCCTCTTTAATTTTACCCGCTGTTGAAGAGGTTTTAAAAACTGTTCTGCACAAACCTCCATTTGACATACTCATACTTTGACAAATTCCTTTGAGTAACAACACTGTACAAAGACATATTGATGAAATGAGCTCTGATATTGAATGCTTCTTGTGTAATTATCTGCAAACAACTCATTTTTCTATTCAACTGGACGAGTCAACTTTACCTGGTAATGAAGCATTATTATTGGCATATGTTCGATTTGTTATGGACGAAGAAATCCATGAAGAGCTGCTATTCGCGAAAATTTTGGAGACGGACATTAAAAGCGAATCAATTTTTAATGTCCTAAGTGATTTTTTTTTAAGGAAAAATTGATTCCATTTACAAACTTATTTCGGTGGCAGCAGATGGAGCTCCTGCCATGTTCGGGCGATATCGTGGGTTTATAAGTCATCTTAAAAGAATTATACCAAAAGTAACTGCAACACCTAGTAGCGAAAAATTTGAGTAATAGATTGCACCAATTGCTTCAATTTGTGATTAAAGCAGTTAACAAAATAAGCAAGCGTTGAATACCCGTTTATTTGCACAATTGTGCAACGAAAATGATGAAGACTTCCAACGATTGCTCTTACATACATGTTTAACAAGATTCTACTCGCTTTTTGAATCAGTCTTAAGGTGGGTTTACACGCTTCAATCGCGTTCCGATATCGCAGTTCAATGGCGCGGGAGCGCGCATTTAGTGCACGTTTCTCCAGCATCGCATTGAATGTTTACAAGCTGCGATATCGGAATACAACGTCCATGCGATGTCTACGCCCCCCAACCCAGGAACGACCATTTAACATGGGAGTGAATGGGTGACGTTTGAAATCGCATCGTAGTTGGGCGTTTACACAGCACGATCCGACTTCAATCTTCCTTCAATATCGGGGCATTGAATAGCACGCTCATTCAATCCCCGATATCGCATTGACATCGTTCCTGCATCGTATTGGACGTTCACACCATACAACGCAGGAACGATTTCGGCTCCGACGATTGAACCACGTGACTTTTGATTGAAATCGTACTACGATATCGCGACGTGTAAACCCGCCATTAGAGTTTCTGGAAAGTAAAGATCCAGATTAAAAAATAAACCTGATCAAATTGAAAGCAGACATCGCGTATTTGACAGATTTGTTCAAAAAATGTAATGACATTAACTAGCAGTTACAACGGGACAGCCTAAATTTAATAAAAAATAAAGGTCTTAATTTCGGCTTTTATTGGAATATATTGGATTTATGAAGCGAAATATTAGTCGGTGCAAATTCTCCCAGTTTCCAAACTTGTCACAGGCTGAATGTCTTGATGAGGATATTCAGACATACGTTCAACATTTAAATGCCCGGCATGATGACTTCAAAAACAGACTTGAAGATATTCTGACGATGGAAATACCACCATGGATCATACATCCGTTTGATGAAGCAGAAGTGGCGAAGGTGGTATTACAAGAGGAGCTACTCGAGCTTAATGAGGAGCTGAAGGTGAAATTTAAAAAAGGCTATCAAACATTTTGGCTGCAGGCAGAAATACTCGAAAAATATCCGGGCTGTGGGAAATTGCGAGAAAACTTGATTGTGTTTCCCTCGTCATACCTTGTCGAAAAAAGTTTTAGTGTCGTTACAAATCTATTAACAAAAAAAAAGGAGCAGATTGAACATCACAGAACGGGCAGATTTTCGGTTGTTCCTTAGAGAACTGAAGCCAAATGTTGATAATTTGCTGTAAATCCATCAAGTACATCCCTCCTATTAAAATTATGACTATTTTTTTAAATTGTTGACTTGCATTGTTGAAGTTACATTATTAATGTTTAATTTTAATTCTATTAAGTCTGTATTCATATTATTTTAATAAATAGGACACAGGAAAGTATACTATTTTTAGTTTTATTTTTATCACTCCGAATTTAGGGTTGGAACTCAGCTACGACGCAAATTTCCATCGTTAGATCTACTCTTCACATTTTTTGACGAGTTTTGGGAATATGGTAGAAATGTATCAGCAGGGGTCCACCGAAACAAGTAAAATTTTGAAAGTGGTCTACGAGAAAAAAAAGTTTGGGAACCTCTGGTGTAGGTCATGAGTTCTACAACAGGATAAAAATGACACAGCTAAAAAACAAGAATGGTTAAGAGCAGAGCATTGGATTATTCTGAAGTGGCTTTTGTGAGCCTTGATGTAAATCCTATTGAATATCAGTGGAAGAAACCTGCAGTCTGGAGAAGGCATCTTCACTTAACGAGAAGTATCCTCACGATATGTCAGCCAAAATACCTGTGAAGAGGTGCAGAAGTTTCACTGAGACTTACAGGACACACTAGTTTGCAAAATATTAAGTTAAAGAGGACCTGTCACCCCCTGGTGAATGGCAAACTAAATGCAGCACTGAATGTAGCATGTCTGCTGCATTCAGGGAAGGGCCCCCCCCATGTCTCTAGCCCCCCTGTAAGCTTTAAAAGACTTTGGAAACCTTACATTTAAGAGGTTGTCTGCGTTGGATCTTATTAAGAGGTCCTGGCTGCTGGCACAATCCTGTCTGCCTCCTCTTGTGTTCCGCCCCCCTCTGTGTGTCAGCCACCGCCTCCACTTCTGCTGGGTCTGCCCTCCTCTTCTGCTCCTGACATCACAAGGAGCAGGAACAGAAGAGGAGGGCAGACCCGAAAACAAGAGGAGGCGGCAGCAAACATATAGAGGGGGCGGAACACACAAGGAGGTAGCAGGGGGGAATTGTGCCAGCAGAGAGGACCTCTTAATAAGATCTTACCCAGGCGACCTCTTAGCTGTAAGGTTTCTTAAGTCTTTTTACAGCTTACAGTGGGGACTAGAGCCATGGGGGACGCCTTCCCTGAATGCAACAGACACTGCATTTAGTGCTGCATTTAATTTGTCATGACCCAGGGGGGTGACAGGTCCTCTTTAAGGGAACCATCATTTTTGTCCAGGTCAGCTTCATTATTATTTTTATTATGTTGAACCTAAGTTCAAAAGCAAAGTCTGATTTTCATTAGTTTACATTCAATAAATTTAAATTGAAAATTACTTTTGCCATTTTCAAGTTATTTCCGTGACCACTGAGGGGTTTTCTAACTTTAACAGAAGATACCAACTATCTTGTACATGTTTGCAATTCCCGATCAGATTAGTTTGACAGGAGCTGTTCTCTGTAAACTCATGTTGATACTTGGTCATGAGATTCTTCTTCTTCAGATACTCTAGTATAGCATCTCTTAAGGCCCAGTTACACACACAGATAATTGTGAAGAGATTGTTCGCAGATCTCTACTTACAGTGAAATCATAAACACATTGTTCCATTTTGTGGCCGTGTACAAATGGAACAATGAGTCCATGATTTCACTGCAACCAGAGATCTGCGAACAATTTCTGCACAATTATCTGTGTGTGTAACTGGGCCTTTAGAAAACCCTCCTGGATTTTACCTACAGTAGGGGTTATGTTTACTGGTCTATAATTTCCAAGTTAAATTTTTGTCCTTTTTTTGAATGTTGGCACTGAATTTGCTATATGCCAGTCCTGTGGAACAGACCATGGTATTATGGAATCTTTAAAGATTAATAATAATGGTTTATCTATGACAGTACTTAATTCCTGCAGTACTCTGGGGTGTATCCCATCCGGGCCCCAGGATTTGTCAACTTTAGTGATTTTTAGACAGCGCCGTACTTCCTGCTAGGTTAAGCAGGCAACATTTAATGGAGAATTTTTGTCATCACTGATCATGTTGTCTGTCATTGGATTTTCTTGTGTAAACACTGTTAGTCATCTAGCATACTAGCATTTTCCTTAAACAGCATTTCACCCAGACTATTTTTAAGGGGGCCAAAACTATAATTTTTTAGTTTCTTACTATTTATGTAGTTAAAAAATATTTTAGGATTATTTTTACTTTCCCTGGCAATGAGTCTCTCTGTCTCAATCTTTGCTGCCTTTATTTGCTTGTAAATGGCCAGTATGCATCACAGATGTGGAAGCCCTCTGCCGTGTGTAGCTGAATGCTTGCCCTGGGACTTGTAGTTCCACACATTTTTAGCAATACATTCAGGATAGGATGTACTTGGAAAGGAATGACCATCCACATACCTACCAGGGGTGTATCTCAGGTGTTGAGACTGTTTGATAGTCATATGGTTGCTTGACTTAGAAGGTCCTGGAAGGTACAGACTTCCTGGAGGTATGAGAAGGAGACCATGTGTGTGCAGTGGCTCTGATGGCTCAAAGTTCAGAAAAGCTGCAGTCCTTCTGAGGTTCTGGACTGGTAACAGGACCATGGTGGAAGTCACAGGTCCTGGTCGGTGACTGCAGTAAGGGAATCTTCCTGAAAGTTGGGACTGACAGGAGTCAGTATGAGAAGCCTACAAAATACTTCTGACATGTAGGAGGGTTGGCTGCTGACTGAGGTCAGTGAGCAAAGGTTGCCAGACCTTCATTGAGAGACCCTGGTGGAGTAATAGCCAGACTGTGCAGACGGACCCACATTTGAAACAGACTACAGGTCAAATACATTTCTGTGACGTTTTCGGGTATACCAGCTAAAGAGTTGGACTTTGTGTTGTGTTTATCTCTGTTATGCCAAAGGAAGCCTCTTGTTGGTTTACATTAAGCGTTTTATGCTCTGTCTAAACTTATTTAATAGAAACTGTTCATGTTTGCCTTAATGATTTTGCCAAACTTGTGTACCCCAATACATTCAGTGAGCGGAGTCTCACACATTACTAAGATGACAGTTCATGCTCAAAGATCTATGGAGAACTGTAACTTGAGAGAACTTACAGCAAAATCATTGTTTAGTTCTCTCCTCTCGATAGAATTGTATGAGCACCAGCTGTCAGCCACGATCTCAGTAATGAGGAAAACGGTGTTCATTGAATACAGATATTATGGATTTTACCCATGAATTGAGAGTGAAAGATCAGTCCAGGAGTGGAAACAAATAGATTTCTCTCCTAACAATATATTATTTACAAAGTTGCTTATTTTCATGTGTACGATTGATTTCTGAAATAAAAATTAAAACAATAGTTACCCTTTAACCATAAACAAGAAAATATAAGGGTGGACACACCTGTACAGTACTGTAAACATTTTTCAGCCAGACACCAATAAGATGGCCAAATGGCATAAGATACGATGGTGGCCAAATGTCTGCAACAGTAAAACTGGCCTGGTTAAGATGCGATGCTTTAGCAAGGTTATAGTCATTTAAAGGGCACTTCAAGGGAGGGATGTATGTGTGTATATATATATTATTTTTTTTTTCTGATATACATTTTATATCTACTATATAATTGCCGTAGGCACTTCCGTGTCGGACCCCGAAAAAGACCGTGGCTTTGTCACTCTGTGACGTCACCACGTGCGAGCAATGGCCGCGAAGCGGCCATTGCGAGTCGCTGTCCGAAAATCGAACCAGAGGCTCGGCCACAAAGTTAGCGATTTACTGCTCATGTAGCGCGAGCAATGGCCGCGAGGCCATTGCGAGTCGCTGCCTCAGCCGCCGCACCTGCCGCAAGTCCCCCTATACTTTCTATGGGGATCCATTGCGAGTCGCTGGCCAAGTTAGCGATTTACCGCTCATTTAGCGCGAGCAATGGCCGCGAGGCCATTACGAGTCGCTGCCTGAGCCGCTGCACCTGCCGCAAGTCCCCCTATACAGTCAGCCGCGGTTTTTTTCGCGGCCGCACCTGCCGCAAGTGCAAAACCGCATTTGCCGCACCTGCCGCAAGTCCCCCTATACTTTCTATGGGGATTACCGCAACCGCGCCGCAAGTGTAACGCTTATGCGGCAAACGCGGCAGATGCGGTTACACTTGCGGCGCGGTTGCGGTAATCTCCATAGAAAGTATAGGGGGACTTGCGGCAGGTGCGGTTTTGCACTTGCGGCAAGTGCGGCCGCGAAAATCTTAAAAAAATGTAAAAATATTCTAGAAACCCGATGCATTTGCATCGGGCTCACAGCTAGTATATATATATACACTGCTCAAAAAATAAAGGGAACACAAATGCCACATTCTAGATCTCCATGAATGAAATATTTTGGTTGCAAATCTTTATTCATTACATAGTGGGATGCGATGAGAATAATGAAACATAAAAATGATCAATGTAATCAAAATTAATATACGATGGCGGTCTGGATTTGGAATGAAACTCAAAATGAAAGTGGAAAGTAAAAATACAGGCTGATCCATTTTGAGTAGAAATACCTCAAGACAAGAAAATGAGGCTTAGTAATGTGTGTGGCCTCCACGTGCCTGTATGTCCTCCGTAGAATGCCTGGGCATGCTCCTCATGAGGCTCAGTAGTGTGTGTGGCCTCTACATACCTGTATGACCTCCCACAATGCCTGGGCATGCTCCTGATGAGGCGGTGGATGTTCTCCTGAGGGATCTCATCCCAGACCTGGATTGAAGTATTAGTCAACTCCTGGACAGTCTGTGGGGCAACATGGGGTTGGTGGATGGAACGAGACATGATGTCTCAAATAAGCTCGACTGGATTCAGGTTTGGGGAATGGGCAGGCCAGTCCATAGCATCAATACCTTCATCATGCAGGAACTGCTGATACACGAGGCCTAGCATGGTCATGCATCAGAAGGAACCCAGGGCCCACTGCACCTGCATAAAGTCTCACAATGGGTCTCAGAATCTCATCCCAGTACCTAATGGCAGTCAGGGTACATCTGTCTTACATATTAAGGGCTGTGCAGAATTCCAAAGAATTGCCTCCCCACACCATTACTGACCCCCTGTCAAACCAGTAATGCTGGGGGCTGTTTAAAGCAGCAGAACGTTCTCCTTGGCATCTCCAGACTCTGTCACGTCTGTCCCATGTGCTCAGTGTGAACCTGCTCTTATCCGTGAAGAGCATAGGGTGCCAATGTTGATTCTGCCAATATTAATGCCAATTGCCCTACATGATGTTGTGCTGCAAGTTCAACACCCACTTGTGGATGTCTGGCCCTCATACCACTCATATGGAGTCTGACAGTTTAAGCAGACATATAGATATTAGTGGCATGCTGTAGATCATTTTGTAGGACTCCATCACTGCTCCTCTTGTTTCTCCTTGTACAAAGTAGGAGGTAGCTGCCCTCCTTTAGCCCTCTCCACATCTCCTGGTGTACTTGCCTGTCTCTTGTTATCTGCTACATGCTCTTGAAACCGTGCTGACAGACATAGCTACCCTTCTTGCCACAGCTTGCATTGATATGTCCTCCTGGATGAGCTGCACTACCCGAGCAACTTTGGTGGGCTGTGGACATGGCCTCTCATGCTACCTCTAGGGGTAAGAGCAATGACAAAATGTAAAAGTGACCAAAACAAAAGGCAAACAGGATGAGAACAGAGAAATGGTCTGTGGTCACCACTTGCAGAACCGCTCATTTATAGGCGGTGCCTTGCTAATTGCCGATCATTTCTACCTGGTGTCTGTTCTATTTGCACAACAGTAGGAGGAATTGTTTCACAATCAGCATGTTAATTTCACAGAAGTTTGATCGACTTGGAGTTACATCGTGTTGTTTTAAGTGTACACGCTATTTTTTATGAGCAGTGTGTAAATAAATAAATAAATATATATATATATCCATATATACATACACACACACACACACGGTGGGCCATTTATATGGATGCACCTAAATAAAATGGGGAGAGTTGGTACAAAGATAGTGGGGCCATTCTTCATCAATGGAAACCTCAATGCCATTGGATATCTGAATAATTGCTACATGATTCAGATATCCAGTGGCATTCAGGTTTCTATTGATGAAGAATGGCCCCACTATCTTTGTACCCCATACACCATACCATGAGTTTGTGTGTTCCAACAGTCTTGGAGGGATCTATCCACTGTGGGTTAGTGTCAGACCAATAGTGGTGGTTTTGTTTGTTAATTTCACCATTCACAGAAAGGTTTTCCTCATCACTCATCTGAAGGCCATCAGGACTATCCACAACTTTCATGGCTTCAGACGATCCCTAAAAACGCATCTTTTTAAGGCGGCCTATCATACTCCCTAATAGAAGTCCTTTGTACTGCAGATAGTGAAATGGGCTATCCCTCTGGACATTACTCTTCTATAAACTCCACCAAACCAAAAAAGGTCTACAGATTGTATAATCACCATCCATGTAAGCTTATCTCTATGCCCCATTTCCTCAAGATGCCTGGACCATCAGTGCAATAAGCCCCTGTACCTTGTGCAACCCCTATCCCGTCATAGATTGTAAGCTCTTTTGAGCAGGGTCACCTTCATTTCTTGCTTTATTTATTGTATTTTCTTTTTTACATTGATTCTCAGCCTATTGTTTTGTATCCAATTATTGTACTGTATTCTCTACTGTAATTACTTACTGTATTATATTTACTGTACTCTAACCCTACATTGTAAAGCACTGCGGAATATGTTGGCGCTATATAAATAAAGCTTTATTATTATTATTATTATTATGCTGTGAAGATACGAGATGTGCAGCATCTGAAACAACAGATACTGGAAGCCTGTGCAGCATTTCTTCTGCGGTGTTGCTATCAGTGTGTCAAGAGTGGGAGAACAGGGCTGCATTGAGAATCCAACACAATGGGCAGCACTTTGAACACAGTTTATAAGTGCTCATAAACTTGTAAATAACTCATGAAAGAATAAAGTTACATTAAAACAAAGCACACCATTGTTTTTCTTATGAAATTGTCAATACGTTTGATGTGTCAAATGACCCTCTTCCCATTGAAAAAAATAAAGTTGGATCCAAAATGGCTGACTTCAAAATGGCCGCCATAGTCACGACCCATCTGGAAAAGTTTTCCCTCCCATCTCTAATGTGCCACAAACAGGAAGTTGATATCACCAACCGTTCCCATTTTATTTAGGTGCATCCATATAAATGGCCCACTCTGTACACATACATGCATGCAGAGGGTGAAATAAGTATAGAACACAGCAACAATTTTCTATGTAAATACAGTGGAAACCAGGTTTACATAAACTATACAAAAAGACAAATGTCAGATAGTGAGAAAAACATGCATATCAGAGTAAATTTTTCACATTTTAGGTCAATTAGATTTATCATAATTATTAATATTTGCCAAATGCCAGAATATTGAGAGAGAATGCTTTAATGTATTTTATTACTTTTTCCAAAGTCACAAGTTTACATACATTTCATTAGTATTTGGTACCATTGCCCTTACACTGTATGACTTGGTTGAAACATTTTGGATATCCTTTCACAAGCTTCTCACAATAGTTGTAGGAATTTGGGCCCATTCCTCCTGACAGAACTGGTGTAATTGAGCCATGTTTGTAGGTCGCCTTGCTCACATCCTTTTTATCTTTGCCCATAAATTTTCAATAGGACTGAAATCATGGCCACTCAAAATCATTGACTTTGTTATCATTAAGCCACTCTGTAACCAGTCTGGCAGTATGCATCGGGTCATTGTCCATTTGGAAGACACATTTCCACCCAAGCTTTATCTTCCTGGCTGACGTCTTGAGATGCTGCTTTAGTATTGCCACATAACCATCTTTCCTCATGATGCCATCTATTTGTGAAGTGCACCAAGTCCCTCCTGCAGCAAAACAACCCAACAACATCATACTGTCACCCCCGTGTTTCACAGTTGGGATGGTGTTCTTAGGCTTCTAAACTACTCATTTTCTCTTGCACAGGACATGTCTCCAAAAATGTAGGTCTTTGTTCCTGCGTGCATTTGCAAAAAATAATCTAGCACATTTTATATTTCTTTTGGAGTAGTGGCTTCTTCCAGGCAGAGTGATACAGTACTTGTTTTACTGTGGATAATGAGACAATCCTACCAGCTTCCGCCATCATCTTTACAAGGTCTTTTGCTTTTATTCTTGGTTAGATATGTACATTTAAGACAAAAGCACGTTCATCTCTGGGACACAGAACTAGTCTCCTTCTTGAGTGGTATAATGGCTGGACATTCCCATTTTATTTACTTGCATATAATTGTTTGTAGAGATGAATGAGACACTTTCAGGTATCTGGAAATTAAACCCATGGATGAACCAGACTTGTGCAAGTCCACAATTTTCTTCCTGATATCTTGGCTGATTACTTTAGATTTTCCCATGATGCTACACAAAGAAGAGGTGTGTTTCGGGTGTGCATTACAATACATCCACAGGTGTGTCTCTAATTGACTCAGATGTTGCCAATAAATCAGAAGCTTCCAAACACATTACATCATATGGGCTGTCCAAAATTGTTTAAAGGCATAGTAATATTGGCATATCTAATCTTGTAATTTTGCAGAAATTTATAAAAATGCCTTAAAATATTCTCTCCCTCTCTCATTATTCTGGCAATTGGCAAATATAAATAATTTTGATAATTCTAATTGACCTAAAAAGTTTGCAAGGACATCAGACTTGATCCACATACTTCCTAATACCAAAAAATCCAGCAATGCAGAGAAAATCCTATAGAATTTAATGTTTATTCCACAATGGTTTAAAATAAGATATCAAAAAAGCACAGAAGTCCATTAATTGGCCTACATGTTTCAGCATATTAAGTCATGTTGTTGACCAAGGATAAGGCATAGCATGCTGAAACATGTAGACCAAGTATGGGATTTTCCTGTACTGCTGAACTTTTTTTTTTTTTTTTAAGTGAACTTGTCACCTCCATAAAGCCCCCAGGCTATCACTGCCTGTCCCTACATCTTTCTATTACTACTCTATCCCTTTCTGTGCTAAATGTGCCCTGTCACTGTGTAATAAAATGTTATCACTCACTAATTAGTATGTTAATGATCCGGTGGGCTACCGTTGCTAGTTCCCCTGGGCGTCCTCCCTGTCTCCCTTTTGCCACATCCTTCATTGTTTATCGTGCCCCGATGGGCGTGATATTGACATCCAAATGAGCGTCCCCCAGCCTGGCTCGCTCCGCTCTGCAGAATGCCGGGTATGACACCGAACGCGTAATTTCCAGTACTCCGCACATCATCCACAGAGCTACACATTGTGCATGCTTTGTGGAGCACATTACTTCAGCTCATCACAGATGAGCTTAAGTAATGTGCTCCACAGAGCATGCAAGCATGCGTACTGCGCAGCCTGAAGTCCGGCTGTGGAGTACCGGAAATGATGCGTTAGGCGTCATACCTGGCATTCTACAGAGCGGAGCGAGCCAGGCTGGGGGACACGCATTTGGATGTCAATATCAAACCCATCGGCTGCATGATAAACAATGAAGGAGGCGGCAAAAGGGACACAGAAAGGACGCCAAGTGGGGCTAGCAACGGTAGCCCCCCAGATCATTAACATACTAATGAGTGAGTGATAAAGTTTTATTACACAGTCACAGGGCACATTTAGCACGGACAGGGTTAGTTAGAATAGTAATAGAAAGATGCAGGGACAGGTAGTGATAGCCTGGGGGCTTTATGGAGGTGACAGGTTCCCTTTAACTTTACGCATACCATTTAGCTAATAGGAAAGACCTATTCCCAAACTATACTGCCCTTATATACAGCAAAATAGCCGGATCCACATTAAACATGTTTGATGCTTCTGGTGACACTTCCAAAGTTGTTATGGCCAAACACGTTTTTCCATAACATTTTAAGATATAAAACCTATAAATGAAACTTACGATTAACACATCTGCCTACAATCAGAGCATCATTAGGAACATGTATTATTAAGCCACTCAACACTCTTACATTTATTTCATTACATGCTGGCAGCACATTCTGTTATCGACTTCATAGAGTTTCTAAACTGTTTAGTCTCACTTAGAATAAAGTGGTCTATAGTTCAAATTATTTTGAGCAACACCCAAAATACTAGTTAAAATCAAAAACATTGTGCAGTGTATAATAAAACATAGTTGGCTTGTTAAACAGAAATTGACAAATATGATTTTAACATGAAAATTCAGGAAACAGACTAAAAATAAATTCTTCATCTAAGAAGAGAAAATAATTAGTGGCACTCCATTTACAAAAATCAGTGCATAATTTACTCAGGTAGGAATAAAATCACAGCATCGGGAGAGAGAACGGTGCACAGGCACCACAGCATGTTTCGCATCTCGTGACGCTTCTACCTGAGGCTGGACCATGAGACGCGAAACAGGCTGTGGTTCTGGCAGCTCTCTCCCCATGCTGCGATTTTAATCTTACCTGAATAAATGGACTGTTTTCTGGAAATGGAGTGCCGCTGATTCCTTTCTCCTATTGGATGCCTGTCTTCTATCAGACATCGGAGAACCTTTAAAGATCCGAGACGTAGTCTCCGCTATCACTGAGTAAGGGCTGAAGTTTTTTCTTACAGTAAAAATTTCTTATTGTTTTAATCCTCATCTTGCCCATAAAATCACATGAAATTATAGTATTGTCTACAGTCTCAAGGAGAACCGGTCAGAAAGATTTTGTAATGTAAAGACTAGGGCTGTGGAGACAGTAAGCCAAAGATTCAACGCTGACTCCGACTCTTCAATTTCCCTGAATGCGACTCAGACTCCAACAAAATGGACACCAAATCCGACTCAGACCCCATGTCTCTAACTCCACAACCATGGCTGTGAAGTCAGGAAGCCAAACATCTGACACTGACTCCTCAATTTCCCTGGATCCAAATCTGACTCCACCCAAAATGGACACTGACTCTGACTCCACAGCCCTGGTAAAGACATGGTTGTAGTATCACTGTAATGCAGATTAAGTTGATATAGTTTTGTTTTCTTGTTCTTCTTTAATCACGATTTCAAATTTTCTGTTGATTAGATTTCGGTGGACAGGGGCCGGACTGTACACTGGGCCTTCTCCCTGTCTGTGATTTCCAAAAGGCTCCACTTGTCTCCGGTCTGTGAATGACCGGTCACTGCTTTTTCAGTAATTAAAAGAAAAAACAGATATTGCGCCACACTGCAACTGGAGGAACTTAATACACGGTTATACTATGTTTGCACTAACCTTTACTGGTTGTGCAACACCCGCACAACCAGACTGATGGCTTAATGTGGATCACTGTAGTGACAAGGGCCAATATTCCCTCCTCCTCAGATACTCCGGGCTTGGTGGTCGGCTCCTTAGTTCCTCTGGAGATGGAGGTGGGCTCCTTCACTCCTCCACCCGAAGAGGCAGACTCGCTGCACTGGCTTCCGTCCCAGCTCCACACTGTGTGTCAGTTGATCATTCAAGGGTGGGTCTTTATGATGTACTGCCAGGTACTGTGGATCTTAGAGCAGCTCACACACCGCACTCCCAACAAGGGAGAAAGAGATTAGCAAATGGAAAACAAGCGGTGTCAGAGATTTGGAGCGCTAAAGAAACCACGGGTTGGTGATTAAATTGCCGATAATTTATTACACGAACAGCAGGGGTCCAGTATGCCACAACGCGTTTCGACGCACAGATGCGTCTTTCTCAAGTGGATCCACTTGAGAAAGACGCATCTGTGCGTCGAAACGCGTTGTGGCATACTGGACCCCTGCTGTTCGTGTAATAAATTATCGGTAATTTAATCACCAACCCGTGGTTTCTTTAGCGCTCCAAATCTCTGACACCGCTTGTTTTCCATTTGCTAAACTGCTTTTTCAGTGACCTGCCTCCTTTGTTTGAAATCTCACATGGTTGCAATAATTGCCATGGGCGGCATGAGCACAGATTGATTCTTGGCTCAATTACGTCTTTTATAGATGACGATATTATTTTATTGTAGACCAGACAAGAAATAAAAAAGCAGTGGCCTGCCATTGAAAGATTGGAGGCAGGCAGAGGGGTACAGGAAACACCAGAGGGAGAAAAGCCAGGGTACAGTCTGTCCTCTGTATCCCCAAAGATCTAATTAGCAAAAAAATTTACGTGGTGATTAAAAAAGAACTACAAAGCGGATTTCTTCTCCAAAGGTATCATTTTAATTTATATTAAAGCGCCATTACAGCCATGTCTTTACATTACTAGATCGTTCTGACAGGTTTTCTTTCAGCCTCCCATACATCTTCGATGGCTATCGGTGAAACCATCATTCAGCCAATCATGTTTCACTACCTATCTTCTCTAACTCTCCTATAGAAAGAGCACTTTGTTCTGCCAAGTAAGTGCTCCTGTGCTCTCCATGATAGATGTCCAATGGCGGCTAACATCAAGGAGAACAAAACGATAGGCAGTTCAAAATTAGACAAGCCGGATCCTTAACTCCATCGACAATCAGTTATCCGAGTCTCCCATACACATTAGATTATAGGGAGAACCAGTCTCAGCCGACGCGAGTTTAATCGATATGGATACATGAAGCTTGGCTTAGATATACATCTCATCATTTATGGAATGGTACCAGAAATGACAAAGGATTGATAATAGACAGACCAAGCACATATTGCACACACCTAAGTACAGTCCCTGACAGAAGTTATGTCGCTTATCCATGTTATGTAAATAAAAGCTTATAACCTGATGGTATAAATTACTCTTTTGAAAGCTGAAATCCTCCCAAATGTGGTTTAGGTTAAGAAAACAAATTGGCATCAATGCTGAAATATTGATCATTTAATGAACACAGAATGGTCAAATTTTGGCAAGACAAACGTTTTGTCGCCTGGTCATATAATGCACCCAATCCTAGTTTACATCCTCACCTGTGCTCAGTAAATGATCGGTTAATTAGTGGGTGTGTATAAAAAGAAACCCAGCACCCCAGACCTTCACATCAACTGCAGCTTGAGCTCTGACAACATGTCAAAAATCCACCCTGCGACCAAAGCCTTGATGATCAAGAGGCTGAAGACTAGATCCACTGCAGAGGTGGCTGGCACCTTTAATGTGTCTCAGCGTCAAGTACAAAGAATTAAAAAAATATTTGAAGAGACTGGAGATGTGTTTGACAAGGCCAGGTCCGGAAGACCCCACAAGACAACTGCTCAGGAGGAATGTTTGTTGGTTAAAAAATCCAAAGCAAGCCCCTCTTCCACTGCAGCAGAGCTCCATTTGGGCCTGGTCACCTCACGTCCCTGTGTCAACTAGAACAGTTTGTAGGATTCTGTCTCGAAATGGCCTCCATGGTCGAATCAGTGCCAAGAAGCCAGCACTAAACAAAAGGCAAATAAAAAAAACGCGTGGCATTTGCAAAGTCCCACAGCCTGCTAAACAGATGGACGCTGAAAAAGTGTCAGAAGGTGGATTTCTCTGATGAATCTTCAATAGACTTACACCACAGCCACTGCAAATACTGCAGGAGACCTACTGGAGCCCGTATGGATCCAAATTTGGTGGTGGAAAGATCATGGTCTGGGGTTACATTCAGTATGAGGGTGTGCAAAACATTTGCAAGGTGGAAGGCAATATCAACAGCCTAAAATATCAAGAAGTATTAGCTACCGCTTACATTCCAAATCATAAAAAGAGTCCAATTCTGCACCAGGATGGTGTTCCATCTCATACATCCATCTCTACAACAAAGTTCCTCCAGACAAAAAAGATCAAGGTGCTCAAGGACTGGCCTGCCCAGTCACCAGACATGAACATTGGGGTAGGATGAAATAGGAAGCTTGGAAGACAAAACCAAAGAATCTAGATAAACTCTGGGAGGCATGTAAGACTGCATTCTTTGCTACTCCTGATGACTTCATTAATAAATTGCATGAATCATTGTTGAACTGCATGGATGCAGTCCTTCAAGCTCATGGAAGTCACACAAAATATTAAATATGACTAATAGCACCACAACTTCATTCACCAATGTTATGCAACATATATTTGTATTACATGTTAATAATTTGTTTGAATATCACATTACTTTCTGTGGGGGACAAAACTTTTGTTTTGCCAAAATCTGACCATTCTGTGTTCATTAAATGATCAATATTTCAACATTGATGCCAATTTATTTTCTTAACCTAAACCACATTTGGGAGGGTTTCAGCTTTCAAAAGAGTATTTTATACAACCAATGGATGAATTTAGGGTACACACATGCTCCCCATTGTACTGGCACACACGTAGCCCCCATTGTGCTGGCACACACGTAGCCCCCATTGTGCTAGCACACACGTAGCCCCCATTGTGCTAGCACACACGTAGCACCTATTGTGCTAGCACAGAAATGACCACCACATCCAGGATATGCCCCCCTCACACTTTATGCCCTCCCAGCTGGTGCACACATTTAAAACAACAAACTCTTAACTCACCTTCTGATGTTCGCTCTATGCTTCCAGCTCTCCCGTTGCTCTTCCTGTTTCCCGGGTACCGGATCATGTGACCGGGTGCACGGGGGGTATGAAGACTGAAGACTGAGGGGGAGGGCATATCCTGGATGCGCGGGGGGCTGTGTGTGTGCCAGCTGGGGGGGCATGAAGAGTGACTGGGAGGTCATATCCTGGATGCGGGGGGCACATGATCAGATGCCAAGAAACAGGAAGAGCAACTGAAGAGCTGGGAGCATGGAGCAAGCATCGAAAGGCGAGTTAAGAGTTTTAAATGTGCGTGCCAGCTGGGGGGAAGCATAAAAAGTGAGGGGCAGGACATATCCTACATGCAGAGGGCTATGTGTGTGCCAGATGGGAAGGGGGCATGAACAGTGAACGGGGAGGGTTGTAAATCCTGGATGCGGGGGGCTGTGTGTGGGCCAGCTGGGGGAGGAGGGGCATGAAGAGTTACCAGGGGGGGCATATGCTGGATGCGGGGGTGACTGCAGGTAAGTTGCCTGCTCCGCTGTCCGTAACTGGGCGCTACTTCAGCACCAAGGTGATGGACAGCGGGTGCAGTGAATATTAAATAAGGTTAATGAGAGGGAGCATATGACCTCCCCCTACCTCTGCAGACCGCCAGCAACAGCCCCCGGCACTGCTCCAGAGATGCCCCCACACTCCCCTGTAGTGTATAATCTGTAGATTTGGAATATAAAATGCACCCCCCCTCCACTTTCCCCCAAAATTTGGAGGAACAATAGTGCATCTTATAATCTGAAATATACGGTACATTAGTCCCAATAAACTGACATCAGCAGCACAGTATTAATAATAACTTACAAGTTCTTAAGATTACAGGGTAGTCCATTGAAAACAAGTTCTCATAATTCAACTGAAAAGGCAATAACCTACTAATTAGCAGGAATCCAATCTCCAGAAACCATACCTATTAACAGAGTGGGCATGTTTTAACCCAGATGGGACCCTTTTATACCAGTTACTTTATGGAGCGGGAGGTTGAACGCCACCCCACTTACAATATATAAGGCTCCCTGAAAAGGCTGAGTGCAGAGCTCAGCAGCTCCATAGACAACGAATAAAGAAGCAGATGAGCATTCACACTGTCACTCCATTCTAACAGGGATAAAAGTGCTAATCGGTGCCAGCTCCAGCAGTCGGAGCTCCATCGATCACTAAGTTAGTCAGCTACTGTGTATAGGCAATATTTCAGTTTTTAATAACATGATCTTAAAATACTCTTTCCTTCCCGTTTTACTTTTTTTTTTTTTTTAATAATCAAAATTAAATGATTTCCAGGCTATAAATTATCTAAGAGATTTACTAAAAAGACTAATAATGACACACTGAATAGGCAAAGCATGTGACAATTGCTTGTTGTCTTTTTTCCCACGTCTTAAATAAGTCCCTTTAGACTTATGTGCATTCTTTCGAGAATATAATTTCATATGGCAATGGTTTGTGATTTTCTATCTATCTGTGCCCTTAATAAATGTTCCCACCAACCAGACACTGGGTCTCTGGAGGCCCAAAAGAAAGTTGATTGTTTAAATCAAGAAAGAAGATTAAGATGAATTTATATAGAAAGCTCACTCACCAGGATTGCAGCACAATGACAAAGTGCATCTAATGACTCCTGGAGACTCAATATCCAGTTATAAGTATTGAACACCAATTGTTAAAGTAAATATATTTCTATAGTGAAATTAATTTCTCATCACATGTCAATTACAACTCATCTAATCCACACAGGCAAAGAGATCAAACTATGGATGTCCATAAACTGTGTGTAGTAATGAGAAATGGCACAGGAAAAAAGTACTTAACACATGAAGAAAGAGGTACAAAAAGCCATGAAACGTCATGACACTTGCTGAAATCCATCAGTAAAAATAAAGCAAACCTGCCACTCAGAAATATCAGCTAGTGTTGGGCTATAAAAAGGTGTCTCATTATCAAGGTGCCACACAGGAAACAGCTCATGATGGGTCAAACCAGTGAGCCGTTTCAAGGCATTCACAACCTTATTGTAGCAAAACATTCTGATGGCATCAGTTACAGAAGAATTTCTAAACTTGGCAATGTGTTCAATTCTTATTTCACCCGCTGTATGTTAGTCTCATAAGATTTTCTAATCACTAATTTGTTAGACAATTGCATAAGAGAAATAACTACACTAGGGTGCACTCTGATGACCCCACAGTACAGGCCTCACATATCCACTGTAAAGTGAGCGCTTCTGACATTTGCGGCTGGTAACCGGGCGTGGGAAAGTTTATCTGAGTTCATCTGTTTGAACTCGGGTAACCCCTACTGGAAGTTCACCTTGAGCACAGCCAAAGTCATGTTGTCGGCCGTGGTCATGTGGACAGATGTGCCAGAGCCTGTGGATTATCATTGGATGGTTTTCTGAGGGGGTAATAAAGATGGCAAACAATTCAAGAACAACTGAAGGCACCACAATGTTTAAAGTGGGAACCGCCACAACATGTCGAGGCAAGGCTGCATTATTCAGAGAAGAGACAACGTGTACAAAGAGGCGATCACCAAAATACCATGAATATATCAAAATTTTATTTACGATCAAGAAAACACACAAAACATATGCAAAGGTATTTTTAAAAACAATTAAAATTGGCGATAGCCAGAGTTGTCAAGGTCCCAACTGGAATGTTAATACAGCTAATAGCACAGAGATCAGTGACCTAACAGTACTAAGTATTATTTAAATAATCCGAAATGCAGTTGTCCAGATCTTATAGGCAATCAAAAACAGTATTAGGAACAGGTAGTATAATAAAGGCCAAGTTTACACCTCAAGGTCAAAACCGGTGTGAGGGCGTCACTACCACTCCCATGGGTTACATAAAATCAAAGAATAATTGCAAACCTTACAGTATGCCAGTAGTATGCACAAGATAGATACAAATGTAATTTACCTGGGGGATAATAATCAGATGCCAAAACAGAATGACCAGAAACCCTTGCAGAGTACCCAATATATAGGCGTGCTAGTGGACAGGGTTATAGTTTCCTGTTCAGTATAATGTTACCCTTAATTGATCGTGCCAGCTGTGTCAGAGGGACCCTGTCATCCCTACGCATTTCATTACCACAGTAACTTGTCAGGGAAGCTCCCATTGCCATTGATCATCAGGTTTCAGGACTGCAAGTGCTGTACATGGCAGAGAGATGGCATCTGCTAACTCTCCCCTGTGCAGCACTTGTGATGGCCAATTCTGTAATTTAGGTTAAGTTGCCCTATTGGCACTTCGCTATAAATAATTAGGTTTTGGGCAGTTTGGGCACTCGATCTCGAAAAGGTTCGTCATCACTGTCCTAGACAGTCTTAGCAGTCTTCACTTCCTCTACTTACCGCCAGAAGAAATTACCCCATGTCTTTGGAAGAAAAATAAACCTTTTCTTCCTGGCTAAAATCAGCAAATTGCAGTTAATTTGCCACTTCTAGCCATTTCTCAGGAATAGATACACAGGCTTCTTTGGCAATCTTAATTATTTTTTAGCCAGTTATCTCCAGATTTAGTGGTGAGCGGCGCAAAAACCTTTTCTATTTTTCTGATTGAATTCCTCTAAACTGATCTTCGTCTTGTTTTGCCCCAGGTAGTGCCAGATAAAATGATAATAAGATAAGGACAAGGGAGACTGGATCCATTGAGGAATCATCCCGCTATCTCTTCAATTAGAGAAAGGCTGCTCTTTCACAATCTCTTCCGTGCACCCTTGAAATTATCATTTTTTATGGGAAGATTGAGCTTCTCAATACAAATGGTGCATTTACAACTTGCAGTTTTAGCTCTAACTTTTGGTACAGGAACATGGTCTCCCTTAAAGAGAGGGAAGAAGGCAATAAGTGGTTAACAGTCTTTACATTACAGGGGTCCTGGGTTCAATCCTACTAAAGACAACATCTACAAGAAGTTTGTATGTTCTTTTTTCGTTTCTCTGGGTTTCCACATGGCTTCCTTCCACACTCCAGAAAATACTGATAAAGAAGTTAACTTGTGAGCTCCAATGAGAACGATGATGAAGTCTGTAAAGGGTTGAGGAAAATGATGTGATATAAAGAGTAAAATAAATATGTAGTGAAATATGTATCTCGGGACTGAATACTAGAACAGTAAGGGGTTAAATCCCATGTCTGTCCATAAGAGGTCACAACCTGCTTTATATAGGCACACACTAATTTAACAGTCACACTGACTCTAGTCTCCCCAGGGGGCAATGATGGGAAAAACAGAGAGTGCCAAACTTCACAACCTGTAGCTAGCAAGAGAAGGGGATCAAAGACTCCACCAAATGGGTAGAATAGCAGTTGAAATTTACAGTGGGAAAAGAATTGGTTTAGACAAATGAGCATTTGAAAAATAATACATGCATGGCTAAATTAGTGAGTGTCCAATCATAGATCGAGAAGTAGAATGTTAAACTAGAAGGCCGGTCTAGAATCTGACCCCCCAGTCTGAGTCTATATCAGGGCTTTCGCAGCTAAAGCCCTGTGTCACAGAGATGGGTTAGCCGAATCTGCTATGATCATCATTCCAAATCTCTGCTCTCCCCAACGGGCAACAGAAGTCGAAGTTTAGGTTTCTCTAAAGCCCCCGTCACACGGGGCCACATCGCCGCCGATTACATAGGCGACGTGGGGGCGTGGCCTATTGGCTGCGACATCGCCCCTACGTCGCCTCATGTAAAGGGGCGATGTCGGCAGTGCCGGGCGGTCGCCTGGTTTCAGAGTAGTGCTCTGAAACCAGGCGACCATCATGGGGCGATGTGTGCACATCGCCCCATTGAACCGGGAGACGGCGATCTGTCAGGCGATGGGAGCCATAGGCTCCAATTGTCCTGCATCGCCGCTGGGGTTTCCAGACACCCCGGCGCGATGCCGCCTGACAGCTCGCCGGTGCGGGGCTGGAGGTGTCTCCCTGTGTAAACTGGGGGACGGCGACGCTGGTGGGGCGCCAAAAACGTGCGCGCACCCGCCAGTCGCGCCGAACATTCCCAGCCCCGTCGCCAGGTGTGACGGGGGCTTAAGTTTCTCCTTTTTATTTCATCGTTTGCATATGTGTATGTCATTTTATTATTCTATTTTATATCTTTTTATGTAAGCACTGTACTTTTTATATTAAAGCTTAAAACTTTAAAAAGTCTGAACCTTGTATACTCTAAGAATTCACAGCCCGAAGAAGGTGTGATGTTGATTGTCTGATAAGTCTTAGTTTAGGGAACTCATCGGCCCCCCAAAATCCGATGGGTGGTCGGGGTGTGATTGATGCTCCCTTTCAGATAGGGACAGAGGTCAAGTGCTGGATTGAGTGAGAGGAGATAGATTAACCCTTACAGGTCGCAACCCCAAGTCACATGCTGAGAAGTGGGTACGTGACAAAACAATATAGATATCCTACTTCAAAAAAGGGGTATATCCTATCAAGGTTACTTACTGGGCTCCAGTTCTAGCTGGGCTCTGCAGATGCACCCTCAATAGTCAATCTCAGTCCTACTTTAGGGTGTCTTCTGTTAAGGTCAGTTATAGCTAAGTGGCCATGACTAAGTGTGGCAACATCAATCAAATGAGACTACCCCCTTTAGGTGCCCTAGAACTGCTGAGGCAATGGGGGATTCCATGCAACACCTTGAAGTGTTGACTGATTCTTGTTTCCATATCTGAAAACATTGTGTATTCCATGGAATGGAACCAGAAATAACGTTGAACAGAGGCATCCTGCTTTCCACATCACTTCCTGCGCTTGTATAGACATGCTGGCATGGAGAAGGAAAAGAAAGGCTGGGGAGCTTTAGGAGAACCCCAACCTAACACCATTCAGCATTACCTAAAGGCACAAAGGTAAGGTCTTGAACCTAAATGCCGGTTTACACATAGTGAAATCGCTAACTAGATCGCTGCTACATCACCGGTTTTGTGACGTAGCAGCGACTTCGCTGGCGATCTCGCTGCGTGTGACACTTAGCAGTGATCAGCCCCCCGCTGGGAGATCGCTGATCTTTATTGAATGGCCTGGACCATTTTTTGATCCACGATCTCCCGCTGGCCAGGCTGCATTGCTGTATATGACAGGCAGACTTACCAGTGATCCCCAGTCTGCGCCCGAGACCCTGAACGATCCCAATGACCGTTGGGTGTCGGCACATCGCTGGGTGATCGCTGGTGAGATCTGTCTATCTGGCATCTCACCAGCGACCATGTAGTGACGCAGCAGCCAGGTCGTTGTCGGGATCGCTGATGCGTCGCTACGTGTAAACCAGCCTTTAAGACCTGGAATCAGCTGACAGAGGAGGAAGGCTGCCCTGCTAAGTAAAGGTAGTATACAATGTCTGCTGCCAGCCAGAAAACACTGCAAGATGACCCCTTAATGTTTTTTTTGTTTTTTTTCACAATCATTTTTATTGTTTCATCACTCAAGACAAATCATAACATATCATGTGCTCATACAGTTTTCAAAAAAAACAGGAATAAAGTTAATGAAACAGTATTAAATTAAGCATCGAGCTTCAATAGGCATTACATCATTGTTCTAAATAGAACTACAAAATATTAAATCTATAATCTTTCCCCTTCCCCTGGTCATCATCACAAAGAAAAAAAAAAGAAAACTTCAAACCTCCCACACCAATTACTCGATCACAACAAATCTTAGTATGACATATTATGATAATATCCAGTTTCATCAGAGGATCCCCACTCAATCATCAACTCCATCCTCAGTCCTCAAACGCAATCTACCCAGAGTTCCGCCCAATTCTTCTAATGCATACCAGTCTGAGTATTGGAACGATATCATTATGTTTTGGATATCTGCATCAGTAAGGGATGTTTCTATGTATGATCTCCACTTATTAAAAAAAACGTGTAGCCCCCTTCTTTATGTTCCTCATCGTTTCCCTCCTATCTACCGTATATACTCGTGTATAAGCCGACCCGTGTATAAGCCGACCCCCTACTTTTGACCCCAAAACCTGGGAAAACCTATTGACTCATGTATAAGCCGAGGGTGGACCCCAGCACAGGTGTACAGCCCCCAGCAGTGTGGTATACAGGCCCCCCAATGGTAGTATACAGCAGCCTCCCCAGTGGCATATACAGGCAACAGTAGTATATACAGCAACCCCAGTGGTATACAGCAGCCTCCCCAGTGGTATATACAGACCCCACCAGTATATACAGCAGCCCCAGCGGTATATACAGCAGCCCCAGTGGTATATACAGCAGCCCCAGTGGTATACAGGCCTCAGCAGTATATACAGCAGCCCCAGGGGTTATACAGCACCCCCCAGGGGTTATACAGTGGCCCCCAGGGGGTACCCAGCAGCCCCCTTGGGGTACCAACAGCCCCCTGGGGGTACCCAGCAGCCCCTGGGGGTACCAGCAGCCCCCTGGGGGTACCCAGCAGCCCCCTGGGGGTACCCAACAGCCCCCTGGGGGTACCAACAGCCCCCTGGGGGTACCAACAGCCCCCTGGGGGTACCAACAGCCCCCTGGGGGTACCAACAGCCCCCTGGGGGTACCCAGCAGCCCCAGGGGGTACCCAGCAGCCCCCAAATGCTGGCACTCCCCCCCTTGTAAGGCCCCCCCCCCCCCGCTGCTTCTCTTACCATTCCGGTGTTCTGATCAGCGCCGCTCCTCGGTGCTTCTTCTTCATGCTCCGTCCTCGCTGAATCCGGGATCTCCGGCCGTCGCGCGATGACGTCATATGCCTGCGACGGCCGGAGATCCCGGATGCAGCGAGGACGGGAGGATGAAGAAGGAACACCGAGGAGCGGCGCTGATCAGAAGACCGGGATGGTAATATATAAGCAGCGGGGGGGGGGGGGGGGGGGCCCTTACAAGGGGGGACAGTGCCAGCTTTTGGGGGGCATATATGCACTGTTTCCCCCTGCCGCTGATTGACAGGGGGAAGCAGTGCATATATAATGAGCGGTCCCACGTGACGGGGCCGCTCATACAGCAGCCTCCCCCGCCTCCACAGCCCAGAGGTCCCGTAGTGACTCGTGTATAAGCCGAGGGGGAGACTTTTCAGCCCAAATTTTGGGCTGAAAAACTCGGCTTATACACGAGTATATACGGTAAATGTAATAATTCCAGCAGTGTCATGTGAATATCAGATTCTCCCGGTAGTGTCGATGCTATCCAACGTTGAAGAATAGTGCGTTTTGCCAGCATGGCAATTGTATGAAACAATACATGTAGATTCCCCCCTTGAACTCTATCTTCTACATAATGAAATAGCCAGCACATTGGATCTAACTCTATCTTGATCCCACATATCTTTTGTACTAAACCTTGCATGATCTCCCAAAACTTTCTGGAATACATGCAGGACCACAGCCCATGTTCTATGTCTGTTCCGGGTTGTCCGCATTTAGGACAGTTTACCATCCTATCTGGGTGACTGGCGTTTGGAGGGAGATTAAAACCCACTATAGTACCATGCATGACTCTGAAATGACTATCTCTCCAACGTTCATTGATAATATATTTTTTGACCACTTTCCAGCCATGTAGTATTTTTTGCGATAGATCAACATCTGCATGATATCGTCTCCATCTCCCAAACATTTTCTCCTCACATAATGGTTGTAATTCCGATCTCAAAGCCTTGTATACGGAAGAAATTGTGATGTCCATAATATCTCTAGACCAGGGGTCTCAAACTCGCGGCCCGCGGGCCGCATGTGGCCCCTGGAGCTTCCCTGTGCGGCCCCCAGCACTTTGGACCAAGAACCATGCTGGCGGCGGTCCAGTGCATGGTGCCGCCGCTTTTTCCGCTATAACATTACTTGCGGCCGCTTCACTGTCTCTGCCGCTCGCTCTGCCGCTCTGTAAGCTCAATACAAGCCCTCAGCCATTGAGAGGCCGCTGATGTCATCTGCGGGCCTTCATTGGCTGACGGTGACTCGCATTGAACTTGCAGAGCGAGCGGCAGAGACAGTGAAGCGGCCGCAAGTAATGTTATAGCGGAGAAAGCGGCGGCACCATGCACTGGACCGCCGCCAGCATGGTTCTTGGTCCAAAGTGCTGGGGGCCGCACAGGGAAGCCCCAGAGTCCCCATGCACTGGACCAGCATGGTTAGTGTAATAAAAGTGTGTGCTAGTGTGAGTGCCTGTGAGTGTGAGTGCCTGTGAGTGTGAGTGCCTGTGAGTGTGAGTGCCTGTGCGTGTGAGTGCCTGTGAGTGTGAGTGCCTGTGAGTGCCTGTGCGTGTGAGTGCCTGTGAGTGTCTGTGAGTGCCTGTGCCTGTCAGTGCCTGTGAGTGTGAGTGCCTGTGAGTGTGAGTGCCTGTGAGCGTGAGTGTCTGTGAGTGCCTGTGAGCGTGAGTGCCTGTGAGCGTGAGTGCCTGTGAGCGAGAGTGCCTGTGAGCGAGAGTGCCTGTGAGTGAGAGTGCCTGTGAGTGTGAGTGCCTGTGAGTGAGAGTGCCTGTGAGTGAGAGTGCCTGTGAGTGTGAGTGCCTGTGAGCGTGAGTGTCTGTGAGTGCCTGTGAGCGTGAGTGCCTGTGAGCGTGAGTGCCTGTGAGCGTGAGTGCCTGTGAGCGTGAGTGCCTGTGAGTGTGAGTGCCTGTGAGTGTGAGCGTGAGTGCCTGTGAGCGTGCCTGTGAGCGCCTGTGAGCGTGCCTGTGAGTGCCTGTGAGCGTGAGTGCCTGTGAGCGTGAGTGCCTGTGAGCGCCTGTGAGTGCCTGTGAGCGTAAGTGCCTGTGAGCGCCTATGCCTGTGAGTGTGAGTGCCTGTGAGTGCGAGTGCTTGTGAGTGCCTGTGGGTGTGAGTGCCTGTGAGTGTGAGTGCCTGTGAGTGAGTGCCTGTGAGCGTGAGTGCCTGTGAGCGCCTGTGCGCGCCTATGCCTGTGAGCGCCTATGCCTGTGAGTGTGAGTGCCTGTGAGTGTGAGTGCCTGTGAGTGTGAGTGCCTGTGAGCGTGAGTGCCTGTGAGCGTGAGTGCCTGTGAGCGTGAGTGCCTGTGAGCGTGAGTGCCTGTGAGTCTGTGCCTGTGAGTGCCTGTGAGCGTGAGTGCCTGTGAGCGTGAGTGCCTGTGAGCGTGAGTGCCTGTGAGCGTAAGTGCCTGTGAGCGTGAGTGCCTGTGAGCGTGAGTGCCTGTGAGTGTGAGTGCCTGTGAGCGTGAGTGCCTGTGAGCGTGAGTGCCTGTGAGCGCCTGTGAGCGTGCCTGTGAGCGTGAGTGCCTGTGAGCGTGACTGTCTGTGAGCGTGAGCGCCTGTGAGCGTAAGTGCCTGTGAGCACCTATGCCTGTGAGTGTGAGTGCCTGTGAGTGTGAGTGGGTGTGAGTGCCTGTGGGTGTGAGTGCCTGTGAGTGTGAGTGCCTGTGAGTGTGAGTGCCTGTGAGTGTGAGTGCCTGTGAGCGTGAGTGCCTGTGAGCGCCTGTGCCTGTGAGCGCCTATGCCTGTGAGTGTGAGTGCCTGTGAGTGTGAGTGCCTGTGAGTGTGAATGCCTGTGAGTGTGAGTGCCTGTGAGTTTGTGCCTGTGAGTGCCTGTGAGCGTGAGTGCCTGTGAGCGTGAGTGCCTGTGAGCGTGAGTGCCTGTGAGTCTGTGCCTGTGAGCGTGAGTGCCTGTGAGCGTGAGTGCCTGTGAGCGTGAGTGCCTGTGAGCACCTGTGAGTGCCTGTGAGCACCTGTGAGTGCCTGTGAGCGTGAGTGCCTGTGTGTGTGAGTACCTGTGCCTGTGAGTGTGAGTGCCTGTGAGTGTGAGTGCCTGTGAGCACGAGTGCCTGTGAGCACGAGTGCCTGTGAGCACGAGTGCCTGTGAGCACGAGTGCCTGTGAGCACGAGTGTCTGTGAGCACGAGTGTCTGTGAGCACGAGTGTCTGTGAGCACGAGTGCCTGTGTTCGTGAGTGCCTGTGTTCGTGAGTGCCTGTGTTCGTGAGTGCCTGTGTTCGTGAGTGCCTGTGTTCGTGAGTGCCTGTGTTCGTGAGTGCCTGTGTTCGTGAGTGCCTGTGTTCGTGAGTGCCTGTGTTCGTGAGTGCCTGTGTTCGTGAGTGCCTGTGTTCGTGAGTGCCTGTGTTCGTGAGTGCCTGTGTTCGTGAGTGCCTGTGTTCGTGAGTGCCTGTGTTCGTGAGTGCCTGTGTTCGTGAGTGCCTGTGTTCGTGAGTGCCTGTGTTCGTGAGTGCCTGTGTTCGTGAGTGCCTGTGTTCGTGAGTGCCTGTGTTCGTGAGTGCCTGTGTTCGTGAGTGCCTGTGTTCGTGAGTGCCTGTGTTCGTGAGTGCCTGTGTTCGTGAGTGCCTGTGTTCGTGAGTGCCTGTGTGTGTGAGTGCCTGTGTGTGTGAGTGCCTGTCTTGAGAGTGCCTCTTGAGTGCCTGTGGGTGTCAGAGAGCCTGTGGGGTGCCTGTGAGTGTGAATGCGTGAGGGTGTCAGAGTGCGCGATTTTGTACAGAAGTGTGTGATTATAACAAAAGTCCTTGGTGGTCCGCATTCTTCATCAGGTGGATTTACCTGATTAAGACGGCGGGCCGCCGTGGAAACACGTTGTGGTATATTAAAGGTAATTAAACGTGTGCTCCTGTGCTCTAGCGCTTCTGTTATAATCACACACTTCTGTACAAATATCATATCCCCATCCTAGGTTTGCAGCAGGAGCAGCTGTGAGCCAAAGTCACCGCTAACAGAATCCAAAGGTCCTGCGGTGACGTAGCTGAGAACGTCACAGGGGCAGGTGATCGGCTGCTCTTGTCAACTGACTGGAAGAAGGAGCTGCTCGTGGAGGAAACGCCGACCGCTGGAGTCCGGAGCCATCCACTGCGATACGCCGAGGTTGTGCAGGGTTGCAGAACCTCCAAAGGTGAGATGCGAACCCCCCATATCTGTTATTGACGCCCTCACTAGACCACCAGGTACCGCTCATGGGTTGTGCTTCCCCCCTTTTGTTCCACGTGAGTGTGAGAGTGTGAGTTAATGTGAGTGTGGGTGAGTTAATGTGTGAGTGGGTGTGATTGTAAGTGAATATGTCAGAGTGTGTAAAAAGAAGGCAGACCAGGTTGGGGATATCACTAAAAAAGGGGTCCAGCATGGGGGACATTACTACACTATGGGGGCCAGGATGGGGACATCACTACAAAAGGGGACCAGCATGGGGGACAGGATGGTGACATCACTACAAAAGGGGATCAGTAAGGGGGTCATCATTACAAAAAGGGACCAGCACGGGGGACATTACTACAGAAGGGGATCAGGTTGGGGATATTAGTAACAAGAGGGCGACCAGGATGGGGACCAGTATGGGGACATTACAACAAGAAAGGGACCAAGATGCGGACATTACTACAAGAAGGGGATCAGGATTTGGACGTTACTACATTGACCAAAAAATCTGGTATTACTAAAAATGTCAGGGTACCGTCACACCAGGTGACATCGCCCCGTGTAAAGTGGCGATTTTGCACCGAAAAATCGGCTCAGAGTGGTCGCCTGGTTTCACAGCACTGCTGTGAAACCAGGCAACCACTCTCAGGCGATGTGTAAGCATCGCGAATAGCGATGTTACAGGCGATGGGAGCCTCAGGCTCCCATGTTACAGGATCCCTGCTGGGGTTTCTAGACACCCCAACAGCGACATTGCCTGAAACATCGCCAAAGCATCACCGAAGTTATCGCCGCGTCTAAAACACACGACGCTGACGGGGTGCATAAATGTGCGCGCTCCCGTGTGTCGCCTGTGATATCTCCGGCGATGTCACCTGGTGTGACGGTACCCTTAGTCCTACAAGCAATGCGGCCCCCGATAAAAAAAAATTTCTATGTGCGGCCCACCAACCCAGCCGAGTTTGAGACCCCTGCTCTAGACATTAAAACATCCCATGTATTCTCTAGTAATTCCCTTGTTACATTTCTCAAGTTTTGTAAAATGTAGTGGTTCATTTGACTGAATTGTAATAATTGAAAGTTGGGTAGGTGATATTTACTCAAGATTTCCTGGCCAGACATCCATCTCTTTTCTGTTACATTCAATAAGTCCCCTACTGTGTTAATGCCCCTTCTCTTCCATTCCCCGAAAAGACTATTCTCCCTTCCCAGTTTGAATGCCGGAAATGCCCAAGGGCTCAGGTATTTTGATACTCTCCAAGACATTTTTAGTTTTTTCCTTATCGTTTTCCATGTTGCCATGGTATCTTTACAGATTACTGAACCCTTAATATGTGTAGGCAGATACTGTAAAGGAGAATGCAGCAGCGCTGATAGTTCCAAGGGTTCACCAAACTCTGACTCAAGAGCCAAATCAGAATACCTGCTGGATTTCTTCATCCAGTCCAGTACATGCCTTGCTATGCAAGTCAAGTTGTAGCCCCTCACATCAGGTATCCCCACGCCCCCTTCTTCCGTGTTGCGCATTAAAGATCTAATGGCTATTCTAGCTCTCTTCCCCTTCCATATGAATTTGGAGAAAGCTTTATTGATTCTATTTACGTCTTCATGTCTCAGTAACATCGGTATCGTCTGTAAAGGATACAGTAATCTGGCAAAGCTCACCATCTTAAGAAGGTGACAGCGTCCAAGCAATGACAAGGGCAGCCCTTTCCACCTCTCCAACTCTTTTTCTATCTTAAATCTGATGGGTCGTTCTGCTTAAGTATATTCCCAAATATTTGAGGTGATCCTTTGCCACTGGTATCCCACATATGTTGGCATTTTGTTCCGCTGTTTGTCTCCCTTTATGGTTTTACGGACAGGAGAAACACCCGATAGGAGGTGGGGATGGGTCATTTAACCTCTTTGCGTTTCCTCTATTAGAGCAGCAAATCAATCTCCCGTGGTGCTGTCATTGAGGGCAGACGGTAGAAAACAATGTTTTACAAATTAATTTGTTTTTGCATTGCCATATTCTGAGAGCTGTAACTATTTTTTCACCAACAGAACAGAGTGAGGCCTTGTTCTTTTGCAAAACAAGTTGACATTTTCATTAATACAATTTTTTTATAATGATGTTCGACACAGTGATGCCAATTAGGTTCAATTTTTTTGTTTCAATTTAAATAACTGCTGTGCTTTAAGTAGCAGAAAAGCTTTCGACGAGTTTTTTTGTGCTGTAAATTTTTATTTTTTTTTTACATTTTTATGAATTTAATTTATTTTTTTTAGCTTTTTGTTTAATATCATTATGGTATTTAAACTCTCAGTGAAGAAGGACCAAAAGATATAGTTAATGTGAGATTTAGTCTTCTGAAGTTATGCTGAATTAGAGAAAGGATGAGGTATATACCAAAAGACTAAAAAAAAAAAATCACAGGAAATGTAGTTTTCCTGTAAAAAGACAAAGCTCACTTGATTTGATTGATCGTTTTGCCATTTAAGTGCTGCTCATGCACAGCGGAGAAACTAAAGGCAAAATCGTTTTGACTGCTGTGCTCTGCATAGGCAGCAGGGAGCGCTTTAACAGGAAGTAGCATCCACTCTTGTTTATTTGGCAGCGTCCAGGGGTAAAATGTTGCACCCCAAATACTTAGAGGCAGTGGTGTAACTTCAGGCCCAGGGGCCCCAATGCGAAAACTCCAAAGGGGCCCCCAATTATTGCAAATCTTTAATAGTATTAATCTTTTTCTATAGGCCAAAGGGACTTCTGGGGCCCCATATGCTGTAGGGCCCGGGTGCGATCGCAACCCCTGCATCTATTGTAGTTACACCCTGCTTAGAGGCACAGAGCTGCACCACAACACTATGTATCAGAAGTAAACAAAGACCTTAGAATAATTGTGGGGCTCAGGTATCTTTACAAACGTAGCCAGCGTGGGGTCTTTCAATGTTTTTTTCCACTTTGTTTGCAAAAACAAAAATACAAGAGAATCAAATTGCAGAGATGAAAAGCAAAGAAAAAAAAAAGTTACATTACCAGAACATAATAACTAGAATCTCAAAGTGGATGCATGAAAGTGCAAGGCAATGACATGGAAAATACATAAACAACGAACACTCTGGTGGTTTACTGGCCAACTACGGCATGAGGTAATAAAGTATCCTGGCGCGACATGTTGAGACAAAATAAGCGGAGGAAAATAAATGAAGAACATTATAAAAATAGGATATATTGTTTGTAGAATCACAAAAAACAAACAAAAAGAAGCGCTGTATATTCCTGTCTTAGATTGATACTGACGGGTTATTTAGGTTTTTGCATGTCCAAGTAACCTGTCAAAAATGTTTCAAACATTTAAAGGGAACCAGTCACCGGGTTTTCTCTATATACATTAAATCCATCTTAAATGGTCTTTTATCAGTACTTCTGCAACCTATTTATAAGTGCTCAGCTTCTGCCAGAGCTGTGGAGTCTGAGTCATGGAATCAGAGTCCATTTTGGATGGACCTGGATTCAGGGACATTGAGGAGTCGGATGTTTGGTTTACTAACGTTACAGCATTGGCTGTGGAATCAGAGTCGGAGTCCATTTTGGATGGACCTGGATTCAGAGACATTGAGGAGTCGGATGTTTGGCTTACTGACTTCACAGACATGGTAGTGGAGTCGGAGTCATGGAGTTGGTGTCCATATTGGATGGACCTGGATTCAGGAATATTGAGGAATCGGATGTTTGGCTTACTAATGTCACAGCATTGGCTGTGGAGTCGGAGTCGGAGTCCATTTTGATGGAGGTGTATTCAGGGAAAATGAAGAGTCGAACTCAGAGTCAGAGCTGAATGTTTGGCTTACCGACTCCACAGCCCTGGCTACCACACACACCTGAGAAAATACCCTTTATGATTGTCCAGCTCCATTTGTTATTCGGTACTGTCCAGTCCGGTAGGCGTCTCTGGTCCGAGCTCAGCTCCCTTCTCTGTCCCCACAATTGCCAACCCGTGCCTTGATTGATATGACTGACTGGCTACGTCATCCAATGATGTTCGACTCTTGAGAGTAAAGGGCAGGAACTGTGCAGGCTCAATAGACTTTGTGTATGATGTAGGAGACATCAGCCATGCCAAGGAGGACAGCGATTGGAGGTGCTGTGCATGGTCTGGAGACATCAATCAGATCAGAAAGTGCTGATTAGCATAATACGTAGGAGATTTATAAAAGGTGTTTTCTTAGGTGTAATGGGCAGCTGCGCTTTTATCCTGGTAATTTAAAGGTGGTGGATTTAGTTCATACAGTGAGAACCTGACGACAGGCTCCCTTAAATAATATTTCTAGACTACCCTTTTGGTTTCCAACTGGACCAATCTGCAAGGTAAGAAGTAGTAGAAAAAATAAAGCCTTTCTATGTACAGAGATGTGAACTAATGAAGGTTTTCCATTGAGCAGAATAAATGCTTCCTTTTCTATCCAATCTAAAACGTAGATTTTTTTTATAAATTATTCAATGAACAAAGAAGCAATATCTAAATACAATAATGTTACTAGGAGTTGGTGCCTTGCACCGATTGCACAGCTTTCAGGATTGAATGGGAATCCATTGGTCTGACCTTCAAGTTATTCCTTAAGTATTAAAATTACAATTACCATAATTGTATGTATTGTTGCGTCTAATAGAAGCTGCCTGTCTACGGAGCAGACTCAGAAGCTGATTTGGTACCATGCTAGATACCAACAGCGTCATAAAGTCGGCATCTTCCTATAGCAGCAGTAATGGAATTTGGGTGCTAATCACAGCTGGAAACCCTTTAAACGCCGCTGTCAATTTCTCACAGAGGAATTTAAGGCAAGCAGCTAAGAGGACATGTCATGAGTGTGCAACATCCTGTTGTCCCCTCTGGGTGACCTAAGGCCAGAACAACTCAGCATTTGATTAACCAAAGGCTTTCTGTGGTGCTCACTTGAGATTTTTTTCTATGTACTTGCTCTTCTATTCGGAAGGGGTTAAAAACCATTTCACTGCTTCATGAAGTATTCCATTAGCCTTCAGATGTAACCTGTAATAACCCTCCCCTTCCACTACAGTCATATGAAAAAGTTTGGGCACCCCTCTTAATCTTACTCATTTTTTTTTGTTTAAAATTGGGTTTTTGCAACAGCTATTTCAGTGTGATATATGTAATACCTGATGGACACAGTAATATTTCAGGATTGAAATGAGGTTTATTGTACTAACCGAAAATGTGAAATATGCATTATTTCAAAATTTGACAGGTGCAAAAGTATGGGCACCCTTCTGATTTTCATCATTTGAATACTCCCAACTACTTTTTACTGACTTTCTGAAGCACTAAATTGGTTTGGTAACCTCATTGAGCTTTGTACTTCATAGCCCGATGTATACAATAATGAGAAAAGCTATTTCAGGTGGCCACTTGCAAGTTGTTCTCCTAGTTGCATTTTCTCTGAGGAGTGGCATCATGGGCTCCTCAAAACAACTCTCAAATGATCTGAAAAAAAAAAAGATCGTTCAACATAGTTGTTCAGGGGAAGGATACAAAAGGTTGTCTCAGAGATTCAACTTGTCAGTATCCACTGTGAGGAACATAATAAGGAAATGGAAGACCACAGAGACAGTTCTTGTAAAGGCCAGAAGTGGCAGGCCAACAAAAATATCAGAAAGGCAGAGAAGAAGAATGGAGAGAACAGTCAAGAACAATCCACAGACCACCTCCAAAGACCTGCAGCATCATCTTGCTGCAGATGGTGTCACTGTGCATCAGTCAACAATACAGCGCACACTGCACAAGGAGAAGCTGTATGGGAGAGTGATGCGAAAGAAGCCGTTTCTGCATGCACGCCACAAACAGTCGCCTGAGGTATGCAAAAGCACATTTGGACAAGCCAGTTTCATTTTGGAAGAAGGTCCTGTGGACTGATGAAACAAAGATTGAGTTGTTTGGTCATACAACAAGGTGTTATGCATGTCGCCACAAAAACACAGCATTCCAAGAAAAACACTTGTTACCCACTGTCAAATTTGGAGGAGGGTCCATCATGCTTTGGGGCTGTGTGGCCAATGACGGCAACGGGAATCTTGTTAAAGTTGAGGGTCGCATGGATTCCACTCAGTATCAGCAGATTCTTGAGAATAATGTTCAAGAATCAGTGTCAAAGTTGAAGATACGCCAGGGATCGATCTTTCAGCAAGACAATGATCCAAAACACCGCTCCAAATCAACTCAGGCATTCATGCAGAGGAACAATTACAATGTTCTGGAATGGCCATCCCAGTCCCCAGACCTGAATATCATTGAACATCTATGGGATGTTTTGAAGCGGGCTGTCCATGCTCGGCGACCATCAAACTTAACTGTACTGGAATTGTTTTGTAAAGAGGAATGGTCAAAAATACCTTCATCCAGGATCCAGGAACTCATTAACAGCTACAGGAAGGGACAAGAGGCTGAACTTTTTTATATGCCTGTATATCTAACCACTCCATGCTGGTGATAGATCGTGTATACTTTGCTGTTGTGAAGCTTGCTGTTGTTCTGCTGTGGTATCATTGCTCTGGCAGCAGCCAAGTTTGGATTTTGGGATTTTCTGGAACCCTGCTATACATGTTTCCTTGCCTGTGTATTCTTTGTGCTGACTTGCTTTCCAACCCCTTCACTCCCTTAGGCGGGAGCAGGGGGAGGGATCGATATCTAGGGGAGTCTATTCCAGGGGCCTAGTAAGGTACAAGACCCAGGCATCTCAAACATCTGTGGTAACCCTGTGGACAGGGATTAGCCTAGGGTTTCCTAGCTGGAGGGACAGCTCAGGTATACACTATCACACTTGTCATGTTTGAGTTGTCTGTCTCTGTATGCTTGCCCTGTTGCAGTTGTTGCGCTTAGCAACTTCACCCTTGGTTCCTTAGAAGATACAGGGAACTCTTGACAGCCTATCAGGGAGCAAGGTCTGAGCTGTCATCTTCCAGTCCTGTAGTTAGGGGTATTCTTACCTGTGCAGACTCCATTAGAGACTGTGCAGCTGGATTACTAGACTAAACAGGAACCAGCTAATTGGAGGTGTGGCAACAGAGGGACTGCAGTATCCTACATACATAGCCCATCGGCCTATCTATCTTGTATATTGTTATGTGCTAATGATTTGCAATGACAGACAGTGGCCTGCTGCTATGCAAAGATGAAAAATGAGGTAAAATCCACATGCAAATTTTACTGCGGAAATGTTGTAAATCTGCTGTTGTAAATCAACAGATGCAATTACCTTTATCCTGCATCTTGCACAAGCAGGGCGTTGGGGAGGGGGGGTGGCACAGACTGGGCAGTTGCCCAGGGTCCCCACTTTCTTAGGGGCCCCCAAGGGAGCTGAACTGAAAATAGCAATAAAACAGTAAAGAAAAATAACAAAACACACATATTTGGTATCGCTGCATTCGTAAGAATCTAAGCTATCAATATATGAAGTAAATTGATCCAATTGGTAAATGGTGTGACGGGAAAAAAATAAAAGCGCCAGAATTATGCTTTTTTGGGCCACCACATTATTACAATAGAATGCAATAAAAGGCGATCAAAATATTGTATCGGACTCAAAATGATATCAGTAAAAATGTTAGCTCAGGGCACATAAAGTAAACTCTCACATAGACCTGTAGCTTCAAAAATTAAAATATCATGGGTCTCGGAAAATGGCGAATAAAGCAAATTTTCATTTTTATCATTATTTTTTACAAATTTCTGTATTTATGATTGAAATAAAAAAATATTCAGTATGTTCTTTTATTTTGACCTAGATAATCAACTTATGAAGTCACTTTTACCATATAGTTAAGATGATAATTACAAAATTAAAAAATAACTGCGGAATTGCACTTTTTTTTGCAATTTCAAAGCACTTGGAGTTTTTTTTCTCATTCTCCAGTACATTTTGTGGTAGAATGAATGATGTCATTCAATAGTACAACTCATCTCGCAAAAAAATAAGCCCTCATATGTCTATGTGGAAGGAGAAATAAAAAGGTTCTGGCTCTTGGAAGAGGTGAGGAAAAAACAAAAATGAAAAATCGCTCAGTGGTAAAAGTTATAAAATCCAAGTAATTTCCATATAATAGCAGTAGGAGCGCCACCCGCAGGCTTCAGTCTTCACATGTTCATGATGGGAGTAATTAAAGTTTGAGGACCTCCTTAATTCCTACATTTGTAGCCAGTTATCAAGCATAACTTACAAGGCATTAAAGGGGATGTCCAAGATTAATGAAACTTTACTACATTCTTTCAAAAAAAGCACCACCCCTGTGTACAGGTGGCATGTGCCATTACAGCATAGGCCAATTCCCTTCAATTAAGCTGAGCTGCAATATCACGTACAACCTGTAGACAGGGGTGGCACTGTTTTTGAAAGAAATTAGTCGTGTATAGAATTCTGGATAACTCCTTTAAGGTCAATATTTCATCTAGTGACCCCAGAACAACACAAGACCACTAGGATGGGGATTAATTCAAATGTATTTTTTTTTATAATATGAAGAATATAGCAGATCTTTGTTAAAGATGACATTTAAGTAGATGATCCTATGGAAACATTTCCTTACTGAATCTCCAGTTTGTAAATCCTATTTTGTTAAACACTTGTAGATCATTTTTAATCAATATAAGGAGTCCTGTGTTCACAATCCCCATCTCGTGGTCAGAGGATAAGAGAATAGAAAGAGCGACCCTCCCCGGAGGAGCCCGGCTGTATGACACAGACAGACAATGATGGGAATGGATGTGTGTGTCTATGTGTGTGTGCTCGATGTATACGTGTAATATATAGTCTCATGCAAAAAACCTTGTCCATTAAACGTGTAAAGTACTCTGCAGTAAAAAAGTAAAAAATACAAGTTCAGTAATAAATATATAAATAAACAAGGGTACTTGGTCCATACGTTTTTTGCGCATAAAATGTACTTCAAGCTGCTTCACCTCATCACGGTGTACCCATATCGAAGCAGTCCTATCTGTTGTATTAAAAACCAGATCATGTAAATGTGCACCTAGTGAACACGGTCCAAACAGGTCCAGTGTCCAACATGGACTGAGGTTGGAAGCAGCTTTATGTGTGCAAAGCCCAAGAGAGGGCCGGGGAACTCACATCTCTTGAAAGGCAAGAGGCAATTTTACACAAAAATAATGAACCCTGCACACAAAACGCGTCTGTGTAAATATGTTCACACCGTGATGAGGTGAAGCAGCTTGAAGTACATTTTACGTGCAAAAAACGTATGGACCAAGTACCTGTTTATTTATATCTTTTACTACACTGGCATTTTTAACTTTTTTACTGCAGAGTACTTTACACGTTTAATGGACAAGGTTTTTTGCATGAGATTTTTTGGCGGTGTGAACGTGATCACACAGACGCGTTCTTTGTGTGCAGGGTTCATTATTTTTGCGTGTAATATATAGTGTTTGTGCCACATATCGTGTGTTGTGTGTATGTAACATTCCACATTTATAAAGCCAAGCAGCACGGATGAGAGATCCTAGGTGTAAACAGGTCGGCAATCGCCCAACAAACGAGCAATATGCAGCTCATCATCGGGTGATTGGATGTTTATGGAGAAACAAAAATTCTTGCTCTCGACAGCACATTGCCTGCTGCAAACTGCAGAAGTGCTGCCGATAACATGATCCTGTAGAGGACAGATTGCTTACCGGTGATTGTTCTGCACCCATCATTCTTTATCATGATGGCTATAAAGGCCGGAAACAAGCGCGGAATGTCTTGAATATTATAAATCGCACTCATTCACCAGTCTGAATTCGGTGCTTGTCCATGTAACCGAAATGTCTGATTGTGACGGTGCAATATGTGAGCATTTAGGGCCCACTTTAACCTCTTGCCCAGGGCCCCACTTTGCCTAAAACCGGTCCTGTGTAAAAGCAACAGAATGCCTTAATGAAGCAGATTTTTTCCCTGAAGAATGATGCATGGCTGACATCATTTTCCTATCTCTACAGAAGTCTTTTTATGGCCATCTTCAATGAAACTGACAACATTTGTTTAGATGCGAGTAGCCAGCTTCCATTTTGCCAGGAACACGGCCGGAGACTAATCAGAGAAGCAAGAAAAACATTCACCCGTGTATGGAGAGGATTAATGTCAGGCACTCAATTTAGGTAACCTTCGCCAAGAATCAGTCATGAGTGGGCAAAGCCACCAAATGCAAAGCCAAGCTGATAAATAAACGAGAAAGATGAGAAATGGATACAATGCCCAGAAAACGTAAAGGCCCTTTCACTTCCAATTTTTACTTTAATTTATAATTTTAAGACTGTCTCGACTTTATTACTTTAATATTAGAAAGTCTAAGGAAAATCTGAATCTTAGGTAAGACTTGTTGACTTGAACTTGCGTTATTGTAGCTAGTGATCAGATACCAAACAAAAGATTTTCCCTTGAGAAAACGTGATCAGACAGATCAGATTTTTGGATGATTATTGGGTGTAATTGTTCCAGACCACCGCACAAAATAAGGGGGTTTTCCCAAGAACAAAGTACATTTTAATCAATAAATCTTGAAATAACAGGCTCCACAGTTGGTGTATTTTTGAGCAGACCAGTGTTATTCCAGGGGTTGTTGGACTATCTTACAACACATGCAACTTTCAGTGCCAAAAAAGGTGACAGAACCATTTCAACACAGGAAAAATTTGTGCCAAAATTCTGCATCGTGAGCACCTATTTGAAGAATTTGGTGCCAAAATTGCCAACTAATATCACAAATTAAAAGGAAAGTGACTTTAAAACCAACACGTAAATGATGAATTGGGAGCCAATGTGATTACTAATAAACTCTACCATAAGCCAACACAACATGCGACCCCCGCAGTGCCAAAACAAAGGCTTCACTGCGGTATGTGGATCAGTCTAGGACGCTGCTCCCTGATTCTATTATTCAAATCTATTTGCATCTCTCAGACGCTAATACATTTGAAAACCTTACCGCCAGGGCTGGTGCAGAGCAGAATACATCAGAAGCATCGGAGAGGTCAGCCCCATTAAAGCGAACCTGACAGCTCGTTTTACCCCCATCTGTCCCTGCACCTTCCTAGCTAACCTCCCTAACCATCCTGTCTCACCTAAAACTGCACTAAACCATTTAAGAAAATTACTTACATGCTTACATGTAGTCTGCATCGTAGACTGCGATAGGGCGGGTTCAGGGCTCCATTCTCCCTCCTTGTTTGCCTTCACTACGCCTCGCTGGGCGTCCTCATTCCTTCTTCTGTTCCTCTATTTGAAATTAACCATCTCCTCTTCTACTGTAAATTGCTGCCGGAACTTTATATCAGGTCGGTGCATTGTGGGGGCTTATGACGTCACAGGCTCGACTTCAATATGCGCACTGCGCATGCGCCAGAGCTGAGCCGTACCATGTGATCAGCCTTACAATGCACCGGGCTGGATATGACGTTCCAGCCGACGCTTTACAATAGAAAAGGAGGCGGGAAGTTTCAAATAGAGGAGGAACAGAAGAAGGAAAGAGGACACCCAGTGGGGCGTGCTGAAAACAAGCGAGGAGGGAGAATGGAGCCCCAGAGCCCGTCCATCACAGTCCACGAATGCAGTTTACATGTAAGTATTATAAGTAATTTTCTTAAACCTTATAGTGCAGTTTTAGGTGAACAGGAATGTTAGGGATCAGAAAGGAAGGTGCAGGGACAGGTAGTGGTAGCAGAGTGGGGTGGAACGAGCTGTCAGGTTCCCTTTAAGTGCTCCATAGAGAAAATTAAAATTAACTGTGTAATCATTTTAAAAGAGGGGAGAATTGGTGTTACTGCCAAGGCACACACATTATGAGGGGTATTGTAAATAGTGGCACAACATAGTAGGGAGCAGTAGGGCAGGTATTATGGAAGCTGGCATTTTGAGGCAAAATTTTGAAGAGGGGGAACATGTGCAGGGTGGTGATATAAGTGGCTCAGTTGGGAGGGACAGTATGAGAGGGGCAGTGTGTGTGGAGGGTATTATGAGAAGGCAGTCGAGATGTGTCTTAAGACACTTGGATGTAATGTTGTAACAATGTCTCCCTAATACTGAGGTTCTTTTTTGCCCAATGTATGGGTGGAAAAACAACTCCAAGCACCTTCTTACTATTGATAAGAACATACTGGGAATTGCAGGTTCAAGCGATACAATTTTATACAAAGCTGACCTGATACTGCAATTGATGGCTGCACTATGCTTAATGCTTACTTCAAGACTGACTGGGTTCTAGTGCTGCATTCATGTCATGATGGTGGTTGTGACGCTGCATTCATGTACTAATAGTGGTTCTGATACTGCCTACATGTACTGATAGTGGTTATGGAACTGTATTCATGTATTTACAGTGGTTCTTACGCTGCCTTCATAAACCAACAGTGTTCTGCCACTGCATTTATGTACTAATGGTGGTTTGGAACTGCATTCATGTACTGACATTGGATATGATGCTGCACTCATGTACTAACGGTGGTTCCGACACAGGATTCATGTACGACAGTGGTTCCAGTACTGCATTCATGAACTGATAGTGATTCTGGCGCCAAACTCATGTACTGATGGTGGTTCTGATATTCTACACAAATAGCATAACAAGCTTCATGCCTGTAGAATGTAAGCCCCAAGGACAGGGTACTCTCTCCCCTCTGCATCAGTCTCTGTGAGTTTGTTCATTGTATTTTTAACTTGTTTTGTATGCAACTCTTTCTTATGTACAGTACCATGGAATCAATGGTGCTCTATAAATAGATAATAATGGCTATGATAAACCATTTTCTTAACCTCTTAGGGTACCTTTACACGTCGCAACATTGCATGCAATTTCACTTGCAACTTACTGGTTGCAGTGAAATCATGGACACATTGTTACATTTTGTTGCGGTGTACAAATGGAACAATGTGTCCATGATTTCACTGCAACCAGTAAGTTGCAAGTGAAATTGCATCCAATGTTGCGACGTGTAAAGGTACCCTTAGTGACAGAGATCATTTTCACCTTAACGATCAGACCAAATTTTAAGATTTTGACCAGTGTCACTTTATGAGGTTATATCTCTGAAACGCTTCAAAGGATCCCAGTGATTCCGAGAACGTTTTTTTAGTGACATATTGGGCTTTATGTCAGTGATACATTTTGGGTGATATTTTTTGCGTTTATTTGTGAAAAAAATTGAATTCTGGCAAAAATTTTAAAAAACTTAAAATGTTCAACTTTTGATTTTTTATTCTGTTAAACCAGAGAGTTATGTCACACAAAATACTTAATAAATAACATTTCCCACATGTCTACTTTACATCAGAACAGATTTGGAAGAAAATTTGGCTGAAATAGATAATGAGCACCATGTTGAATTGCCCCAACCCCTAAGATACTTAAACAGAAACCCCCAACAAGTGACCCTATTTTGGAAACTAGACCCCTCAAGGATTTTATCTAGAAGTATAGTGAGTATTCTGAACCCACAGGTACATCACAGACAATTTTTTTTTATCATTTTACAAAAGTGTTGCTTTAGCACTCAATTTTTCATGTTTACAAACTGTTACACCAAAAAGTGTATCCCACGCTTTATTACCCAATTTCTGACGAGCGTGCTGATACCCCACATGTAGGAAAGGGCTCGAGAGGGAAAGAGCAAAATTTGAAAAACGGAACATACATTTTGCTAAATAGTTTGTGGGCACCATGTAACATTTGCAGGGCCACTGGGGCACCTAAATAGCAGAAACCTGCCATAAATGACCCCATTTTGAAAACTAGACCCTCAAAAATTTTATCCAGGGGGTACAGCGAGCATTATCAACCTACAGGTACTTCACAGAATTTGATAGCACTAGGTCATATTGAAAATTTTCTTTTTTCACAAAAGTGTTGTTTTAGCACCAAATATCTCACTTTTACAAGAGGGGACACAAAAACGTAGAACCCACATTTTGCTACCCACTTTCTAATGAACATAGCAATATCCGACATGTAGACAAAAAGTTCTATTTGGACAAATAGGAGGATTCAGAAGGGGAGGAGCAATGTTTGAATTTTGGAAAAGCTGAAATAGATTGCGAACACCATCTCACATTTGCAGGGTTGCTAGTGTACACGGCAGAAACACAACACAAATGGCCCCACTTTGGAAACTAGATCCCTCAAGGATTTTATCCAGGTGTATAGTGAGCATTTTGAACTTACTGTTACTTCACAGAATTTGACAACTATAGGTCGTACATTTGAACATTTTCTTTTTTTTTACAGTACATTTCTCCCTTTTAGGGTATGTGTACACAATAAAGATACTGCATCCTGGACACAGTGCCTCCGATTCTGCGGGATCGCTGAGGATGTCCGCAGATGAACACAGGCACCCGTGCCATGGTCAACGTTCAGCAGGCTTTTCCCTGCATTCACCCACCGAGATCACCTGCGAATCCGCAGCGCTAACTTAACATGCTACAATCAGCGGCACGGAAAGCAGCCCGCGATTCAGTTACTGCCGCGAAGAAAACAAGCACAGTGGGCAAGGATTTATGCAAATCTCTTCCACGGTGCCTGTGGTGCACAATGCAGCGGTTTAAACGTAGTGATAACACACTTAATCCAAATTGCTGTAAATACAGATTGTGTGAACATACCCTTAGGCCATGTGCTGACTACAAAATAGTGGTGTAAATTTTGTGCTTCCAGATTCTAGATTCTCGAAACCAGCATTTATGTTTAACCTCTTCACCAACTGGGAATTTTTCATTTTTTCACTCCCCTGCTTCCAAGAGCCACAACTTTTTTTATTTATCCCTCAATATCGACATTGGGTTTTTTATTCGCCATGATCACTATATGGTAAAACTGACTTGACAGTGTGATGCTTAGGGTCGGTATGAGTTCGTAGATACCAAACATGTATACTTATACTGTTATCTTAAGTGGTGAAGAAAAACTCAGAAGTTTGAAAAAATAAAAATCGCACTTTTTGCTCCATATTCTGCGACCCGTAGCATTCTCATTTTTTGGGATCTTGGGCTGTGTGATGGCTTACTTTTTGTGGTTTGAGCTGACGTTTCTAATGATACCAATTTTAGGTGGATATACTGTTTTGATCGCCCATTATTGGATTTTATAGCAATTTTGCAGCAACCAAAAGAACGTAATTTTGGCGTTTGGCCCTTTTTTCCGTTACGCAGTTTACAGTTCTCCTTAATTGAGTTTATATATTGATAGATCGAGCATTTCTGAATGCGGCGATACCAAATATGTGTATTTTTTTCATTTTAATACTTTTATTTTGAATGGGGGAAAAGGGGGATGATTTGAATTTTTTGTGTTTTTTTTCTCATATTTTTAAAAACTTTATTTCACAATTGATTCTTTGTTTTACAATGTCCCATAGGGCACCACAGTTCTGCACCATCTGATCGCTTGTGGCAGTCCCGTTGTGCTGCAGTACATCAGGACCTTTCACAATTGCGAAGTTTGAGTGGTTGGCAGCGCTTGCCAACCACTCACAGGAAGTGATCCATGACAGCTACCGGGGTCAAGCCAGGACCCCGGGCTGTCATGTGAGCACCGGAGATCGCGGGATCTCCAATGCAGGCGGGGAACAACGCGATCCCCACTGCGGCACCTTTGAAACCCCTTTGTCAGTGGCTGATCCGGATCCGATCGGTGCTGGAAGCCCAACACCTCAGCTGATGAGATCAGATGAGATGTCGGGTGTTTGTTGTCAGCGCCATGCTGGAACTCACATCAAACACCGAGACCTGACTTATGACGTCCTCCTACGTCATGGGTCGGGAAGGGGGTTTTAAGGTAGGAGATTCAATGTGGTTGTTTACTAACAACCTGAGATTAAATGTTCAGTCACAGAAATTGGGATACAAGTTCATCGGCCCTTTCAAGATCAGCAGTATCTTGAGCTTGTTTGCCTACCGTCTGAAGCTGCCAAGAACTATGTTTTACATGTCTCATTACTAAAGCCAGAAAAGAAAAGAATTCCCGAATTGCTGTTTTTTGTTCATTTTTCCTCACAAAAAGCAAAATAGAAAGCAATAAAAAATGATACAAATAAAAACTTCAACTCATCCTGCAAAAAATAGCTCTCACATAACAACTTTAAATCTCTAAAAAACGTTATTCAGATAAAATTACCAAAGAAAATTTACTGTAATGATGTACACACTGTGGAGTCTGGCCTATTATCCAATGACGTCCGTGTTTTTAGGCACACATAACAGCAAGGTCAAGCACAGTTTTGGGTATCTACGAAAAGCCAGACACCACTGAACAGAGGCCTGATGAAGTCTGGAGTAACTTTGCTGCCTCATTAGTGAATGGACCCATCATATGTTTCACCTGAATCACATATTTTGTAGATTTAGATGAAAACCCTGCTGAACTGTAAATGCTCAGCATACAGCACAGGTTAAATGTGAACTAATGCAAAATGTTCGGTAATCCAAAAACAAAATTTCAACTCCTCCCATGAAAAACAAGTCCCCAATGGGGTTCATCTCCTGTTTTAGAAAAAAAATAGGGGCTGTCCATGTTACTGGTAGCACAAAGGCTTTGAGAGAGCGCAATGGCTCTCCCACTCGCACTCAATGCTTAGTGTACCATATCAATAACCTAGGATTGAATCGTAATCCTTGGTCACTCTACTGAGCTGACAGTGACCGCTGTATAGAAATACATGCGGTCACTCTCAGATTAGGAGTGCCACTGACACCGAGTGTTGCTGTGCGCAGGTGCCAGCTAATTATTATACCGTATATACTCGTGTATAAGCCGACCCGTGTATAAGCCGACCCCCCTACTTTTGCCCCCAAAACCTGGGAAAACCTATTGACTCGTGTATAAGCCGAGGGTGGACCCCAGCACAGGTATACAGCCCCAGCAGTGTGGTATACAGGCCCCCTCAGTGGTATACAGCAGCCTCCCCAGTGGTAGTATACAGCAGCCTCCCCAGTGGTAGTATACAGTAGCCTCCCCAGTGGTATATACAGCAGCCCCAGAGGGGTATACAGCAGCCCCAGAGCTGTATACAGCAGCCCCAGAGCTGTATACAGCAGCCCCAGAGCTGTATACAGCAGCCCCAGAGGGGTATACAGCAGCCCCAGAGGGGTATATAGCAGCCCCAGAGGGGTATATAGCAGCCCCAGAGCTGTATACAGCAGCCCCAGAGGGGTATACAGCAGCCCCAGAGCTGTATACAGCAGCCCCAGAGGGGTATACAGCAGCCCCAGAGGGGTATACAGCGGCCCCAGAGCTGTATACAGCAGCCCCAGAGCTGTATACAGCAGCCCCAGAGGGGTATACAGTAGCCCCAGAGGGGTATATAGCAGCCCCAGAGGGGTATACAGCAGCCCCAGAGGGGTATACAGCAGCCCCAGAGGGGTATATAGCAGCCCCAGAGGGGTATACAGCAGCCCCAGAGCTGTATACAGCAGCCCCAGAGGGGTATACAGCAGCCCCAGCCCCAGAGGGGTATACAGTAGCCCCAGAGGGGTATATAGCAGCCCCAGAGGGGTATACAGCAGCCCCAGAGGGGTATACAGCAGCCCCAGAGGGGTATATAGCAGCCCCAGAGGGGTATATAGCAGCCCCAGAGGGGTATACAGCAGCCCCAGAGGGGTATACAGCAGCCCCAGAGGGGTATACAGCAGCCCCAGAGCTGTATACAGCAGCCCCAGAGGGGTATACAGCAGCCCCAGCCCCAGAGGGGTATATAGCAGCCCCAGAGGGGTATATAGCAGCCCCAGAGGGGTATATAGCAGCCCCAGAGGGGTATACAGCAGCCCCAGCGCTGTATACAGCAGCCCCAGAGCTGTATACAGCAGCCCCAGCCCCAGAGGGGTATATAGCAGCCCCAGCCCCAGAGGGGTATATAGCAGCCCCAGAGGGGTGTACAGCAGCCCCAGAGGGGTATACAGCAGCCCCAGAGGGGTATTTAGCAGCCCCAGAGGGGTATACAGCAGCCGCCGCTGTATACAGCAGCCCCCGCTGTATACAGCGGTACCCGGCTGTATACAGCCCTCCCCCCTGGTATACCGGGCCCCCCCTGTGGCCACCTGTAAAGGAAGCGATGATTATACTTATCGGGTCGCCGACGCCGACGCCGCCGCTCTGTCACCGTCCGTCACCGCGCTCCTTCCCGTCTTCATGCTTCCTTCATCGGCGCACAGAAAATGACGTCATTTCCTGTGCGCCGGTGAAGGAAGCATGAAGACCAGGAGGAGCGCGGTGACGGACGGTGACAGAGCGGCGGCGTCGGCGTCGGCGACCCGATAAGTATAATCATCGCTTCCTTTACAGGTGGCCACAGGGGGGGCCCGGTATACCACGGGGGGGCTGTATATTTTTTTTTTTTTTATTATTACCGTATATACTCGTGTATAAGCCGAGGGGGGACTTTTCAGCACATTTTTTGTGCTGAAAAACTCGGCTTATACACGAGTATATACGGTAATTATTTTTTATTTATATAGCGCCATTAGGTTCCACGGCGTTTTACATGTGCAAGGGTAGAAGAGGACAAAACATAAAATGATGACAATCAAATTGTACAGCTACAGTAGGGGAGAGGACCTTATCCACAAGGGCTCACAGTCTATAGGGATGGGTGGGGAAAAAGTAGGAGGGGGAGAGGGGTGTGTGTGGCGGTGCGGCAGATTAGGTCTCAGTGTAGATTGTAAGCTTGACAGAAGAGGTGAGTCTTCAGATTCTTCTTGAAGGTACCCAGGGTAGGGGAGTGTCTGATGTGTTGGGGGAGAGAGTTCCAGAGTTTGGAGGATGCACGAGACAAATCTTCTATGCGGTTGTGGGAGGAGGAAATGCAAGGGAAGAAGAGAAGGAGCTCTTGGGAGGGGCGCAGATTGCGTGAGGGTAGGTACCGGGAGACCATGTCGGAGATGTATGGAGGGGACAGGTTGTGCATGGCTTTGTATGTAATGGTTAAGGTTTTGAATCAGGATCTATGGGAAGTGGGGAGCCAGTGAAGGGCTTGACAAAAGGGGTAGACGGGGGAGTAGCAGGAGACAGGTGGATGAGTCAGGCAGCTGAATTGAGAATAGTTTGGAGAGGTGTGGGGGAGGTAGCGGAGAGGGCAGTGAGCAGGAGGTTGCAGTAGTTGAGTGGCGGGATGATGATGAGAGCATGGACAGGTGTTTTAGCAGTGTTGTGGTCAAGGAAAGAACGGATGCAGGAAATGTTTTTGAGCTGGAGTCGGCAGGCGGTGGCGAAGGCTCGGATGTGGGGCTTGAAGGAGAGGGAAGAGTTGATGGTTACCCTGATGCACTTGGCGTGGGGGACGGGCAAGAGTGAGCAGTCGCTAACCGTGATCAATAGGTCGGGGGGGGGGGGGAAGAGCGACTTGGGGGGGCGGAAGACGAACTCAGTTTTGTCCATATTTAATTTTAGGAAGCAAGCAGAGAAGGATGAGATGGCGGACAGGCATTGCAGAATTTTGGATAGTAGGGAGGTGATGTCAAGGCCGGACAGGTAGAGCTGGGTGTTGTCGGCGTAGAGGTGGCATTGAAGGCTATGGGACTCAATGAGTCGGCCTAGGCTGAGGGTGTAAATAGAGAAGAGTAGTGGTCCCAAGACTGAGGCCTTGGGGAACACCAACAGATAGGGGGTAGGGTGAAGAGAAAGTGTGGGAGTGGGCGACGCTGAAGGTCCGGTCTGTTAGGTAAGAGGAGATCCAGGAGAGGGCTAGGTCAGTGATGCCAAGAGATTCTAGGATTTGAAGTAGGAGGGAGTGGTCGATGGAATCAAAGGCGGTAGAAAGGTCGAGGAGGAGGACGACAAAGTAATGTTGTTTGCTCTTGGCAGTCAGCAGGTCGTTGGTCACTTTGGTTAGGGCTGTTTCGGTGGAGTGGTGGGGGGAGAGGGAGGAGGTGCAGGGGAAAGGAGCAGTGTGTTAAAAGTATTAAATAGTTGCTTGGGGTTGTGGGAAAGGGTGGTTATTATAGAAGAGAGGTAGGCTTGTTTTGCAGTGGTGAGGGCAGTCTTGAAGTAATTGAGGGACTGTTTGCACAGGGCGAGGTGCACTGCGGAGTGGGATTTCTTCCATCTCCGCTCAGCCGCCCTGGACGTCCAACGTAGTTTTTTAGTGGGGGTGGTGAGCCAGGGTTGTCTGTGAGCACGGGTTTTGTTTTATGAGACGGGGGCAGCCTGGTTAAGGGCTGTGGTAAGAGTGGTGTTATGCAAAGTGGCGTCAGCTTCAGCACTTGAGACGAAGCTAAGTCTGAGAGAGGGAGGAGGGACTCGGAAAGTGAGTGGAAGTCAATGAGTTTAAGGATGTCTGAGGGGATGAGGGAGTTTCCAGAGAGGGGGGACCATGGTAGGAGGGGAGAGGGAGGAGAAGATCAGCATGTTATGGTCGGATAGGGGGAGGGTTGAGTTTACGAGGTCAGTGATGGAACAGAGACTGGTGAAGACAAGGTCTAGTGTGTGGCCATCGTTTTGCGTGGCTGAGGAGGACCATTGGGAGAGGCCGAAGGAGGAGGTTAGTAATAGGCGTCTAGAGGCAGCGGTGAGGGGGGTGTCAATGGGGATGTTGAAATCACCCATGATGATGGTGGGGATGTCGGAGGAGAGAAAGAAGAGAAGCCAAGTGGTGAAGTGGTCGAAAAAGATGGAGGATTCTGGGGGGAGGTAGATGACAGCCAATTGGAGGTTGCAAGGGGAGAAGATGTGGATGGAGTGCGCTTAGAAGGAGGGGAGGGAGAAATTGGGGGGCGGTGTAATTGGGGTGAAGGAGCAGCTGTTCGATAGAGGTAGGCAGACACCTCAGCTGCGGTTGTTGCTAGGCCGACACCTCCGCCATATGAGAGGGCAGCGGGGAAGGCTGTGTCAGAGGGAGGTGATGCCAGAGAAACCAAGCTTGTTGGAGATGAAGAGATCATGGATGAATGAGAGTTTATTGCATGCCGAGCGAGCATTCCAGAGTGCACCAGATAGGGGAACTGGGGGCTTGGGGAGTGGGTGTAAGGTTATGGGGGTTGCGGGTGTTTGTAATGGGGAGTGGGTATGGGGAAGAAGTGACTGTGAGGATGTGGTGGGGGGGACCAAGATATGGGGAAATGTCACCTTCAAGTAGGAGGAGCAACGAGAGGGTAAGGTGGTGGGGGCAGGAGAGTTTATGTGGCGGGCAAGCATATTTGGAGACAAACGATTGAGTGTGGAGGAAAAGTTCAGAGGAATCGTTGAGATGGCTAGGTAGGAAGGAGGGAAAGAGTGCTATTTTGTTACTGGGAGGAGGGATGGGAGGAGATAGCAGGAAGTAGAGTAGGATAGGAGTGAGAGTGAAGAGAAGGGGAAACATTGTATACAGGTGTCCGGGATATAGGATGCAGTGGGGGTAAGAAATGAGGGACGGGAGCAGACTGGAATCAGTTGTAGCAGGAGGCCGAGAAGGCGTGTTTGAGTCGTGTCCAGACAAGGCTAAGTGCGCAGCACCAAGTCAGGACGATGTCCAGCACGTGGGGAAAAAATGGGTAGATGGAAGAGGTGTAGCCAGGGAGCAGGCGTAGTGAGGGGTCAGATGCAGCGGGGAGGGTGTGCAGTGATGACAGAGTTGCACCAGGACAAACAGTCGCAGAGCTCATAGAGATGAGATGAAGCAAGGGGATGAGATGCAGTTGGAGATCAGGCTTAGCGGGGGGGAGGGGGGCCGGCTGCAGTGGGGAGGAGCAGCTACCTCTGTGAGAAGGAAGTGCAGTTGAGGGATGAGATGGAGGCAGAAGTTAGGAGCAACAGGGGGATAGGTGCAGCAGGAAGGATGTGCAAAGCGAATGAAGTCCAACCAAGTCCAGGCAAATGCAAAGCACGTAGGGATGGGATGCAGCCGGGGAATAGGTGTGGCCAGTGGTCGGATGCAGCAGGGGATGTGCAATGCGGAGAAAGTCTTACAAAGTCAAACAGATGCACACTACTTGAGGATGGGATGCAGCAGGGTGATGAGATGCAGCCATGGTTCAGTTGCAGATGGAGTCGTAAAGAGTTCAGATGAATACAAAGCACTTGGGATGAGGTGCAGCAGGGTTCAGGAGCAGCGAGGAGATGTGCAATTTGAATGAAGACATACCCAGACCAGACAGCGCACGACGCTGAGAGATGAGATGCAGTCGAAGAGTCAGGTGCAGCCAGGGGTCAGATGTAGCGGGAAGATGTGCGGTAGTGGAGAGTCGTGCAGGGAGCAGGCTGGTGGTGGGTGTCGGCAGAGTCGGCGATGGCGCGTGGTAGGCCTGCCAGCCAGATTTGCTAGATGTTTCCAGGTCGTGCAGCAGGGTGGTGGCAGGTCGCTGGAAGCCAACTTGGCCTGTGGAACTTGGTCGCAGGTTGGTAATTAACCCCTTAATAACCAGTGACGGCTATACCCATCATGGCTTCAAACTGTCACTTTGTGTAAACAGTATCTTTGATCAAAGAACTGCAGAAGATATCACCCTAAATGTACCACTAACATGAAGTCCAATATGTCATGAAAAAACAATTTTGGAATCAATGGGATATGTTGTAGTGACATTGGTCAGAATTGTAAAATGAGGTTTGGTCCTTAAGGGGTAAAGAGAGTGAATATTCATCTCATCCCCCATAATTTGGCCCATCACAGAGGGTGCCTGCACAGTATGCCTTACTGTATTACTGGTGCTGCCAGGCCGAGGATCGCATCACAAGGTGACTCTCCTGAGCCGAGTGTAACAGCTGCAAAGACATACACGCTGTCACTTTCATCGGGCACTAATACAGCAGGTATTGGGGGATCTAATATAAGACACATCCTGAAAATAAGCCTTACCACATAGAAAAATATAAGACCTGTATTATTTTCGGGAAACACTAACACGTGATCCCAGGAACGGCGACAGCACTGGAGGTGAGTGTTATTATTTTAAAATCGGAAAACATATGGATTGAAAATGGATCAGAGTAGTGGAGAACCTCTTTAGGCATATATATATATTTTATTAATTGACAATAACTTTAACTGGACTTAAAAATGTTATATTGTTTGACAACAGATATACACTGTGTGCAGAATTATTAGGCAAATGAGTATTTTGATCACATGATTCTTTTTTATACATGTTGTCCTACTCCAAGCTGTACAGGCTTGAGAGCCAACTACCAATTAAGTAAATCAGGTGATGTGCATCTCTGTAATGAGGAGGGGTGTGGTCTAATGACATCAACACCCTAAATAAGGTTTAATTATTAGGCAAATGCCTTTCCTTAGGCAAAATGAGTTAGCAGGAGATTTGACGGGCTCTGAAAAGTCCAAAATTGTGAGATGTCTTGCAGAAGGATGCAGCAGTCTTGAAATTGCCAAACTTTTGAAGTGTGATCACCGAACAATCAAGCGTTTCATGGCAAATAGCCAACAGGGTTGCAAGAAGCGTGTTGGGCAAAAAAGGCCCAACATAAATGCCCATGAATTGAGGAAAATCAAGCGTGAAGCTGCCAAGATGCCATTTGCCACCAGTTTTGTAATACTTCAGAGCTGCAACGTTTCTGGAGTATCAAAAAGCACAAGGTGTGCCATACTCAGGGACATGGCCAAGGTAAAGAAGGCTGAAAAACAACCACCTTTGAACAAGAAACATAAGATAAAACGTCAAGACTGGGCAAAGAAATATCTTAAGACTGCTTTTTCAAAGGTTTTATGGACTGATGAAATGAGAGTGACTCTTGATGGGCCAGATGGATGGGCCAGAGGCTGATCAGTAAATGGCAGAGAGCTCCACTCTGACTCAGACGCCAGCAAGGTGGAGGTGGGGTACTGGTATGGGCTGGTATCATCAAAGATGAACTTTCGGGACCTTTACGGGTTGAGGATAGAGTGAAGCTCAACTCTCGGACCTACTGTCAGTTTCAAGAAGACAACTTCTTCAAGCAGTGGTACAGGAAGAAGTCGGTATCGTTCAAGAAAACATGATTTTCATGCAGGACAATGCTCCATCACATGCATCCAACTACTCCACAGCATGGCTGGCCAGTAAAGGTCTAAAAGAAGAAAAAATAATGACATGGCCCCCTTGTTCACCTGATCTGAACCCCATAGAGAACCTGTGGTCCCTCCTAAAATGTGAGATCTACAGGGAGGGAAAACAGTACACCTCTGGGAAGAGTGTCTGGGAGGCTGTAGTGGCTGTAAACAGATCAAGTAACTGACAAAATCTATGGATGGAGGCTGCTGAGTGTCATCATAAAGAAAGGTTGGCTTTATTGGTCACTAATTTTTGGGGTTTATTTTTGCATGTCAGAAATGTTTATTTCTAAATTTTGTGCAGTTACATATTGGTTTACCTGGTGAAATAAACAAGTAAGATGGGAATTTGTTTTTTATTAAGTTGCCTAATAATTCTGCACAGTAATAGTTACCTGCACAAACAGATATCCTCCTAAGATAGCCAAATCTAAAAAAAAAAAACACTCCAACTTCCAAAAATATTAAGCTTTGATATTTGAGTCTTTTGGGTTGATTGAGAACACAGTTGTTGATCAATAATAAAAATAATCCCCTAAAATACAACTTGCCTAATAATTCTGCACACAGTGTACAGGGCTGCCCAAAGTGTCTGGCATCAGCTTCTCCTTCAGAAAACAAACATTTACCCTTGACTGGTCCCAGTAAGAATCTTTACAGGGCAGTTAGGAGACAACATATTCTAATGTGTAGCAGACGGGGAAGGGTGCGGATCATGCATTATGATTTCCAGGGTGAATGCTTGCTCTTTTGTACCTTCTTCAGATGCAAAATAAGCAGCATTCACACAGGCATCATTTCACAAATTAAATCTATCCAGCAGCAAGCTGTCACCGAGCCATGATTCAACGCTTCTTTTCATTCTTTTCATTCTCTCGTCTGTACTGCAATATCTTAAGAAGAAAGCAATCGCTGATCAACTATGCAAAGAAAGTGTTGCGCTCGGTAGGTGTTGCTACATTTTATTTTAATCATGTAACCAGGAGGGACACCTTATTTCTCATGCACTATTAAATCCTTGTCTAGCCCCATAAATCATGAAAAGTGGAGGCATAATGGAATAATAACTCAATGGTTCAACATAAAATTGTTTTCATAACTTTTCATCAGTGAATACTAAGCAGAAAAAGAGCATTGTATTATGCAAAAACATGAACCTAAAAGAATGTATTACCTTCTCACAAGCGGCATACTAAGAGCCCAGCCAGCCGAAAAATCAGGATACCTAAAAAATGTAGGGTCTTCTGCAAAGGCGTAATGATGGATGATGGTAGACTCTTCATCATATAAGGCTTTCCCCAAAAAATAATTCTACAAAGAAAGGAAGAGTAAGTACAAGTTTAAGAGGCAGCAGTTTACAAGCAAAAACGAGAGAACAAAGAAGTGATAAATATGGACACAATAATAAAAATCCAAATCTGCTTAATATTTTCACTATCACTAAACTTTCACTTTCATTTTTCCCTTCATAGACTTCAGGAGCCATAACTTTGTTATGTTTTCTTTCGGCATTGTTGTATATGTTCTGAGTTTTTGCCTTACAAGTTTATTTTTTGGGGTGGTTTTTTGCATTAAAAGAGGACCCTTCACCAGTTTGAACATGCCAAGCTGGGCACTTCATGGAATAGAGACTGCCGAGCTTTTCCTCTTCCCTGTGGAGATATTCACGTGTAAAATCCAGGGTATAATTTATGTTAAAGGGTTGTCTGGGTTTTCTCTATATTTTGTGGGTACCTAGGTTACAGCAGGCTGACAGATTGTACTATACTCCCTAGATATCACACTTAGGCATGTGACTCCGCTCACTCCTGATTCTGGAGGAGCTGCTCACAACCCGACGAGGTTTCCTGTCTGGCAGAGACTCGTCCTAATGTTGAAACAGACGCGGCCCCAAGTTTCTTCCAGAATTGCCCCCTGCAGGTAGCAGTAGAAGGACTCAGCTGATTGGACTAATCAGTCCAATCAGAAGTTAGTAGAGACAGACTGAATAAAGGAAAATAAAGCTGAAAGAGAACCAACCACCAGGATATAGCCAGCTGTAAATCAGTGCAGCAGGTGATTGACATGTGCAGCATGACACCACTATTGGTTTTTGGGTTCTCCTTTGATTCCTCCCCTGTGGGCTTGTCATTCTCCTGTAAGAAAAATCCCCCACTCACCCCAGAGGAGTCTGGATGAGAGGGAGGGGTACGGCTTACAGCAGAAAAACAAGTCCACAGGGGAGTTATAACAAAAAATAAACAAATAATGATGTCATGCTGCACACGTCAATCAACTGCTGCACTGATTTACAGGTGGTTAAATCCTTATGGTTGGCTCCCTTTAAAACTTCTTTTTCCACCAGTCTCATGAAAGCCTGAAGACCCTGTCAGGACCTCTGGGTTACAATATCATCATATGACTGAAGATAAGAAATAAGAAGGTGCCAAACATCCAATGCTCCCCTGAAACCCCAGGAAGGAAAAGGCTTCAACATAGGTCAGAATAATGTGCTGTGTGTCTAACCATCTATTTATCTTCTATAATGTAGCTATTTATCCAAACTATATATCCATCTAGCTACTATCTATTTATCCGTCTATTATCTATGTATCTGTCTATCTATTTATCTAATATACTTAATATATTACCTCCTTTACTGGGCTCCTTGTATCTTCTCACTCCACTATCTGCACCCGTGACCCTATCTACTCACATCTCCTTCATCCCTCTTCCCATACATAAGGTGTAATATTATTTGTATTGGGCCAGCCAGTAAAAGACATAAGATGTGCGAGACACTTGGCATGAAACTGGAGACAGGTGAGAGATTTAGGTTTTTTATTGTTTTTTTTTTATAGCAGTTGACCATTGTGGAAAAGCAATGATGGCCAAATAGGAAGCATTACGAGCAGTCCAAGCTTTACACAAAAGCCTGCAGTCATTCTGTGTGACTGTGGACAGCTGAATTGTGACAGCGTGCACTGCCCACACTGTCTGGATTCCCCAGACTTCCCAGAGCAAAAGGGTGTTCACATCGCTGCATGTATGCAATATGTATACTTACATCCATGTGCCGTCTAGACGTGCTCGACTTCTCTCAACAGAAATGCATTGAAAGAAGCCAGGTACATTTTAGCCAGCACGAGTATAATATTATATATGCAGAATTTTATTATATTTGCAGAATTACAAACATGTAAATGACACTTATATATTACAGAGTATATATATTACACTGGGGAACAATTTGAAAAAAAAATTCTGTTGAGTTAGGTTTTTGAGCTGATTTATACTAAAATTGGCATGCTAATTCCAAAAATGTAGTCAGTTTTTTTCTAGCACGTCAAGTTTTTCCTCCACAACTTACCTGCCAGAGAAGCCCAATTGCACTGATATCTGTAATAAGACTTGTTATCTGATTACAATTCGACTCATATAGAGCTACGTGGCAACTTGTAAGAGTAGTCACAACGGAGACATGCCTATTGCTTATATATTTCATTTTTTGTTCATATTTGTACTATTTAAAAAAACAAAACACTTTTTAGGTACAGTAGTTTACATATTTTTGAGAAGACAAAAATCCTATAGTTCAAAAACTTGACGTGATAGAGAAAAACTGAGATCATTTCTGGATTCAGCATCCAAAAATTAATTACGAACAGTTGTCTGACCTAACTCCTAAAAAATTGTGTTCCCCATTGGTCTTCGATCCGGTCTCAGAAGTATTAACTGGGCTCCTTGTATCTTCTCACCCCACTATCTGCACCAGTGACCCCATTTGCTCACATCTCCTTCATCCCTCTTCCCAGCTGTCACCAATCACTTAACTAAAATATTAACATCTCTCTCATCTGGGATCTTTCCGACCGCCTTTAAACATGACGGTATACATCTATTACTTAAAAAAAAATCCTCCAACCAGAACTGTGCTGCGAACTACGGACCTGTCTCTAATCTCCCCATCGTTAAACTCTTCTGTGTTTGTTCCAGTCCTATCTAGTTCGCTGTCCACCAACGTTCACCATCCAACCTGACAGAACTGGAGAGGAACTGCAAGGAAGAATGGCAGAGGATCCCCAAATCCAGGGAGAAAACTTGTTGCATCATTCCCAAGAAGACTCATGGCTGTACTAGCTCAAAAGGTGCAAATACGCAATACTGAGCAAAGGGTCTGAATACTTATGACCATGTGATATTTCAGTTTTTCTTTTTTTTTTTTAATAAATTTGCAAAAATTTCTACCTGTTTTTTTTCAGCCAAGATGGGGTGCAGAGTGTACATTAATGAGAAAAAAAATTAGCTTTTTTGAATTTACCAAAATTTAACAAAGAGTGAAAAACGTAAAGGGGTCTGCATACTTTCCATTCCCACTGTGTATGTGAGTATGATTATATATTATATATATATATATATATATATATATATATATATATATATATATATATATATATATATATATATATATCTACTATATAATTGCCGTAGGCACTTCCGTGTCGGTCCCCGAAAAGACCGTGGCTATGTCACTCTGTGACGTCAGCACGGCGAAGCATTGGCCGCGTAGCGGCCAATGCGAGTCGCTGGCCTGCGCGAGCAATGGCCGCGAGGCCATTGCTCGCGCAGGCTGAGTACGAGCAATGCGAGTCGCTGGCCTGCGCGAGCAATGGCCGCGAGGCCATTGCTCGCGCAGGCTGAGTACGAGCAATGGCCGCGAGGCAGCCATTGCGTGTCGCTGGCCGAAAATCGAACCAGAGGCTAGGCCTCAAAGTTAACGATTTACCGGTCAGGTAGCGCAAGCAATGGCCGCGAGGCCATTGCGAGTCGCTGCCTGAGCCGCGCTTCTAATTGGTCGGCGCCAGCGAGTCGTTACACTTGTGGCACGCTTGCGGTAATCCTCATACAAAGTATAGTATTCTAGACACCCGATGCATTTGCATCGGGCTCACAGCTAGTATATGAAAAAAAAGAAGGGTAGTCCGCTGTCTCACAGCACCCCCTCCCTGCCACTGTAAATTGCAGATGAACCTTCATTAAAAGACAAATTGCACAAAAACCGGTGAGTGCCGCCTCACATCTTTTCTCATATGAATTTGTAATGCTATACTTTGAGTGCGAGCAACGCTGACTGCAGGAGCTCCGAATTTCCACTGTTAATTACACCCCACTCAGGATAGAGTGCCCAGATTTCAATCCTTTCTGTACATATATAGATGTATGTGCACAATATGCAGGTGTGGCACCCCTATGTGAAGGCGCCACAGGGAGGTACTGCACCCCAAACAGGAGGTGTAGTGCCTCCGTAGTCGACGGACTCATAGGTGTCATTTACAACGCCTAGAAAGGGAGTTCCTTATTCTCAAAAGGATGGAACGTGAACTACAAAAAACAAGTGAGAGTGTATATCCGTCACAATCACTAACAAACACCATCCAGAAAGGTTGTTTTAGAAAATCAACAACTTTATATATTCAAAAATCAAAATATAAAAAATAGTGGGTATAAATAACAATATACAGATCTTTAAGGAGCAAAAAAAATGGCACAGATGTTTCGCCATAAGAAGGAGTGAAGACAGGGCTAGAGTCAGAAAACCCCCATTAAACCTCAAATGCTTAAACAGATATGAGGGACCACAATAGGGGTAGGCTGTAAAATAGACCTAAATCGTAACCTTAGTTGAAAGTAAGCAATATGCCCGAGAGGTAAGTGGACAATGCTGGATTAATCAAGTGTGCAACAGACCGATTACAAGGAAAAACAGCTGCAGCTGCTGTGAGGAGATATATAGTGCCCGAACACAATCCATCCAGAGATCATAAGTGACTGCACGTAAATGTCACAACCAGTGGCGCACCCAAGGGGGGGGACCTACGTGTCTGGACCCCCCCCCTGGACGGCCCTGAGAAGCTGGGGGGGGCCCACCGCCGCCCGGTCCCTGACACTGCCGCCACTTCCGCCGCCTGCGCTGCAGCCGAAAATACTTGCATCAGGCTAGGGTCACAATGCAAGTGTGACCCTAGCCTCAGGGGGGCCCCTGAGCACTGCCCCCACAGCCAAGGCCATATCCAGGGGGCAGCTGGGGGGTCATTTTCGGCCTCCTGCAGCACCGGAGGTCTCCCTCCTCCCCCCTCCATGGGAGCCGACAGAGCTGCACAGTGCACACTCTGTGCTTACAGGACCTGTGATGATGTCACATGGAGGGGAGGAGTCAGGGGTCACATGATCAGCTCAGTTTATGCAGGACTCTGCTGTTTTGCCCATCATCATGCTCAATTAGGTGGGTGAAGTTTGTGTGGGGTCAGGAGGGATTTGCAGTGTGAATGTAGCAGAGGCGAGTGTGTACTAGGTGTATGGCAAATAGGTGAAGGTTATGTGTGGGGTCAGGAGGGATTTACAGTGTGAATGTAGCAGAGCCCAGTGGGTACTAGGTGTATGGAGCAGAGCCGTGTGTGTACGAGGTGTACGGAGCAGAGCCGCGTGCGTACGAGGTGTACGGAGCAGAGCCGCGTGCGTACGGAGCAGAGCCGCGTGCGTACGAGGTGTACGGAGCAGAGCCGCGTGCGTACCAGGTGTACGGAGCAGAGCCGTGTGTTTACGAGGTGTACGGAGCAGAGCCGCGTGTGTACGAGGTGTACGGAGCAGAGCCGCGTGGGTACGAGGTGTACGGAGCAGAGCTGCGTGTGTATGAGGTGTACGGAGCAGAGCCGCGTGCGTACGAGGTGTACAGAGCGGAGCTGCATGTGTACGAGGTGTATGGAGCAGAGCCGTGTGTGTACGAGGTGTACGGAGCTGAGCCGTGTGTGTACGAGGTGTACGGAGCAGAGCCATGTGTGTACGAGGTGTATGGAGCAGAGCCGCGTGTGTACGACATGTACGGAGCAGAGCCGTGTGTGTACGAGGTGTACGGAGCAGAGCCATGTGTGTACGAGGTGTATGGAGCAGAGCCGCGTGTGTACGACATGTACGGAGCAGAGCCGCGTGTGTACGAGGTATGTGTGCCAGTGGTAGCCCCCCGCGGATTCCGCTCCTATAGTCCCAGCCACCTTTGCCAGCAGCATTCTTCTCCAGAGTCTCTTCTGCCGCTGTCTGCATTCTGCAGCTCAGCATGGAGGGGCACGATGTCATCACTGTGCTGTTATGTGCAGAGCGACCGGAGGAGACCGAAGCGGCGAGAAGAAAGGTGAGGAGAAAGAGAGATCTGGACGGCCAGACACTTCGCTTGGCTGCGGTGCCACCATATGGCAGTGCGGCTCCATTGAGCTGCTTGCATTATTTGTGCGCTTCAGGAAGCTTGTGTATATACCAAGCATCCTCAGACGCACAAAAATGCAACATTTTGCATTTGAAGGGTATTTTTAAAAAGGGCAAGGGAATGCAAATGCATTTTAGCCCGCTCCTAACAACGTGTAATATGCTCACTGTCAGGAGCAGCTCTTGCTGGTTTCGGCAGTCACTGTTCCTGTAAGGTTGATTTCACATAGGCGTTTTTTTTAAAATGTGGCAGTTGTGGTAAAAAAAAAACAGCATCTGCCGCATTTTACGCCTAGCGGCTGCACTTGCTACCCATTTGCGGGCATATATATGTATATATATATATATATATATAGTCCGCGATATGTACTAAAGGGGGCCTGCTGAGACCTTTTCGCCCGGGGCCCACAGAAACCTGGAGCCGGCCCTGTATGTATATGTGTGTGTGTGTGTGTTGTGTTTATGTGTTTGTGTGTTTATGTGTGTGCTTGGGGGGTGTATAGAGTTCTTTACATCTCCGTTTCTCCATCCTGTACTTGCCCAGGGAGGGTGTGTGTGTGACTGCTTGTGAGAGGAGGGCTGGGGCTATTGGGCCGGTTTCACATTTGCGTACAGAACGCAGTGTAAGCAAACGCATGCACATTGCATTCCTATGTTTAATATGGGAACGCATAGTACCTGCGTATGGCTACGTTTGGTTACATTTGCGTTCAGATGCATTTTTTTAATAGCACCCTCCGAACACAACATGTTGCATTTTCTGTGCATTCACGGGGCTTATTTTATCAGCAAGTGACCGCAAGTGCACAAAGAATGCATGGAGCTCAATGGATCCGCAGTATCCTCCGCATGACAACGCAGGCAGATACTGCGGATCCATTGAAATCTTCACAGAAATCAGAGGCAGCCACCGGGAGATCAGTGGCGGCTGCCGCTGATCTCCTGGCGGCCACCTCTGATCTCCAGGCCACCGCCAAGACCAACCGCTGATTGGGTGACCGGGCACTATACTATGTGAACGCATGCGGAGAATCCCAGCTGCGTTGACATCAGTATGACTACGTTTGCACCTGCATGTCAGACGCATGCAGACACAAACGCTAGTGTGAAGCCAGCCTTAGGCCCCTTTCACATCAGCGTTTTTCGCTGATTGCAGCAAATGCGGCAGATTTACCGCATCTGCCGCCTAACGGCCGCACTTGCAGTACACTTGTGGCAGGCCCCATGCATTGTCTAAGGGGCTTGCGGCAGGTCCGGAATGTGCGGGATAGCCGCGGTTGTGGCAGATGCGGTTTTTGTCCGGATCCACTGGATCTGGACAAAAACACTGATGTGAAAAAGGCCTTACATTGACTGGGCCAGTGTCTGCTGGTTGTGCTGTAAGTGACACATCCATCATATAGCCAAGGGAAGAAAGTGATAGCAGCAGAGAAGAGGATAAGAAAACTGTCTGCTGAGGGGAAGAAGCTCTATTCCTCAGCACCCAGCTTTCCCATGCTCCCCTATACTCTATTCCTCAGCTTTCCCATGTTCTGATTTCCATCAGCACCCAGCTTTCCCATGTTCTGATTTCCATCAGCCCCCAACTTGGGAAAGCTGGGTGCTGAGGGAAAGAAGGATAGAAGAGCATGAGAAAGCTGGGACTGAGGAAAGAGGATAGAAGAGCATGGAAAAGCTGGGTGCTGAGGGAAAGAGAATAGAGGAGCATGGGAAAGCTGGGACTGAGGGAAAGCGGATAGAGGAGCATGGGAAAGCTGGATGCTGAGGGAAAGAAGATATAGGAGCATGGGAAAGCTGAGTGCTGAGGGAAAGCGGATAGAGGAGCATGGGAAAGCTGGATGCTGAGGGAAAGAAGATAGAGGAGCATGGGAAAGCTGAGTGCTGAGGGAGAGGATAGAGGAGCATGGGAAAGCTGGATGCTGAGGGAGAGGATAGATGAGCCTGGGAAAGCTGAATGCTGAGGGATAGAAGAGCATGGGAAAGCTGAATGCTGAGGGATAAAGGATACAAGAGCATAGGAAAGCTGAGTGCTGGGGAAAAGGTGTATAGCAGAGCAGGGGGTGGAAAAGGTGGGGGTGCTGAGGGAAACAAGCTCTTTCCCATCCCCTGCTGTGCTATACACCTTTTCCTCTGCACCCAGCTTTCCCATTATATCAGAACAAGTGTCAGCATCATTATCCTGTACCCCAGCGTCAGCGTCATTGTCCTGTACCCTCAGCGTCATTATCCTGTACCCCCAGCGTCATTGTCCTGTACCCCCAGCGTCATTGTCCTGTACCCCCAGCTTAATTGTCCTGTACCCCCAGCGTCATTGTCCTGTACCCCCAGCGTCATTGTCCTGTACCCCCAGCGTCATTGTCCTGTACCCCCAGCATCATTGTCCTCTACCCCCAGCGTCAGCGTCATTGTCCTGTACCCCCAGCGTCCGCGTCATTGTCCTGTAACCCCAGCGTCATTGTCCTGTACCCCCAGTGTCATTGTCCTGTAACCCCAGCGTCATTGTCCTGTACCCCAGCGTCATTGTGCTGTACCCCAGCGTCAATTTCCTGTACCCCAGTGTCATTGTCCTGTACCCCCAGTGTCATTATCCTGTACCCCAGTGTCAGTGTTACTGTTTGGCAAGGGGCCAGGATGGGGGAGATATTTACTGTATGCCATAACGAAAATAAAAAAGCGGAACTGCTGAGCAACCGAGACCGACTGCGCAGCGTCATTAGAAATAAGACCATTTTCGTGCAGTATTAAGCATTAATTAGGTATTCAGATTTACAAAAATCGCTTGGCTTTTAGGGGGGCTTTGCTCCCCCAAACCCCCCCACCGGGGGCTTTGCCCCTTGGAACCCCGCTGGGGGGTGACACCCCCCTTTCAGGGCCGGTGTGTGTTTCTTGGACCCCTACCTTGGGAAATTTCTGGGTGCGCCACTGGTCACAACTCATTTATATTTTGGATCTTGACGAACGCTTAGTAAGGGGTTAGGAGGAGAGACTTCAGTCCACAGCTACCTTGACGTACGTTTCGTCTAAAACAGACTTAGGAGCACACTTTATATATCCAGATCCTATTCTCCATTGGTCTGTGGTGATTAAAATACTGCTAACAGCTGGGTAGCTATTAAAATACTAAGGGGAGTACCCGTCCCCTCCATTCATGTGATCGATTTGTCACATGATCTAGCACCAGAGAAATCGATGCACATTGGGAGACATAACGTGTTTCTCTGACAACGCGCTCTATTAAGCGCACGACCACCACGTGATCACTCGCTCACGTGACCAGGAAGCCAGAAATCCTGCCGTGCACGATCGGAGGAAGAAGGTGAGGCCTCATTGTCCATGTCGCCACTGCAGAAAGATCCTGCCCCTCCCCACAGAGCAATGGAGCGCGTCTAAGGGTACCATTACACGTCGCAACATTGCATGCAATTTCACTTGCAACTCACTGGTTGCAGTGAAATCATGGACACATTGTTACATTTGTATACGGCAACAAAATGGAACACTGTGTCCATGATTTCACTGCAACCAGCAAATGGCAAATGCAATGTTGCGACGTGTAACAGTACCCTTACAGCAGGTGAGTTAAGAATGTGGAAAAGTCCCAGAGCAGTAATTCCTCAAACGGGAAAAGCGATGCTAATACCCTACTTAATATAATAGAGTGGCAAGATTGGCACTTTCCAGTACAATTAGACAGGGGTAAAGAGGGCGCAGAATAATATAAACAAAGCTAAGTAGAGGTATAGTTAGATCACTTAGCCAAAATTGTCAGAATTAACATGGCATGCACAGACTGGTTTGTCCCTGCAACAAATGCAGACTCGTCATATTGTGACTAACATCTCCTCCTGCTTCTCTAATTGTTTTAATTTTCCATTGACTGTAATATATTAATAGAAACAAACTTTGATGGGAGAGCCTAGTTCCTAGTGTCCCCCCCAAGTCACTCTCCCCTCTACCAAACCTATCCTTCAATGTCAACAACTGCTCACACTCCCCAGTCCCCCAAGTAAGTGCCTCGGCGTAATCCTCAACTCTTCCCTCTCCTTCAAGCCTCACATCCAAGCCCTGCCACCTCATGCCGACTCCAGCTCAAAAATATTTCCCGGATCCGCACGTTCCTTGACCATGACACTGCAAAAACACTTGTTCACACACTCATGATCTCCCGCCTCGACTACTGCAACCTTCTGCTAACGGGCCTTCCCAATGACTCCCTCGCTCTTCTCCAATCTATTCTTAACTTCGCTGCCCTCTAATCCACCTGTCTCCCCGCTTCTCCCCAATCTCTCCCCTCTGCCAAGTCCTTCACTGGCTCCCCACTTCTCAGAGGTCCCGGTTCAAAACCCTAATCATGACATACAAAGCCATCCACAAGCAGTCCCCTCCCTACATCTCTGACATGGTCTCCCGTTACCTTCCCTAACGCAACCTGTGATCCTCTCAAGAGCTCCTCCTCTACTCCCCTCTTATCTCCTCGTCACACAACTGCATACAAGACTCCTCCTGTGCATCCGCTATACTCTGGAACTCTCTGCCCCAACAAATTATACATTCGCCTACCCTAGGAACCTTCAAAAGAAACCTGAAGACCCACCTCTTCCGGCAAGCCTACAACCTGCAATGAGACCCGATCCACCGCACCATCTCATGATCGGCACTACCCTCTCCTACTGCATACCCACCCGTCCCTCGTAGACTGTGAGCCCTCACGGACAGGGTCCTCTCCCCTCCCGTACGACTTGATTATGCATATATACCGTACCTGTCTTCGTCTGCCCTTTCCATGTATAAAGCGTCATGAAATCTAATGGTGCTATTTACTGTAAATATATAATAATAATTCAATTGCGCAAGCCTACTGTAGTGTGGTGCAAATAGATGCTAAACACTGTTCGTCTTTACAAGATATCTCACACTTATTAATTTGTCTCTGCTATTATTTTCTAAATGTATTAGCCTCTGGTTGTACTCATATTTATTTTTAATATTAATAAACATCGATTAACCCTGAGAAGACAAACCTGAGAGCTGTCAAATCTCTGTAGTGTTGTCAGTAGTTTCCTTAGGCTCACTGATGTGTCTTCTTCACAGAAAAATATCCAGAACAATTTTTGCCATAATTATCTGCAAAACTTTGAAGAGATGAATATTCGTGAGTATGACACATTGACAAAAAAAAAAACAATTTAAAGTGCTCAAATTGAAAATAGGACACAAATAGTAATCAGTATCTAGCTCCAGGAAAATATAACACCTTTGTGCACTCAAAGTACTAGAGAAACATACCAATAAATTCATAGATTCCACGTACTGTGTTTCTCCAAAAATAGACCCTACCCCAAAAATAAGCCCTAGCAGGGGTTTTCAGGCTGTCCCTGCAGCCTTACAATACATTCTAACACATCCCTGTCTGACCTATTTTACTATCTACAAGTACAATAATGTAGTTCGCAAACTTACAAAATTCCTGTCAGAGGGCATCTCTCTGCGTTTTTAACCGGTAGGCGGGTCCCCTGTGCTGCGCTACCCCTGCCTCGCCGCTCTAATAAGCCCTAACGGGCGTCATTGCGCAATGCAAGAGCTCGGGCACGATTTCAATATCGCGCCCGCAACGTCACCGCTGCGACGCGGTCATGTGACGCTGCGTTCGCGTCACTTCCGGTCGCAGCTCTCTCACAGGCAGACTTCGCGCATTCGCAGATTGCATGCTGAAGTCTGCCTATGTGCGACCGGAAGTGAAGCGACCCCGGAGTCACATGACTGCGTTGCAGGGTGACGTTGCGGGCGCGATATTGAAATCGTACCGACTCTGCATTGAGAAATGACGTCCATTAGGGTATATTAGAGCGGCGAGGCAGGGGTAGGCACAGGGGACCCGCCTACCGGTCAAAAACGCAGCGAGGAATGCCCCTCTGACAGGAATTTTGTAAGTTTGCTAACTACTTTATTGTACTCCTAGATTAGTAAAAAAGGTCAAACAGGGATGTGTTAGAATGTATTGTAAGGCTGCAGGGACAGGTATTAATAGGTTAGAAAGGTGATTTGGGGTGACAGGTTCCCTTTAATACTTCCAGCAGTCACCGGCTTTCAGTCAGTGTCAGTCACCGCTCATAGCATTTTGAGTGGCGGCCTGTAACCCTACCCCAACACTGTCGATCAGGATCGAGGTATGGTTAAAGCCGCCGATCACTATGCACTGAGCAGTGACTGAAGCCCAGCCGGCTATGTTCCTGTGACTGAAAGCCAGAGGTTGCAGGTAATTATAAACTCTCAGTGTAAATGCTGACCAGCTTCAAAACGCTGATAACCTGCAGATTAACTCCATATATGACAGGTTGCCTTTAAATGGATAGAAAGCACCTTACATAACACAATGGTGGTATCTTAAAGGGATATTCAGTAGGCAGACATCATCTATTCACAGGATGGTGGATACATAGTAGAACAATGTGGGTCCAACTACTGGGATCCACCAATGATTGACATAATAGGGAACTTTTATCCCTGCCATAATAATCCAGTATTTGACAGGCACAACTGCTAATTATTAATTTCCAATGGGACTGCCCAAAAACAGATGAGTACAAAGAGAATGAAGGGAGCCGCAGTGGAGCATGTATACTGCTGGTCCATACGAATGATGATAAAGGTGCCCCAATCTGGCAATCAATGGGTGAGTGGGGGTCCCAATAATCAGATCTCTATTAAATTAATGAATCATACCTAACCCAATCCTTACATTGTGGATAGAGGATAAAGGGATATACCAGTCGGAATTACTTAGTCATGTCATGGGTGAATTCTGGTGCATTGCACTTTATAGTAATTAATTACTGAATATGTTAATTTTCTATCCAAACAAAAAGTTCTGCCTATTTTTCTATATGTTCGACATGCAGCAATCAGATAAAAGGAAAGAAAATAGAGACTTGTAGGACACTAACTCCTGTATGTGCCCACCTGCAAAACGAAGGTGGGCACACATGGGATGGATTGGCAGCTGCCATACCTGCGACCCTGGTGGCTATTTAGTTTTGCCCATACCTCTTAGAACAACATTAAGCTTCTAAACAATAGAGTTCAAATCAAGTACAGTTACACAAGTGGTTTCGGGACCATTACCCCCCTCCTCCGTAATACAATGTTCTTTTCCCAATAATGAGAACACTAAATATCTGATTTTTTTCCCCCAAGGACGTAATTATCAGAGATTGCTTCACTTCAAATTTTACTCAGTTCTAAAACTGAAATTGTTTCCCGCAAGGAAGAGCTTTACATTAATGTAACATTGATGACAATGAATCTGCGGTTAAACCAGGGATCAACAATCAAGGAAATAGAAAACAATAGATACACAATTTCCCAGGATGCAATTACACAAGTCAAACATGATGAGATGTGAATACGTAAAGAATAACACGCGGTGCGGTCAATCAATTTACACACAATATTTAGGTTTTGGGCCAATGCATAAGGAATGTTTTTGTTTCCTCTCAAAGGCATCATATGCGCTTTGTGTGATAAATAGAAAAAATGAAAATCAGCAGAATCCAACATGAAAGGGGTTGTCAGGGCTATCGTATGAATCTGCTATCCTTGGAACATATCAACATCATTTGGGTTGGAGGCCCACTCTCAGCCCTCTGGACAATCGGCTGCTTTAATTTCCAGCCAGACGTAGCCAGTCACCCGCACAGCTCTGTATACTATATAATGATCTAGGTGGATGCCGGGAACATCCCACAAGACCTGACATTCTGGATATGCTTTGATCAAGTTATCTAATCCCTATGTCACAATCCATCATATCTTAACACACTCCCATTTTTACAGGTTTGCATGCATTGACTTGTTCACTTGCCTATCTCACCACCTATCCATTTTTTACATTAAAATCAACATACCATTATATGTATACAGTTAGCAACCGCTTAGTGTCTTGCAAGACAACATTCTCTGGGAGGACAGACTGCGGACAGCTAAGATGACAAGGGGGGAGACTACTATGGCACCCAAAAAAGATAAGCTGGCCAATGTAGCCGGCATATGTGATTTAGGAAAAGGGCCAGTGCAGCAGGCAAAAATGAAAAGGGGAGGCTTGTTACTGCAGCCTGCAAAGAAGAAACAAGCCAGTGCAGTCAGCAGAAGTGACGAGGAACAAGTGCAGCTGACCAAATGACATGGACGACCAATAAGGCCGACCAAAGTTACTGGGGAGGACAGTACAGCCAACCAAACTGCTGTGGAGGACAGTACAGCCAAAAAAATTGCTGTGGAGGACAGTACAGCCAGCAAATGTGCTGTGGAGGACAGTACAGCCAACAAATGTGCTGTGGAAGACAGTACAGCCAACAAAAGTGATGTGGAGGACAGTACAGCCAACAAAAGTGATGTGGAGGACAGTACAGCCAACAAAAGTGATGTGGAAGACAGTACAGCCAACAAAAGTGCTGCGGAGGACAGTACAGTCAACAAAAGTGCTGCAGAGGACAGTACAGCCAACAAAAGTGATGTGGAGGACAGTACAGCCAACAAAAGTGACAAGGATAGTACTGCCAAAATAATAAATGGAGACAATATAGTCAGCAAAAGTTATGAGAGCGGGGCCAAAATGGGTGGAAAAAGTGACAGGAGAGCCACTGAAGCTGGCAAAAGTGGAGGGGGGTCCAAAGCGCCTGGAAAAAGTGATGAGGGACGGGTCTACCGCAGCCAACAAACGTGATGACCTTCCATCATTTAACCCTAAACTTTCAATTACCTCCTTGTTTTTAGTACATTATGTAGTAAATTGTGTCATTCTGTGTCATAACTCTGCAAATAAATTAAATAGGAAATGTAAGGTTATAGCTCTTGGAAGACAGGAAAATAAGGCTAAAATACCACCCAACAAAATTTGGCCTCTTAGGCTGGTTTCACACTACGATTTTTTGCAATCCGACGCTGTCCGACGTTTTTTTTGCAATCCGACGGACAGCATCGGATCCAAACTGATCCCTGCAATCGGATGCCAAATAGGCATCCGATTCCGATATTTTGCAGGATCAGTTTGGCTGGCTCCTCCCGTCATCTGCTCCTCTCTGCCTCCTGTCACCTGTTCTCCCCTGCTCTCCCCGCTTCTCCCCTGGTGCTCCCCTCTTCTCCCCTGGTGCTCCCCCTCTTCTCCCCTGGTGCTCCCCCTCTTCTCCCCTGGTGCTCCCCCTCTTCTCCCCTGGTGCTCCCCCTCTTCTCCCCTGGTGCTCCCCCTCCTCTCCCCTGGTGCTCCCCCTCCTCTCCCCTGGTACTCCCCCTCCTCTCCCCTGGTACTCCCCCTCCTCTCCCCTGGTACTCCCCCTCTTCTCCCCTGGTACTCCCCTCTTCTCCCCTGGTACTCCCCTCTTCTCCCCTGGTACTCCCCTCTTCTCCCCTGGTGCTCCCCGCTTCTCTCCTGTGTTTCCCTCTCCTCCGGAATAAAAAAATAATAAACCATCTATTCTCACCTGTCCACGAGTCCCCCGGCGTCTCCAGCTGTATTTTCTGATCCTAGGACCGCGCATGATGTCACAATCACATGACCGGTTACCGCGGTAACCGATCATGTGACTGTGACATCACGGCAGGTCCTAGAGGCAGGATGTGCTGGAGACGCCGGGGGACTCGTGGGCAGGTGAGAATAGATTGTTTATTATTTTTAACCCTTGCCTTACTTAATTTTACTTTATTTTACATACATTGTGGAAGCAAAATTAGATGGTCAGGAGCAGTTTTAGTGTACTGAACATGCTCAGTACACTAAAATCGGGTCCGAGGAGACATCAGATGTTTCCTCGGACACTGCACTATAGGGCCCCATGTTAAAGGAATCGTATTGGATCGGATTTGGCATAATTGCCATCCGATCTGTCAGATCCGATTTTTTCCGATTTTTTATTTGGATGCAAAAATTGGAGCAGTCTCCGGAAAGAAATCAGACAAAATCGGATCGGACACGATTCGGATGCCATTTAGTGCACATCCGAATCGGTCCGATCCCCATAGGATCACATGGGGCCAAATTCGGATCCGATGCTGTCTCATTTCTATCGGACAGCGTCGGATTTCAAAAAATCGTAGTGTGAAACCAGCCTTAAGGGGTTAAAAAATAGCTGTGGCCAAAGATTTAGGAGGTAAATCATACTTGTAGAGACATCTGAAAACATTTTATGCAGCTCTCTCCTGTACACTGTTATTAAAGGCCTCTCCGTGTCCCTTCTCTATGTACTTCTATATACAAGGCATATTAATCACAGCTCGTCAATTTGACTAATAGATACAATGGTTAAAGTACTTGAATAGAAATGATACAATTTATTGCCCAAACTTAACTTCGTACAAGAAGTCTCGCAGACATTTTCCTTTTGTACCTGCTCTCAATGCTATTATGACCTGGCATCGCTTCTCTAAATGTTTACAAGCAATCTGGAGCCGCGGTGACACCGCCTGCGAGACAATAACTCCAGAACGCTTTACGAATCAAAACTAAACACCCGATTAGCATAAGCAAGCAAGCACTTAACAGAAGAAATGCTAATGCTGTTGACAGAACTTGTGCAGAACACCGACTAATACCCATGTTCTCTGCATTAATGTGATTCTGAATTAGACGGCGCTGTCCGTCACCAGCCGTCGCTTATTATTAACAGTGTGTATGCCTCCGCATGCCTATCTGCCATCATCCAGAGTCTTATTCTTACAGGATTAGATAGATTTTTCAATGGCACCTCCAGGAGCACATATAACTTTTATTAACTCTTTTGAGAAGATGGATGAATGGAAAACAAACAACTATTTTTTTTTTTTTTTACATTTCAAGTTCTGCTTCATTTGCTGAACAGCATATAAACAAGTTTACATATGTTATTCTGTACGCTGGTACGATTATTGCTATATCTAAGGTATAAGTGCTTTACTAATTTAGCACAAGAAATACTTTCCAAAATAAGATTCTTAAAATTATGCAATGTAGTGCTGTAACAAAGTGTAATTGTTCAAATGTTTCACATTTAAAGAGAATCGGTCATCAGGCTTTCTTCTATTTAATCTGAGAGCAGCATAATGTAGGCGTTGCATTTCTGATTACAGGGATGCATCACTTATCAGCAGGAGATTATCATTGCCAGACTAAAGGCCGGGTTACACACTGCAATGTTCCAGCGATCCGACCAACGATCGGGATCGCTGGGACATCGCGATATGATTGCTGGTCAGCTGTCAAACAGGCAGACTCACCAGCAACCAGCGAGAATGCTGGTAAACAGAGTACACATCGGGTAACTAAGCATAGCACTGCACTTAGTTACCCAATGTTTACCCTGGTTACCAGGTCCCAGCGTGTACTGTGCGGCGCTGGGCATTGGCCGGGAGGTCGTTGATCATTGGTCTCCCGCTGTCACACACGCCGATTGCCGGCTGTCCAGTGGGAGACCAACGATCGAAAAATGGACCCGGCCATTCCGCAACGATCAGCGAGTTGATCGCTGATTGTTGCAGGATGTCACACGTAGCAACGTCGTTACGAGGTCGCTGCAATGTCACAAGTTGCAGCGACATTTTTAACGATGTCGACACATTTAAACCGGCCTTAAGTCCCACGTGCAGATCAATCATTTTAATTAGTGTAACCTTGCCCCCACCACTGATTAACAGTTTGCTCTCAATACACAATCTACATAGGAGGCTGCCAATAAGTGAAGGAGCGGGGTAATACACAGGTCAGCAATTTAAGTACTGCTACATCTGCAACAGAGAAAGCATGGTGCATAGCAAAACCACTCCAAGCAGTCTGGTATATTTAGATTGAAACAGTGCAGCATTTTGCAGCGTTTTATTTTTTTACTCTGGAGTGGTGCATATAATTAACATTCCTGCACTTAGTCTTAATCCTCCTTCACACATCAGTATTTTGGTTCCCTAGAAAATGCACATAGGCAACCCTAACACCTAACCCCTAACACTTTACACCTAACACCCAATCCTAACACCTAACACATAACACCTAACTTCAACCCTAACACCTAACCCTAATCTCAAACACCAAACACCTAACCCCTAACCCAATAACACTAATGGTGGGTTTACACGCCACGATATCGTTTCGATATCGCAACTCAATGGCGCGGAGCGCGCAATTAGTGCACGTTTCACCCGCATCGCATTGACTGGTTACACGCTGCGATATCGAAATACAACGTCCGTGCGATGTCTCCGCCTCCCAATCCAGGATCGCATAGTTAACATGGGAGTGAATGGGTGACGTATCAAATCGCATCGTAATTGGGCGTTTACACAGCACGATCCGGCTTCAATCGCTATGCAATATCGGGCATTGAATAGCACGCTCATTCGATCCCCGATATCGCATTGACATCGTTCCTGCATCGCATTGGACGTTCACACCATACAACGCAGGAACGATATCGGGTCCAGCGAGCGAACCACGTGACTTTTGATTGAAATTGTACTGCGATATCGCGACGTGTAAACCCGCCATTAGGCTTCACATTGGGTTTTTGGGCAGTCCGTGGGATCTGTGTGTTGTCAGGATCCCCACGAACAGCCACGGATCCACACGGATCCCTGCAATCAGATGGCAAATAGCCATAGATCTGATTCTATGCAGGATCCATGTGGATCCTGTTCTAACTGCCTGTCCCTGCTTCTTCTCCATCTGTCCCTGTCTGTCCCACTTCTTCTCTGCTCTCCCTGAGGATACATTACCTTCCGACGGCTTCTTGCGACAGTCACCTTCTGGTGGCTGAAGGACCTGTGATGATGTCACAGAGCCGGTCACCTGACACGTCAGCTGACCGGCTCTCTGACATCACCACAGGCCCTTCTGCACAGATATTTTTTCAACAAACAGAGGGAATAGAATAGGGAAAAGGATAGGGAATAAGACAGGGAAGAGGTTAGAATAGCAGGGGACAGCATAAAATAGCGGGGGACAGGATAGAGAAGTGGAGGGGAGGAAGATGCAGGGAGGCAGGAGCAGGAAGAACAGGGACCACGAAGCCGACATTGGATCCGATATCAACTCGGATCCAATGTCCATAGGCTCCCATGTCATTGGGGCTCGGATCGGCTCGGATCCAATGTTGTCCGATTTCATTCTCGGACACAAAATTGCAGCAGGCTACGATTTTGTGTCCGTGCTTAAATTGGACAGGATCGGATGGTGCCAAAATTGGATGGCAAAAGGCACACATCCGATCAAAGCCCCATAGGGATACATGGGATCCGATTTTGGATCAGTGTATCCATTTTGAAATGGATACACTCGGATGCCTCAAAAACGCAGTGTGAAGCTGGCCTTAACTCCTAACACAACACCTAACCATAACGCCTAACCTCAACCCTAACACCTAACCTCTAACACCTAAAACACATAACACCTAACCCAACACAACACCCTAACCCTAACCTCAAACCTAACACCTAACCCTTAAACCTAACCTTAACACCTAACCCTGTGGGCATTTTTCTTTTGTATATTTTTCTGGTCACCCAGGATTTTACATCACTTTTTGCCAAAACCAGGAGTGTCTTCAAAACACAGAACAGGGTTAAATCTTTCAATTATAATTTTCCTCTATAAATTTCACTTGTGCCTTTGGCATACAAATACTAATGCATAAATACAGATGTGTGAATGAGGCCTTATTCTCACCCTCGGGTATCTTCACCCTGTATCGCAGCGGCTTCCATTATTCTCTGGTGGTTTGTGTGGCAGCTCCAGTGTTCCTTAGTGTGTACTGAAGGTCTCTCTTCAATGCAAATCTATGGCAGCTTCATTCTGGATGGCGCTGCAGGACCAAAGCAACGCAGATAAAAGGGGAAAACAACAAAGGGAAAGTATACCGGTAATACAGGGAGCTGGGACTTAGATTAAAAGCCAATCCAGTGCTGAACTAAAAAATAACAACAAAGCTAGAAGGGTGCTTGAAAGCTGTGGGGACCGAGCCGCACAAGCCTCTAGTTGGACAGGCAGGTCCTCAGCGGCTCCTGCTTGCCCGCTGCCAATGGCCGACCGGTCTCTCACTATACACTACACACAGGGAGACACTTGTCACTCAAGAGGGGCTAGCAGGAAAAAGCCACCTATGCGACTAGTCTCCAATCAGCTAGTAAAGCATGTTATTCTCCTGCCCGCATCGTTTCAATCAAACATACCTAGCTGAGATGATGCAGTCAGTGTCCTATATACGCTGCTTGTGCATGGATTAGCAGATGTAAACTATTCAGTCCCCATTAACCCAATGCCTCACTTCTAGACAGTTTAAAACCTTGACCTCAGCTCACACTCAGACATCCATTTTTCAAGTACGTGTTTTATAATTTTGGTTCGCAGATTGAACACGTATCCATTTTAGTCTGTGGGCATGTTCACTTTTTTTTTACATTTTTTTCAAGGAGCAATTGCATACAAAAACAAGGAAAAAAAGAAAACAAGAGGTCATTAATTTTTAAGTTTTACAGCTTTGTACACCCAATCCTCCTTGATTTATACTGTCTTCGTAGTGTTACACACGCCAAGGGCAGCGAGCATCCGGGAATGGACTCACTAGGCCAAGACACCAAACTCTACCTGGAGCAGCGAGCCAGGGAGGGCCATCAAGACTTCTGCTATAACCACTGGAGGTGGAGACAAACTTATGCAGAAGGTAATCGCCAAATGCACCCCCAGGGGGTCTAAATGTCCCGACTGCTAGCACCAGGGGTCGGCTCTTACTGACTGAATCTATGTGATAGGTGGTAAAGCCGGATGGCAGAGGCTAGATGGTAGCAGAATTCTGTGGTAGTAGTGTCACGCTTGGAAGGTAAGGGAATCAGGTAACAGGTAGGTGAAATGGGCAAAAGTGGGTCCGGAGAGCCTAATCTGACCCTGATGCTGGGGTCCCTGTCTCACCCTGATCTTGGAGGTACCTCTGATGGTGAGGAGTTCCGAGCCGTCACCCTGTACCCTAAAACTCCTGCTTAGCCATTGGCTGAGGACCACTACCTCCACCCACAGGTCAGGGATCACAGCTTCTCACAAGGAAAGACTTAGTCCAGCAGCTAAGCATCAGCACAGCACCAAGACCTAGAGCAAATAGCTATCAGCAGCACCTGACAGAGGAGAGGGAAGGCTATTTAAAGCCAGGGGGAGGGGATTCCTGGTGAGTCACACATTAATCCCTCAACCAGCAGTTGAATATAATAGTGAATGCAGTTCTAGAGCACAACACAGGTAAAGACCTTGACAACTATAAACCATGCAGCTCTTAAAGACAAACAACATACACAGCAGCATCCAGCAATGTCAGCGCCAACTAAGCGCGTGACAAGTAGGTGGGTGCAGACTGATATATGAGATGGCAGATGCCAACTGGTATAGGGCACAGCAGATCAAGGCAGGTTTCTAGGATGAGACTCAGCATTAGTGGATAGGGCACAAGTCATCAGGTACAGGACAGACTGGTGCAGGACACAGGAATACAAGATGGGGACATGAGAACTAGAAACTTGTCAAGGGGCAAGACTGCATTGCTCCATAGGCTGTGAAGCATTTATGGGTTTGGGCATACTGGCTCTTTAAAAAAAAATGGGAATGCGGCACTCGCTCCCAGGGAACCTGTGTAGAGAAAGCAGTACCTGGGAACAGGAAGACACAGCTGGGGAGCAGACAGATGGCGTGGGACTGTGGGCAGGGTTAGTATGCCGTGGATACCGGTCTCCTTGCCATGTGAAGACCAGCACTGCGGTCCTAGACGCTACACTTAGTATCACCATATTGTGAGTGCATTATCTAAGCTCCTTAAGGACTTGTTATTTTGCGGGACCATGTGTGGTTTGCATTCTGGGGTCAAAAAAGGAATTTTAACATTTTTAAAGGAGTATTTTTTTGTAAAATGAAATGAACAAAATATTTTATTGACCAGACAAAGGTTTTAATTGCCTGCATAACAGAAGGGCTGTGGAGTCTGTATGACAAATGTTCGACTCGCACCCCTCAATTTCCCTAACCTCTGACTCCTGCATACACGGCTCATATTTAAGTGATTAATTTACTGTAGTGATAAGGCATTTCATCACTATTATGATACAATAGCCAAGCTATTGAGATAATTTCTTTATTGGGATATAACTTAAGAACAGAAAAAACATTAATAAATTGTAAATACGCAATACACTATGCAGTAAGTGGGAAAAAAATAAGAAACTTATAAAAAAACCTTGTATGAGCACATCTAATCTAGGGATAAAGCTAAACTTTATTAGTCCATTCTAAGAAAAAAAAATTGCTTGATTTCTATTGTCACATCTGTAATGACACGACTAATGAAAATGTCACATTATTTAACCTGTAATGGCCACTTTACACGTCCGATATCGCGTCCAACTCCGATAAAAAGTCACGTGGTTCGTGTGTTGGCCCGATATCGTTCGTGCGTTGTATGGTGTAAATGTCCAACACGATGCAAAATGATGCCAAAACGATATCAGGAATCAAATGAGCATGCTCTCCAACGGCCCGATATTGGATGGACGTTGTGGCCGGATCGGCTGTGTGACAGCCCAACAACGATGTGGAGTACAACTTCCCCTATTCACTCCCATGTTAAATGGTCGTTCCTGGGTCGCTCGTACAAGGGGGCGTACACATCACAGTGGCGTTGGCTGCCGATATCGCACTGTGTAACATCTCCTATGCGATCTTGGAATTCTGCCCAGAAAAAGCGCGCTCCCGCCGTTGGATACAATATCGGACCGATGTTGGGACGTGTAAAGTGACCATAAAACTATTTCATCTATGTCTTTCTTATAACATAAATAGAAGCAGAAGCCATTAAAAAAAAAAAAACACCCAAAATAGTACCAATCAAATACACCACCTCATCCGGTAAAAAAATGCATCTGCTGCAAGTGCCGCCTAACGCCGCACTATCAGCCCACTTGTGGCAAGCCCCATGCATTGTCTATGGGGCTTGTGGTAAGTGTGCGGCAGATACGCAAGTGTGGTTTCGGCAGTTCCGGCTGCAATAAAAACCTCCAACGAAGGCGTTTTTTTCGTGGATGCATCTGCTGCAATTGCCAAAACCACAATTGCCGAGTCTGCTGCACACTTACCACAAGCCCCATAGACAATGCATGGGGCTTGCCGCAAGTGCGCAGCAAGTGTGCCGATAATGCGGCCATTAGGCGGCACTTACGGTAGATGCACTTTTTTTGTCCGGAGCCGGGCAAAACCGCCAGTGTGAAAGCACCCTAAAAAAATGGAAATACAATTTAAAAAAAGAATTCTACAAAAGTTGAAAAACCTAAAAATAAGGACCAGTCAAAGCGGCGTTCTGCCGAGAAACGGTCACGGTCGTCTCTTCACCTCCCTCCCCCACTGCAAGACCTCCTCAATGTAACTTGTTGGAATCGTCATTAAAATACTTCTATTCCACTATTCTATTCTACTCCACCGTGGTGAGTGCCGCTGGTCTTATTTTCCTCTTTGTTTCCAGATTGCACTTACCTATAGCGAGCACCACCATCAAGCTGTTACTATCAATCATATAGGATTTAACAGTATAAGTTTACCACGGATAGTGCCCGGTTATTCTCCCCTCTGATAAGAGTTTTATATATATAAATTAGATATTGATGAAACTGCTGTAAGCAGCAAAAAAGTTAATGTCCCTCATCCTGGCACAAAGAACATATAAATAGGAAACCCAATGAAACAAAAAAAAAAGCTGGAAAGCTGCTTTATCCCCTTCTCTCTACAAAAGGAAAAATATCACAAGTTTTCAACACACATTAGGATCATATAGTGGTAAAAACAAATTGTCGCATGTTTAAGGGGTTAAAAATGATTTGAAATATTGTTCTAAAAGCTATTGTAATGAGGATTTTCCAAAAATGATGAACAATGATTTTTGGCTCATGTACAGCGCTGAAATCCGCCTTATTCAATCAATCGTGATAATGCGCTGACTTTTGAAATGGAAGGAAAAATCCAGTTTAAGACTAATAATTAGAAATTGGCAATATGCTAGATGAACATTACATTGTTTTGTTTTTACTTGTTTAAGCAGGGGCAGGGAACCATTTTTCTGCCGAGGGCCATTTGGAAATGTCTACCATCCTTCGGGGGCCATACAAAATTATCAACTTGAAAATTATCCGCTATATTTGGTTAAACAATCAACTCACCCCTACTGTGGTGGGTGGAGCTGCTTCTCTTTGGTGTGGGTGACATTGGTCATGTTGCCTCTCAACTGCTTTTCCAGGTTTGCTAGAGCCCTAGACATGACAGGGAGGCTGGGAGCATATACCTCACTGGGGAGGCTGAGGCTGGGAGCATATATCTCACTGGGGAAGCCGAGACTGGGGCATAGAGATCACTGGAGAGCTGGGTTTAAAGAGCAGACAGTCGTCAAAACACGTCTGCCAGCCTGAGCATTGTAGTCCCCAGGAATCTGTCCAGGGGCCGCAAAAAATTAATGGAGGGCCTCATTGAGCCCTGGGGCCTGAGGTTCCTCACCCCTGTGTTAAAGGGTTGCATCATGATTAGCGATTCATGACCTAGCGACAGGAAGGCGATAACATGCTGATAGCTGGGGGTCAGACTGCTGGAACCTCCACCAATCCCTAAAAAGGGGCTCTGAAGCTATACTGTGGCTCAACATCACCGCTAACATCCATGGTCTACACAGGACTGCTGGAAATAGCAGCGTCCAGGCAGGAAATTAAGGTTTTTTTTTTGCCCTGCAGTCACTCATTTCCAATCAGGGAGGCATAACAATAACTGCTCACTATGAAGTAAGCAGGGCTGTGGAGTCGGTATGCCAAACATCCAACTCAGACTACAACTCAACGACTCTGAATACACAACCGGGGCTGTGAAATTAGTAAGCCAAACATCGGGTTCCTCAATTTCCCTGATTCCAACTCCGACTCCACGATTCTAACTCCACAGCCCTGGCAGTAAATGTGGCTGTAATCTCTCCCCGGCACATTGACTGAAAGTCTGCCCTGTAGCATACATATGCGTGTGTGTCTGTGTTTAAGCAAAGCAAGGTGTCAAAGTTAACGGGTGACATTATAGATGTTCTTTGTATGTAATATGTACTAAGTGGAGACTATACCTGCTCCCTGCACCACTTGGATCACTGAAAGAAAGTGGCTACAGGGAGGATATAACTTTTTTTCCCCTGCAGCCACTATTTCAGTAAGAGTTTTGATGCTATTTACCCGTAGATTAACCATGTATGCACAGGTAAATATAATATTTGGACTTGACTGATCCCTTTATAATTGGAGGATACACGGTCATGTATACAAAAAAAACCTTGGTTTTACGATAGCTACAGAGGTAAGCTCACTATACAAAGAGGAACTTGTCACCTGTTTAAACTCAAAGAATCCTGGTACTCCAATCACTAATCTTGCAAGTAATACTTTCTCCTAAATATTACTTGGGCAACTTTTCTAATCAACATTGATTAAATACAGACTGGGAATGGGGAGAAGAGTTAAGGGCTCTCTGATGCCTCTTCCACACCCACCCTGCAAGATTGCTAGGTCACATCTACGGTATACATAAATATGGAGGAATCTCTCAATCCATCCAATATAGAATGGTGAGAGCATGACTGACAGGCCTTTCCCTAAGCGGTGAGCAGCTCTTTTGCGCCCCCCCATAACTTCTCTCTCCCTTCCTGTTTCGCCATATTTGCAGACCCTGCTTCCCACCACCTGAGGTGCCGTTTAATGTTTTTTTTATCCTATGGGTGCTTAGTTTTTCTTTTATGTTTTTTTTTGCTTGTTTGATAATCTCCATTTGATTACTAATTCTCTCCCTACTTCTACATTCATTACATCTGCCTGGGAAGAACTTTGGTTCCTTTAACCTGGTTAAACTTTGAACAAACTCTGATGGCACCTTGTCAATCACAGTCATCATTTCTTAGAATTGTTCCAATGTATATGTGACAAGTGACACCGCCATTACACGTAACCTGGAGTAATTACCGTTCCCATCATGTCCCTAAATTTTTCACTCAATGTCACCTGTTAGAAGTCACATACATTCACTATAATGTTACCCTCATTAGTAACTGCAATCTATTACAACGAGACAAGAGCACTAAGAACAAGAAATCAATCAAAGGACCTTTTTACTAGTTTATCGAGGTGGTCTTGAAGTTTAACCAAGATGTTTAGCAATATGAAAAGTTCTCCCCCCATATAGGGATTTACAATGGACAGGGTTTTTCTATTGGGGGATATTTATCAGCACAGTGATGAGTAAACTTTTATAAAAAATGTATATGGTCTGTCTAGCTTTGTGTGTTATCATTTGATCCATTACTCTCTTATCCCCTTTACTACAGTTTATAGTTTAGCAAAAAGAGGGTGCGAAAAAGAGTAACTCCATGTATGACTGCAAGACTACACTAACTATAGAGAGATTGTCTTCTGCAACCACAGAAACCTGTATGCCTGAACAGGAGCTGCAGACACTAAACAGACCTTTTATTTTTAATTCTTATGTAAAATGTATAGGATTAATTCAAAACAGAGTCTAACCCACTGCTCACATCCTCAAAGGATTGTTCTGATCTTCGTTCTTCAGTAGCGCACCACTCCCGTGCCTCTCGGCTTTTTTCTTGCCAGAGGGAGATGTGCTCCTGATGATAGACAGTTTTCTTCCCGAACCATGGCTCACTCACCGGCCCAATCTGTGTGCTCTCCCATAATGCCAGCAGAAGCAGTTTTGCCTCTGAATCATTGGCATCCTGGCCATCTCCAGACAAGCTACATAGCACAGAGCATGCAAGTTAATAATTCTTGACTTAAAAAAAATCAACCTCCTCTGTTAGACTGCAGAAGTGGCCAGCAACAAGGGCAACGAGAAGTGGAAAAAAAGAATACCGTATATACTCGCGTATAAGCCCAATTTTTGGGCTGAAAAGTCCCCCCCTCGGCTTATACGCAAGTCATCTGTATACAGGGCCCCCCTCTTGCTGCCGCAAACCTTAAAGGAATAGATCATTATACTTATCCCTGTTGCTGTCCTGCCACCATCGCGCTCCTCCGGCTTCATCTGGCTTCTTCCGGCTTCCTCCTCCGGTGGGCGCAGGCAATGACGTCATTGTCTGTGCGCCAGAGGAGGAAGCAGGAAGAAGCCGGAGGAGCGCAATGGCGGCGGCACAGCAAAAGGGATAAGTATAATGATCTATTCCTTTACAGGTTTGCGGCAGCAAGGGGGGGGGCTGCTGTATACTACCACTGGGGCTGCTGCTGTATACTACCAATGGGGCTGCTGCTGTATACTACCAATGGGGCTGCTGCTGTATACTACCACTGGGGCTGCCGCTGTATACTACCACTGGGGCTGCCGCTGTATACTACCACTGGGGCTGCCGCTGTATACTACCACTGGGGCTGCTGCTGTATACTACCACTGGGGCTGCTGCTGTATACTACCACTGGGGCTGCTGCTGTATATACCACTGGGGCTGCTGCTGTATACCACACTGCTGGGGGCTGTATACCTGTGCTGGGGTCCACCCTCGGCTTATACACGAGTCAATAGGTTTTCCCAGGTTTTGGGGGAAAAAGTAGGGGGGTCGGCTTATACACGGGTCGGCTTACACACGAGTATATACGGGTAGTTAAAAATCTGTCATTCTATCAAAACTGTGGAGTCTGAGTCAGTATAAAATGGACTGACTCAGGCTCCTAAAATATACAATGAATTGGGTATTGTAATTTAATGCAGAATTTGATGGTTATTATGAATTATGCTCTATCTAAATATCTTGATTATTTTATAATAATAATGATTAAAGCCTGATGTTACCATTGTACTACAATACATTTATCACTCAAACAAGAGTCATGTATGTGGGAGTCTGAGTCGTGGAGTTGGTTTCAGGGAAGATGAGTAGTTGGAGGCTTGGCTAACCGACTCCACAGCACTGTGTACTAGAGAATACAGAGGATTATTAATAACCGGTAAGTTGCTTGTTTTTACAAGTACTAAGCAATACCCGTTTACTGTGTGAGGATTAGACAACCACTTTAAATGATTATTTCAGTCTACATACACTATTCCATATCCCCAAGAATACGGATAAATCAGTGTGGGTGCCACCGATAACCATTCAAGGGTTTTTTCCATGAACAAAGTTCTTATTAAAGTTTATTTTAATCAATAGATCTTGGAATAATAATAATAATTTTTACAATTGGATGTTTAAAAAAAAAATGTTCCTGTGCTGAGATAATCTTATTACAGTCCCTGACAGAAGTTATGTCGCTTATCCATTTTATGTAAATAAAAGCTTATAACCTGATGTTAAATTCATCCATTGGTTATATAAATTACTCTTTTGAAAGCTGAAATCCTCCCAAATTTGGTTTAGGTTAAGAAAATAAATTGACATCAATGCTGAAATACTGATCATTTTATGAAGACAGAATGGTCAGATTTTAGCAAGACAAGAGTTTTGTTGCCTGGTCATATATTGCACCCAATCCTAGTTTACATCCTCACCTGTGCTCAGTAAATGATCGGTTAATTAGTGGGTGTGTATAAAAAGAAACCCAGCACGCCAGACCTTCACTTGAACTGCAACTTGAGCTCTGACAACATGACAAAAATCCCCCTGCAACCAAAGCCTTGATTATCAAGAGGCTGAAGACCAGATCCACTGCAGAGGTGGCTGGCACCTTTAATGTGTCTCAGCGTCAAGTTATATAGGTCAAACTCAGGCTGAATTAACTGGTTGGGCGGTGTTTTTTCTTTGATTAATTCAGTCTGAGCTTGACCTATATAATGAGAAATTCTCTGCTTAATTCATCAGAACAAATTGTACCTGAGAAAGGCTCAAAAAGAGTTGAAATGCGTTGTACTAACTCCACTACTGTACTTTTAATAAAACAACGATTGAAGAAATTTCCCTGGCTCCATTTGGAAGCGCCGCTGATATCAAACCGGAATCCCCTTTCTGGCACATTCACCCACAATGGTCATCGCTATTCATTTGCACTCTTTATTCCAGCTAATTGTGCTCCACATACCGGATCACCCTTTACTGAGTCATTAAGCTGTGTCCCTTTCTTTAATATCCCACAGCCCTTATGACAGTGTACGGTTGAAAAAGGTCTGATTGACCGAAACGTTACGTTGGTACACCCTAAACCTTATCAACTGGATCACAAATAAATATCTTATTTGATTCTTCACCATTAATTGAGTGCCTGATTCCTTTTATTATATATATATATTCTTCCACATGACGCGATACGAACTTTGGGAAAACCGGTGTTGACGTTGGTAGAGCAGCAGTGGGACCAGAGGGGAGTCCACGCTGATTATATTTTACTTTGGGTATTTTAAACAATAGATCAGCATAAAGAGCAGGCAGATTACTTCTCAATTTGGTTTCTACTTCTGTGTTTGCCTTATAACGGGCGGGGACACACTTGTCCGACAGACATGCGAGTCTGTTGGAGGAGACTCGCAAGGAGCAGGAGCTGTGACCCGGAACGGCCTCTTTCTGTCAGGACGGGGAGTGTAGAGCTGCACAAACACACAATCAGCTGACAGCCCCGTCCTGACAGAAAGAGGCCGTCCCGGGTCACAGCTCCTGCTCCTTGCGAGTCTCCTCCGACAGACTCGCATGTCTGTCGGACAGTGTGTCCCGACTGTGTATGAGTCCAGCTACTTAATGACCATTTCCATTCTTGCCAATCGTTTCACTTCTCAATCTGATGTAACCACTGGATTTGCCAAGTACTGGGAGTCCTAATCATATCAATATCTTCATATACAGAAAGACTGAATTTGGGAGTTAGTCAACACATATTACTTATATTCTTAGAAAAGAAGAAGAAACAACTGAGAAGTTAACAAAAAAGGAAAAAAAAAAACTCTCCAGGATAACGAAAATATAGCCACTTCTTGCTGAAAACAGCGCCACCTCTGAACACAGGTTGTATAGGGGATTACAGTTAAAGACGACCTTTCCTGGATCTCACTTTATTTAAACTGAACACGTCTTGCATTTGACACAGTTTTTCTCTGTCCTGTTCTGCTCCAAACTTATACACCGGTGGAAAGAAAAAAAAAAATGCAAATCTGCCCTAGAACCAAATGGCAACATAAAACAAAACTGTAGACGTCTGCTTTATTACCTCTATGACAGAAGTTCTGTAGTTTACGCCCAGTTAGCTAAAGTATAAATTTGCTTTTTATTAGCAGAGGCTTAACTATGGAACATAAGGGAACAAAAACAAGAATTAAAAAATGATGCAAAATCCGTGAAACCCCTTCCAGACCCTTGGCCCACCCCCTGGGCCATGGAATGATCAGGCTCCTGCAGGTCGAGTGAGGGTGTCACTGACCTGTCACTCGGCCTGCAGGTACATGGGGAGTTGTACAACACCCCAGGGGGGGTCGATTTGCCCCCACCTCCACCCCCCCGGCTACAGGCGCGGTGATTGGCACTCAAAAGTGAAAGTGAAAATCACCGCGCCTGTAATGCTTCCCTGCCTGCCGCTGCTATCCCTACCCTCCAATCTTCTCCCCTGTCATCCTCTAACTGCCCCCCTGTCCCCCACCTCTCTTTCCTGCCCCCTCTTCATCTTTCTTACCCCCCGCTTCCTTTTCCTGCCAGCTGCTTCCTGTCCCTGCCGCCCGCTTCCTCTTCCTGCTGCCCGCTTCCTCCTGCCTGCCCCCGCTTCCTCCTAAGTGCCCCCCTACTTCTCCTGTCACCCCCCCTCTTCCCTCTTCCTGCCCCCCCGATCACCAGAGCGGCGGTCGCCTCTCCCACTCACCCCTCCGGCGGCCTCTCTGTCTCCACTGCGTCCCGCTCCTCCTCCTTCTCTTCACCGCCTCCGGATCTGACAGCTCTGTGCTGGAGCTGCCAGATCACTTTCTACAGCTAGTTCCTGAGGATCCAGCTGTAGAAAGTGATCTGACAGCTCCAGAATAGTGATCCACAGTGACCATTATGTGATCACTGTGGATCACTGTGCTGGATCTGTCAGATCACTTTCTACAGCTGGATCCTGAGCTGCAGGAAGTGATCTGACAGCTCCAGCACAGTGATTCACAGTGACCATTATGTGATCATTGTGGATCACTGTGCTGGATCTGTCAGATCACTTTCTACGGCTGGATCCTGAGGATCTAGCTGCAGGAAATGATCTGACAGCTACAGCACAGTGATCCACAGTGACCATTATGTGATCACTGTGCTGGATCTGTCAGATCACTTTCTACAGCTGGATCCTGAGGATCTAGCTGCAGGAAGTGATCGTGGGACCTTCGTTATGGACGACGTTGGAGCGATCGAGCGTCGTGGGACCTTCGTTGTGGACTACGTCGGATCTTTTCATAATAAAGATGGAGTCCGAATTGTGTCTGTTTTTTTTTTCAAATAAAAAGATTTTTCTCTGTGTGTATTTATTGACTATTTACCGTAACATTGGCCCTATATTATGAATCTCGGGCTTAGTGCCAGCTGCCAATAAAAAGCTGGCATTAAGCCCTTTATTACCCTGTTAGCCACCGGCACCAGGGCAACTGGAAGAGCGTGGGTACAGCGCCAGAAAATGGCACTTCAATGAATGCGCCATTTTCTGGGGCGGTTGCAGGCTGCAATTCGCAGCATGGGGGGCCCAAAACGCTTGGGCCTCTCTATGCTGAGGATCCCAGCCCCCAGCTGCCTAGTTGTACCTGGCTGGACCAAAAATATGGCGGAGCCCCACGTAATTTTTTTTCTAGAATTAGTTCTAGAAATTAAAAAAGGGCTTCGCTGTATTTTTGGTTCCAGCCAGGTACAATGAGGCAGCTGGGGGCTGGTGGCAGTCCGTAGCTGCCAAGTTGTACCTGGCTGGACCAAAAATATGGCAGAGCCCCATGTCATTTTTTTTTAAATTCTACAAATAAAATGACATGGAGCTTTGCCGTATTTTTGGTTGCCAGCCAGGTACAACTTGGCAGCTAGGGGGCTGGAATCCTCAGCATGGAGAGACCCAAATGTATAGGGTCCCCTATGCTGCGAATTGTAACTACTAGACTAGTATGTTTTTTCACAAAAAGTTTCTTTATTCATTTTTACGTCTCAATTTGTGAAGCACATGGGGGTTCAAAGTGCTCACTGTGCATCTAGATATGTTCCCTGGGGGGTCTAGTTTCCAAAATGGGGTCACTTGTGGGGGAGCTCAAATGTTTAGGCACACAGGGGCTCTCCATATGCGACCTGGTGTCCACTAAGAATTCCAATTGTTGGCAAACACCAGGTTGTGTATGGAGAGCCCCTGTGTGCCTAAACATTGGAGCTCCCCCACAAGTGACCCCATTTTGGAAACCAGACCCCCCCAAGGAACCTATCTAGATGCATAGTGAGCACTTTGAATCCCCAGGTGCTTCACAAACTGATCCATAATAAGGTAAAAATACTTTTTTTTCACACAAATTTTCTTTTTTAATTTGTACGGATCAATTTGTGAAGCACCTGGGGGTTCAAAGTGCTCACTATGCATCTAGATATGTTGCCTGGGGGTCTAGTTTCCAAAATGGGGTCACTTGTGGTGGAACCCCAATGTTTAGGCACACAGGGGCTCTCCAAATGCGATATGGTGTCCGCTAACAATTTGAGGTGATTTTCCATTCAAATTGTTAGCGGACACGATGTCGCATTTGGAGAGCCCCTGTGTGCCTAAACTTTGGAGCTCCCCCACAAGTGACCCCATTTTGGAAACTAGACCCCCCAGGGAACATATCTAGATGGGTGGTGAGCATATTGAACCCCCACATGCTTTACAAATTGATCTGTGAATATGGAAAAAGTACTTTTTTTTCACAAAAATGTTCTTTTAGCCTCAATTCTTTCATTTTCACATGGGTAACAGGATAAAATTCATCTTAAAATTTGTTGGGCAATTTCTCCTGAGTACACCGATACCTCATATGTGGTCATAAACCACTGTTTTGACGCGCGGCAGGGCTCAGAAGTGAAGGAGCGCCATATCACTTTTTGAATGGAAAATTAGCTCCAAAAGTCAAATTGCTCTCTTTCCCTTCAGAGCCCTGCCGTGCGCCTAAACCGTGGTTTATGATCACATATGTGGTATCGATATACTCAGGAGAAATTGCCCAACAAATTTTAGGATCCATTTTATCTTTTTGCCCATGTGAAAATGAAAAAATTGAGGATAAAAGAACATTTGTGTTAGAAAAATTAAAATATCCATTTTTTTGTTTCCAATTTGCTTAGTTCCTGTGAAGCACCTGAAGGGTTAATAATCTTCTTGAATGTAGTTTTGAGTAGCTTGAGAGGTGCAGTTTTTGGAATGGTGTCACTTTTGGGTGTTTTCTGTCATGTACACCCCTCAAAGGGACTTCAAATGGGATGTGGTCACTAAAAAAATGGTTTTGTAAATTTTGGTGGAGAAATGAAAAATTGCTCATGAACTTTGAACCCTTATAACTTCCTAACAAATTTTTCTTTTTTTCCAAAATTGTGCTGATGTAAAGTAGACATGTGGGAAATATTATTTCATAACTATTTTGTGTCACATAACTCTCTGGTTTACCGGAAGAAAAATTCAAAATTTGAAAATTGCAAAATTTTCAAAATTTTTGCCATATTTTTGATTTTTTCACAAATAAACGCAAAAATTATCGACCTAAATTTAATACTATCATGAAGCCCAATATGTCGTGAAAAAACAATCTCAGAATCGCTAGGATCGGTTGAAGCGTTTCAGAGATATTAGCTCATAAAGGGACACTGGTCAGAATTGCAAAAAAATGGCAAGGTCATGAAGGGGTTAAAGGGACCCAACCACCAGGATTTAACCACCTGTAAATCAGTGCAGCAGGTGATTGACGTGTGCAGTATGACATCACTATTTCTTTTGATCTTTTATTCCTCCCCTGTGGGCTTGTCTTTCTGCTGTAAGCTGAACCCCACCCCCTCCCTCTCATCCAGGGGAAAGGGTTCGGCTTACAGCAAAAAGACAAGTTTCCAGGGTAGGAATTAAAAAAGAAATACCCAAATAGTGATGTCATGCTTCACACATCAATCACCTGCTGCACTGGTTTACAGGTGGTTAAATGCTAATGGTTGGTTCCCTTTAAATGAAAATATCCAGTGCAAGGTCATCATTAAAGGGAACCTGTCACCTGGATCTAAGTCCCTACACTATCACTACCTGTCCCTGCACCTTCCTAGCTGCTCCCTATCTATCCCTCTCTGAGCTAAATCCGCCCTATAAAACTGCAGAAAAATAACTTATAACTTACAGCAGTCCCTGAGGCTGGGCTGAAAAGGTGGCCCCTGGCTACATTCTGCCCCTCCTCAATGCAGCAGCACACGCCCCGCTGGGCGGCGTTATTCTTTCTTCATCGCCGCTCCTCTCCATTTGGAATCTCCCACCCGCTTTACACTGTAAGGTAGCAGTTAGGATCGGCACGATAGAAGGCAGTGACTCAGGTATTTACTCACACAGCACACAGTTTAATGGCACAGTTCAGGTATTCACAGACCTCCAGATTCCGCTGTAACAGGTCAGACTAACCCCCCGACCAGAATATACCCGAGGTATAAACTGGGCTAGCCCAGAATATACCCCCCTGGGCCAGAATATACACTTGGTATATTCTGGCCTAGCCCAAACTATACCCCGGGGTATAAACAGGCCTAGGCCAGATTATAACTCTCCGTATACCACAGCAGCTGTAGATCAGGGCCCCAAGCCATGCACAGGGCCCCAAGCAATGCATGAGGGCCCGAGGCAGCACAAGGTGGCCCCAGGCAGCAGAAAGTGGCCCTACGCAACATACAGGGGCCCCAGGCAGTGCTAGGGTCCCCAGGCAGTGCATGGGGGCCCGAGGCTACACACAGGATCCCAGGCTACACACAGGGGCCCCAGCCAGCATACAAGGGCCCCAGGCAGTACACGGGGCCCAAGGCAGTGCACAGGGCCCCAGGCAGTGCACAGGGCCCCAGGCAGCGCAAAGTGGCCCCAGGCAGCACAAAGTGGCCCCAGGCAGTACTAGGGGCCCCAGGCTACACACAGGATCCCAGGCTACACACAGGGGCCCCAGGTAGTGCACAGGGCCCCAGGCAGTGCACAGGGCCCCAGGCAGCACAAAGTGGCCCCAGGCAACATACAGGGGCCCCAGGCTACACACAGGATCCCAGGCTACACACAGGGGCCCCAGGCAGCATACAAGGGTCCCAGGCAGTGCACAGGGCCCCAGGCAGTGCACAGGGCCCCAGGCAGCACAAAGTGGCCCCAGGCAACATACAGGTGCCCCAGGCTACACACAGGATCCCAGGCTACACACAGGGACCCCAGCCAGCATACAAGGGCCCCAGGCAGTGCACAGGGCCCCAAGCAGCACAAAGTGGCCCCAGGCAACATACAGGGGCCCCAGGCTACACACAGGATCCCAGGCTACACACAGGGGCCCCAGGCAGCATACAAGGGCCCCAGGCAGTGCACAGGGCCCCAGGCAGCACAAAGTGGCCACAGGCAACATACAGGGGCCCCAGGCAACATACAGGGGCCCCAAGCAGTACCAGGGGCCCCAGGCTACACACAGGATCCCAGGCTACACACAAGGGCTCCATGCAGCATACAAGGGCCCCAGGCAGCACACAGGGGCCCCAGGCAGCACAAAGTGACCACAGGCAATATACAGGGGCCCCAGGCAGTGGGCCACCCGGGGCCACTTTGTGCTGCCTGGGGCCCCTGTGTGCTGCCTCTGGCCCCCATGCGCTGCCTGGGACCCCTTTGTACTGCCTGGGGCCCTTGTATGCTGCATGGGGCCCCTGTATGTAGCCTGGGACTCTGTGTGTAGCCTGGGGCCCCTAGTACTGCCTGGGGCCCCTGTATGTTGCCTGGGGCCACTTTGTACTGCCTGGGGCCACTTTGTACTGCCTGGGGCCTTGTGCACTGCCTGGGGCCCCGTGCACTGCCTGGGGCCCCGTGCACTGCCTGGGGTCCTTGTATGCTGCATGGGGCCCCTGTGTGTAGCCTGGGATCCTGTGTGTAGCTTGTGGCCCCTAGTACTGCCTGGGGCCCCTGTATGTTGCCCGGGGCCTCTTTGTGCTGCCTGGGGCCCTGTGCATTGCCTGGGGCCCCTAGCACTGCCTGGGGCCCTAGCACTGCCTGGGGCCCCTGTATGTTGCGTAGGGCCACTTTCTGCTGCCTGGGGCCACTTTGTGCTGCCTCAGGCCCCCATGTGTTGCTTGGAGCCCTGATCTACAGGGGTATAATCTGGCCTAGGCCACTTTAACCCCGAGTATATTCTGGTCGGAGGGGTTAGTCTGGCCTGTTACACCGGGGCACAGCCGAGTAGAACCTCATACAATCCCAGCAGCTCCTGCTGCTGTCCTGACACACTCCACCCCCTTCCCCACAGCCCAGGGCAGCACATATCATCTCCTATTCACCCGCACACCTGGGCGTCAGTGCTTTCAATCAGCACTTAGCTCCAGTAGCAGCTCACCCTGTGTGTGCTGCTACCGAGCAGAAGATACAATCTCCCATATGCTGTGTCTCGGTCAGGGGACACATCGAGGTCGCATCACCACAACATGATAGGTGTAAAGCACAGATTCCAAATGGAGGAGGTGGCGATGAAGAAAGAATAACGCCGCCCAGTGGGGCGTGTGCTGCTGCATGGAGGAGGGGCAGAATGGAGCCTGGCGCCGCCTTCTCAGTCCCCAGCCTCAGGGACTTCTGTAAGTTATAAGTTATTTTTCTGCAGTTTTATAGGGCGGATTTAGCTCAGAGAGGGATAGATAGGGAGCAGCTAGGAAGGTTCAGGGACAGGTAGTGATAGTGTATGGGCTTAGATCCAGGTGACAGGTTCCCTTTAAACCTGATTTACCTAAATGGAGATTTGTAGTAATAAGTGAGCCCTACCTTGCTTGGGTGCTCGTAACAAGCAGTTGGACGCTCAGACAGACTCGCCGTAATTAACAAATATATTGGAAGTTGACGGGGAATTCAAACATTTTTTAGAAGATCTACCGTGCACATCCATAAGCAGGCCTTCCTTATCGTGGGCACGTAGCCCAACATAACTGGCATGTGGTCTGCAAAACTGTGGAATGGAAGTCGGAGTCATGGAGTCGGTAACTATTTTGGTAGAATTGGTATAAAATGGACTGACTCCGAAAATATATAATAAATTGGGTACAGTAGTTCAATGCAGAATGTGCTGAATATTATTATTATTATGAATTATGTTCTTAATAGTTGATTATTGTATCATAATAATGACTAATGCCTGATGTTAGCATTGTACTACAATAAATTCATCACTTAAAGATGAGCCATATATGAATGGGTCGGAGTCGTGGAGTCGGATATGGAGAAATTGAGGATTCGGAGTCAGAGGTTTGGCATACCGACTCCACAGCCCTGGTGGCCTGTAAAATAACAATGACAGTAATGGCTCAGGGTGTACTACACACATCGAATATTATTGTGTCATATTGCGCCCTACACCAGGGTGCATTAATCTTTAGGATTGGCACGCCACAGTTGTAGCTGTATCCATTGACTTACATGTGTACATTGAAGAGCCATACTTTTACTTTCTGCTTGAATAGATTTTGTACCATTTCTAAAATTAGGCAGAAAGTGAAGCTATTCTTTTTTTTATAAATTGTAAATCTACTATATAATTGCCGTAGGCACGTTTGTGTCGGCCCCCGGCACACCGTGGCTATGTCACACTGTGACGTCACCACGTCGTGCGAGGCATTGCCCGCGTAGCGGGCATTGCGACCCCTCGCCGCTGTCATCCCGCTCCGGAGCAGCTGCTGTCAGCACATGCTGACACAGTGCTCCGGAGCCTGTGCCCCTGTGCCCCCGCTCCGGAGCAGCTGCTGTCAGCACATGCTGACACAGTGCTCCGGAGCCTGTGCCCGTGTCATGCCCGCCAGTACCGTAGCTAGCGGGTGGGCAGGGGGGCCTAGCGCATCCTGCCACTCGGCATGAGGGGCCCATTGCCTCCACCCCCTGGGGGGCCCCGTGCTGACACCAGCCGCCCACCGTGCGCTCGGAGAGGAGGGAGGACGGAACTTCCTGTCCGGCAGCTCTGCCCGCCCCTCCTCTCCTCCTACAGCACACGCACGCCGGCCGTGGTGAGTCTGCACTCCCCCCGGCCCTCACATCTGTCTGACAGCACCCCCCCCCGGTCCTCACATGGGGGTCCTGGGTGCTTATCTTGCCCCAGGGCCCGGAGCATGCCAGCTACGCCTCTGCGCTCCAGCCTCCGCTCTCCTTTCCAGCCTCCGCTCTCCCCTCCAGCCTGTGCTCTCCCCTCCAGCCTCCGCTCTCCCCTCCAGCCTCTGCCCTCCAGCCTCCGCTCTCCCCTCCAGCCTCTCCCCTCCAGCCTCCGCTCTCCCCTCCAGCCTCTCCCCTCCAGCCTTCGCTCTCTCCTCCAGCCTCTCCACTCCAGCCTCCGGGAACCCAACGATCAAAAAATAGTCCAGGACATTTCGACATGATCGTCGATGTCACAGCGGGGATACAGATAAGTATTAAGATTTACTAAAGAGTTGTAATTTAAATTTAATTTAAAAAAAGCACGATAAGTAATGCACTGAATAAATAAAAACATATGATACTCTTTCATTATAGATTGTTAATGGGTGTTCCGATAAAAGTGATCCTATTATAAATTCTGATTCTATTACTGATTGTAAAGATTCAGCGTGTCAGAACAGCACTCTGCTACTACTGATAATATCACCCGGAGATGTGCTTCTGACATGCTGGATCTACTATTTAGATGTGCAAATGATCTCAATAGTTGTATGAGTCCACATAAATATTAAAAAAAAATTATTAGTATAATTCATCTATAAGATAGGAGATATTAATGTCTTAGTTGGGATCATAGGAATCTGAAAAATATATTTGGTTTTTGTTGTACATTTTCTCAATACTACTTTCTTAAATTACATACAATGAACTTATAAAGATATATTCACAATGGGTTATTGATACCACTTACATCCATAATGGAAGGCAGGAAAGAAGCTACGTGTGAATCACAGCAACTTCACACTAGGAGGATTTGTGATGGAGTGTAATCAAATAAAGCAAGAACGGAAGAAAAACAGACGTAAAATCCTTCTCTGTAATCGTGTGTGGATTATGATACACTATAATCAATTTGGTATACATGAGATCTCATATCACAATTTGCAGACACGGTGTTTCGGGGTGTTTGCTCGTCAGTGCAAATGATGAGATATGATTTGGCTAGGTGAGAGGCTAAAGGTACCGTTACACGTCTCACTGTTGAAACGATATCACCAGCGATCTCATGGGCGCGTGGTCGTTAGGACGTCGTTTAGAGACCGTTGGTGAGATGTCACACGTGTAGATATCGTACACGACGCACCAACGATATAGTGAGCAGGTGTCATTTGCACAACCCAGCGAACGATACTTGTTCACTGTTCTGAATGGGTTAAGTCGTGAACGACATTGTTATCGCGGTGTCACACACAACGATGCAGCAGGTTGGCTGATCGAGGATCGCCTGATTTTAGAACATGTTCTCAAACCTGCGATCAACGATCCAATGATTTATCGTAGTCGTATCTTGGTGTCTCACGTAACAAGGTAGTAATGATGTTGCTTGAACGATTCCAAACCCGTGACGTTTAAGCTATATCGTTCACGAGCTCGTACTGTGTAACTGGGCCTTAAGATCTAAGTTGTAATGTTTCTCCTTATGGAGAGATGACATATTCAAGTCTGGCATGTCCGTGTATGAGGAGACAAACACCTTGCATGCTCCTCTGGTCTCCAAAGTCTTCGCCTCTCTCCTAGCCAAATCATATCTCATACTTTGCACTGACGAGAAGCGACACCCTGAAACATCGTGTATGCAAAATTGAGACTATTATTTGGCTTATATTCTTGGTCATATGATAACATGATAAAGCTCAATTGAGGGTCAATGTTGACTTTTAAAACTGCTATTACCAATTGGTGGCGCTAGAGTTCATGCCCTCTTTAAAGAGGCAATTTGCATATTAAACTTCCAAAAGTAACATGCAAAGTGTTTATGTCCTCTCTTAAATTGGCATGCCAGACCTGACATGTCACTCTCCATTAAGAGCAAACGTTATCTACACCCTTGTAAGGTTAAAGGAATCAATTATGTGAATGACACACACATTGAAACTATGCAGCACACAGCTACTACCAATGATGTACAATTGCTATAAGCTATATGTATTTGAGGAAAAAGTTTAAAAACTTACGTTTTTTCCAAAAAACTAAAAAATTCTAATTTTTTATTTCTGAAGTTCTTAGTACAAACATTGGCCAATGTCTGCTTGCTCATCAACTGCGACAAAGTTAGAATTTTTTGAAAAAAAACGTAAGTTTTTAAACTTTTTCCTCAAATACATATAGCTTATAGCATTTGTACATCATTGGTAGTAGCTGTGTGCTGCAAGAATTTTTTTCAAATTATGTGACCCTGCGTCTTTGCTTGCACCAGTTCACACTAATCTGTGAGTGCTGTGCAGTTTTTTTCTTGTTATTTATCATATGGAGTTGCAGGCTCCTTGCTGCAATGTGCACCCTCATTAACCTACAGGTGATCGAGGGTCTAGATGGAGTCTATCAATCAGCTGGGGAAGAGGAAGGGCACCAGAGCTGCAGGCTGCAAGGCGGACTTCCAAGGAGCGATCGGTGTATGAACCAGCGGTGCCAGCAACAGGGCAACAAGCAACAAATCTTCACATAAAGAGAAACGGCACTCACCGGTCAAGTCTTGTGCTTTTATTTCAGGTACGCAATTCACATGGTGCAGGGAGGGAGGAGAGAGAGGATGACCCGTTGAAGCGCACACAGCGCGAAACGGTGCCGTTGTCATCCTCCCTCTCCTCCCTCCCTGCACCATGTGAATTGCGTACCTGAAATAAAAAGCACAAGACTTGACCCGGTGAGTGCCGTTTCTCTTTATGTCTAGATGGAGTCTGCCCACTGAGAAGTGGGGGGTGGACAAGGAGGATAGGGATATCAGAGTAGGACTCATCAGACCTGAAGTCACTTTGTCGCACTTGATGAGCAAGCAGACATTGGCCAATGTATGTACTAAGAACTTCAGAAATAAAATTAGAATTTTTGAGTTTTTTGAAAAAAAACGTAAGTTTTTAAACTTTCTCCTCAAATACATATAGCTTATAGCATTTGTATATCATAGGTAGTAGCTGTGTGCTGCAAGAATTTTTTTCAAATTATTTGACCCTGCATCTTTGCTTGCACCAGTTCACACTAGTCTGTGAGTGCTGTGCAGTTTTTTTCTTGAGATATATATACATATACACACACACACATATATATATATATATATATATACATACATATATACGCACACACACACACACACACACACACACACACATATATATACATACATATATACACACACACACACACACACACATTATATATATATATATATATATACACACACACACACACACACACACACACATATACACACACACATACACACGCACACACTATGTGCTATGGAATAAATAGTGCTATATCAATGGATAAATGTTAGATTATTATTATAATATACACACAGGGTAGGCCATCTGTATGGGTCATTCCATATCAAGTGAACCAATGATTATTGCCTCTATATTTTTAATTCTTTTGAGATTTTGTTATTTGATAATAGCATGTCAGACAATGCAAAATGTGAAAGGAAAACATTTCTAACATTTTTTTTTTTAAATGATTTTCAAAGTTTGGAAAAAGTGTGAATTCCAAAACTTGAATTTTGTTACAGATGTGGCTAGGAGCATAGCAGGCACATGGGCATTTTTGCTAATTTTTAAATTAAACCTATTTTTCAGAAATGCGTTTTAAAAGTTTGCGTTTGCATTCACATGGGTAAAATATTAAAGATCCTCTTGTGACATAACTGGTGAACGCCTGTACAGTTCTGAGTAGAAATGGGTTTATTTTGTTTATCTTATTTGTAGCCTGAGATGTGATAGAAAAAGTAAGGCCATACCAGGCCAAAATCAGCGCTTTTTTAAAACTTTTAAAATCTGTAAAAAATTTACTGATGAAGAAACAAATTCCAAACTTTTAATTTGTAATTTACTAAAGTTGTACTTCATATAGAAAAAAAAATAAAAAAAAATGTAAAGACGTCAGGTAAAAAAAATATTCCTATTTGGATCATTTGACATGGAATGACTCATGGATACACCTAAATAAAATGGGAATGGTTGGTGATATCAACATTAGTATATGGGACATGGCACATTAGTATATGGGAGGGGGAAAACTTTTCCAGATGGGTGGTGACCATGACGGCCATTTTGAAGTCGGACATTTTGGATCCAACTTTATTTTTTTCAATAGGAAGAGGGTCATGTGACATCAAACGTATTGAGAATTTCATAAGAAAAACAATGGTGTGCTTGCTTGTAACGTAACTTTATTGTTTCAGGAGTTATTTACAAGTTTATGACCATTATAAAATGTGTTCAAAGTGCTGCCCATTGTGTTGGATTATCAATGCAACCCTCTTCTTCCACTCTTGACACACTGATAGCAACACCGCAGAAGAAATGCTAGCACAGGCTTCCAGGATCCGGTGTGTCAGATGCTGCACATCTCGTATCTTCACAGCATAGGCAATTGCCTTCAGATGACCCCAAAGATAAAAGTCTAAGGGGGTCTGATCAGGAGACCTTAGTGGCCATTCAACTGGCCAACGACAACCAATCCACTTTACAGGAAACTGTTCATGTAGGAATGCTTGGACCTGACACAAATAATATGGTGGTGCACCATCTTGTTGGAAAAAGTCAGGGAACGTGCCATCTTCAGTGCATAAAGAGGGCAACACATCATCATGGAGCAATTTCAGATATCCAGTGGCATTGAGGTTTCCATTGATGAAGAATGGCCCCACTATCTTTGTACCCCATATACCACACCATACCATCAGTTTTTGTGTTCCGACAGTCTTGGAGGGATCTATGAACAATAGCAGTGATTTTGTTTGTTAACTTTACCATTCACAAAAAAAGTTTGCCTCATCACTGAACATAATTTTCTGTGTAAACTGAGGGTCCTGTTCCAATTTTTGTTTTGCCCATTCTGCAAATTCAGTGCGCTGATCTGGGTCATCCTCGTTGAGATGCTGCATCAGCTGGATTTTGTAAGGGGCCATTTGTGAGTAGCTAATATCCGTTGGAGGGATGCTTAACTGATGCCACTCTCCAGTGACATGCGGAGAGTGCTACACTGTGGGCTCTTGCTGAATGAAGCTAGGTCAGCCACTGATGTTTCTTCATTAGTGACAGTTTTCTTGCATCCACATTTTGGCAAATCCAACACTGAACCTGCTTCACAAAATGTGTCAAGCAGTTTTCTAACTGTAGCATGGGAGATGGGTGGTCTCGTAGGGTGTCTTGCATTGAAATCTGTTGCAATGACGCAGGTATTGAGTTCACCAGACATCAACACAATTTCTATCCGCTCCTCACGTGTTAACCTCTATGACATGTCAATGGCTGTAAACAAAGAAACTTGAAACTAACTCATGAAAGAATAAAGTTACGTTAAAATCAAGCACACTATTGTTTTTCTTAGGAAATTCTCAATACGTTTGATGTGTCACATGACTCTTCCCATTCAAAAATAAAGTTAGATCCAAAATGGACAACCTCAAAATGGCCACCATGGTCATCACCCATCTGGAAAAGTTTTCCCTCTCCCATATACTAAAGTGCCACAAACAGGAAGTTGATATCACCAACCATTCCCATGTTATTTAGGTGTATCCATATAAATGGCCTACCCTGTATATATATGGAAATTTTCAAAGAAAGAGAAGAAAGCATAATATTTTGTGTGTGCTGGCTTTTGCTAAATATATACAGGTCCAAACTAGTGATGAGCAAGCACTACCATATCCGAGTCCTCAGTACTCTTAACAGCCAGTTGGATGCTTGAATGGGTGCGACTCAAAAACCCGAGTAGAATGGAAGTCAATGGGGAACGTAAGCATTTTTCCAGGATATTTTCCAGAAAAATGCTCAAGTTCCCTATTGACTTCCATTATAAACAGTACACAAGTCGCGCCCATCTGAGCACCCAACTGCTTATTACGAGTACCGAGCATGAAAGTGCTTACAAATCACTAGTCCCAACCACTCTAGTCTCTGTGTCAGGGCAAAACCCTCCCACCCAGAACTTTAGATCCAAATGTCTCCTCCATTAACAACGCTGCCCAGAAAACAAATACGGCAGCGTTAGTGACAGTAGTGGACATTGCAGGAGCAAGTCCGATAAGACATGTAACAATATTGTGCAGAATGACTTGCTAACTACTGGTGTCTAGAATTTTAGAGCTCGTCTCCTGGGGATGGCTAGGAACCCAGGAGTTATTAAACAAGAAAGAGAGTCTAAATATCTGTGTTTTGACAAATTGAATTAAATCTCTCCTAATTTAACAAAAACAAGTTGACCAAAATGGCCCAGAGAGGACCAAAAAATAAAATAGACCATTAAAGGAGCATGTCTCACTGGTCCAATCTCTAAGGAAATGATCTCTTATGCCACCATCACACGTTGAGTATTCGTGTAGAAAGTGATTCCTTCAACTGGACTCCGGAATATGGGGAGATAAAGGAGAGAGTGCGGATGCAGATCTCAGTGCAGATGTGTGGGTACCGTCACACCTGGCGACGGCTCCGGAGATGTCGGCGGCGACGGGCAGGAGCGTGCAAGTCTTTGGTGCCCCGCCAGCGTTGCCACCCCCCGTTTACACAGGAAGACATCTCAGACGATGGGCCGGCGAGCTGAGAGGTGGCATCGCCGCTGGGGTTTCCCAAAACCCCAGCGGCGATGCAGTAGAATGGGAGCCTGTGGCTCCCATCGCCTTTCAGCTCACCGGCGGCCGTTTACATGGCGCGATGTGGACACATCGCCCCAGATCGATCACCGGGTTTCAGAGCACTGTTCTGAAAGCAGGCGACCAGTAAAAGGCGTCGCCATCGCCCCTTTACATTAGGCGATGCAGGGGCGATGTCGCCGCCGATAGGCCACACCCCTAAGTCACGTATGTAATCGGTGGGGATGTCGCCACGTGTGACGTGGCCTTTTGAGTTCAATTATATTAAATATAAATCAGTATTGCTCACCTTTCTCGGGTCTTTATAAGGCAAAATAGAGACCTCGGTGGTTCTTGTGTAGGTCTGGTCTGCAGCTCGGCTCCGGAGTATCAGACACCATGCAGGGTGGGTCTGTCAAAAGCAATCAGTCTCGTATGGAGAAATTCCGGTTTGTTGGCCTGGCACTCCCAGAAATATTTTAGAATTCTTATTCTTTCAGAATTTTATTGGATTCAAAAAAGGGTATAAAACAATAGACATCTGTAGGTTCCCATAAAAATCACAACGTGTTTTGGCTACATCATCAGACAAGTAGATATAAGGTAGAAACCACCGACGCTTGTCTTCTTGATTTTCTTTATTATTTAAATGTTATAATAAAAACATTCAACGTACTAGCTGGGCACTAGACACTTTTCGGAAGAACAACTTCCTTAATCATCAGCCTAATGATTAAGGAAGTTGTTTCTTCCGAAACGCATCTAGCATCCAGCTAGTACGTTGAATGTTTTTATTATAACATTTAAATAATAAAGAAAATCAAGAAGACAAGCGTCGGTGGTTTCTACCTTATATTTGCTTCTCGGGCGGTTGCCAAAGCTGCCACACCAGGTGCGGGAATCCAGGAGGTTAATAGGCGGTGGAGCGGTCTTCCCCTTCTCCCTTTTCTTTTGAATGAATCAGACAAGTAGCCTTCCTCTGGTGAAATATTTCTGGGAGCGCCAGGCCAACCAACCGGAATTTCTCCATTCAACATTGAGTATTTGGTGAGTTTTTTACCTCCATATTTGTAGCCAAAACCATGGAGTGGGTGATAAATCCAGAAGTGGTGACGTGTTTCTTATACTTTTCCTCTGATTATTCCACTCTTGGTTTTGGCTACAAATACTGAGGTAAAAACTCACCAAATACTCAACATGTGTATGTGGCCTAATGAGGCCTTGGCTTCAGTCAAGGACGTGACGTGGGCAGTAGAAGGAGATACAGAAAATGAAGGCGATAAAAATCTAGGAGTTACCGTATGTATTTTTAAGACAGAGATGTGACATAAATTAAACCAGTGGTGGAAGATTGGATCGTCAAGATTGGTAGTTTCATAAGGCGGAATATTGGAAAAGGGCATGGGAAGATATGTCAGGACAAATATTTTATAAGCCAATTTCAGTGTGGGTCAGATAGTACGAGCATCCTTTATGCCAGGGGTGGGGAACCATTTTTCTGCCGAGGGCCATTTGGAAATTTCTACAATCCTTCAGAGGCCGTACAAAATTATCAGCTTGAAAGTTACCTGCTAGATTTGGTAAAACAATCAACTCATCCCTACTGTGGTGGCTGGAGCTGCTTCTCTTTGGCGTGTGTGATATTGGTCATGTTGCTTCTCAACTGCTTTTCCAGGTTTGCTAGAGCCCTAGACATCACAGGAGAGGCTGGGGGCATATACATCACTGGGGAGGCTGAAACTGGGGTATAGAGATCACTGGGGAGCTGGATTTAAAGGGCAGACAGTTGGCAAAAGATGTCTGCCAGCCTGAGCACTGCAGTTCCCAGGAATCTGCTCAGGGGCCGGAAAAAAAGTAATCGAGGGCCGCATTCAGCCCTTGAGCCAGAGGTTCCCCACCCCTGCTTTATGCCTTGCTCCACATGGATCTGTTTTAGACACAAGCTCCACAAAAAGATGAGGCATATTAGAAAATAGTGGAAAGGCGGCGGGAATACAGATTTGGCCTAAATTGGGCCATAACTAGGCTTAAATTATTGGGCCAAAATAAGACAACTAATAGGCGGTGTAAACAAAGACCAGACAATGTAAAGATGTGCCAGATGTATCAAACAGCGTGAACCCCTGTGATAAACGTGGAGCACAATAAAACTGTCCAAATGTAAGCCAGCTTTACTAAATCAATCCCATAATGTTAGAAAGTGAATATTTGTCTGAGCTTTCATGGAAGAATAACTTTAGGTTTATACATTAACACTTTTGCCAAGTACATTACTCTCACGGAAGGAAGGAAGATGCATGACAAAAATAAGATAGAAGTAAGACATGTTATGCAGGGAGATTTATCTGCGCCCCCACCAATCTGCCAACCATTTCCATAGCAGTTATGTGACTTCAGCGCAAGTTATTACAAGATCTGATGTAAATTATCTCCTGCCAGGCTGCAGGATTTCACAGAATTGCAGAAAGATAGAGGAGTCTTACAGTTTCTTAAAGCCACAGTGAAAGTACAATAACCTCACTTTCCTTAGCTTACAAGAGAATATGCAATGTCACAATCTGGAGGCGATAACGCGCAGCATTCTAAGTCTATTTCTTTTGGTAAAGGGCTGAACTGGGGACACTAGAGATAATTACAATTCATACAATGCACATTTTTAATAAAGTTTCTATTAATAGAGAAATTAAATTCCCCTCTGTTCCTCAAAGTGGACGCCTGCTACACGATGTGGTTGACTAGCTTAAGGAATATTGGAGTTGGGATCGGCAAGAATTTCCTGCCGACTGACATGGAGCACTACAGGTGTCAGCAATGGCTCACTACAGAGGCGCCAAACTATCCTGCAAACCTTTTTGAAAATGACATGTTATATTAGGCTGCTCTCACACTGGCATATTTGCAAATCCGTGTCCATCAGTTTTGAAACTGATGTTAACTGATGTTATGGCCTCTCATGTTAGGATGTCCACGGACCGTTTTTGTAATGGGTCCGTCATCAGTCACCAGAGATCGGGGTGGGAGGAGCTGTACCTTGCTTTTGAGCATGCTCAGTACAGCAAAAATGATCCGTTTCACGGATCCGTACCGATCCGTCCTCCACAGAGCTCCATTATACTTTCATACGGACGCAAACAGATCTGTCTGCGATTTTCAAGGAAGCCCAGAAACGGAGCAGCGTCTATTTCTGGGTACATGGAAAAAACACCAACAGATCAGTTACAAAACTGACACACGGATGGGCCACTTAGGACCAATCTGTGCCCATAGGATAACATGGGAGGCCATAATGGATCAGTGGCTACATGTTTCAAAACGGATGGACAAGGATTTGCAAATCTGCCAGTGTGAAACCAGCCTACTTACATGCTATTAAGGATATTTAAATAGAACTGCTACTCATTTGTATTCAGAGCCACAGAAGGGTATACCTGGATGAACACAACCTTGAAAAAGTGTTCATATCCCACGAACGTATCCACATTTTATTACTACATTCCGTCTTGCAATTATATTCAGGTTTTGACATATATTTACATCAATGGTCATTTGCCTAGCTTTGATGCGGACTTGCATCCTTTCCTCACATGATCAGCCAACATGTGCGTTTAATAGCCACGGGTGGATTAGAGATCCACTCATGGCTTTTAACCAGCTACATTTCACTGTCAATATCTGACAGCAGGATTTAATACATGACGGCGGGGAGCATGCATTGCCCGCACACATCAGCAGCAACGCAAAAAGTAATCCTGTGGCACCAGTGGGTTGTGATGACAGCCAGGAGTCGGCTGATGACCCTTTGTCTATCATTAAGATCCCCTTGTGAATGTTGGCCGTGAGCCAGCATTCATAGGAGATTGTGATTTCTGCAGATACATTGCTCTCCAAAAAATAAAAATGTTAGCGTTTTCGGAAAATGGCACCATAGGCAAAATGTATTCTTTTTTGTAATTAGAAGAGAAGTACAGTATACAATGTTTGGAAGCTCAGTTTTACCAGATAGTGAACATGGCAAATATAACATTGTGGGATTACTTTTTTTTTGCAATTTCACCACACTTGGAATTTTTTCCCCATTGTCCTGTACATTATATGGTAAAATGAATGATGTCATTCAATAGAACAACTCTTCCCGCAAAAAACAAACCCTCATATGTCTGTACTGACAGGAAAAAAAAAGTTATGGCTCTGGAAAAAGGGGGCAAAAAAAACAAAAAAGGAAAATCGCAGGCAGGTGAAGGGGTTAAGGAATTTAAGTTGCCTTAATTACTTCCCCATCAGCCACGACAAGGTCATGAGGGGCTAATTTGGTAACAGTAGCTGAGGGATTAGTGAAGGTCCCTACGGCTTCCATGTTGAAATCCCTTTGAAGCTGAACCATAGGCAGACGGTTAGTTTTCTTATGTACTTATGGCCACTTTACACACACCAACTTATCTGTCCAACTTCTGAACAACTTACTGGTTGCAGTGAAATCATGGACACATTGTTCCATCTTGTTGCTGTGTACAAATGGAACTATGTCTCCATGATTTCACTTCAACCAGCAAGTTGTTCAGAAGTTGGACACAGAAGTTGGTGTGTGTAAAGTGTCCATGACGTATAATAAACAAGTGATAACAGGCTCAAGTTCAGTTATATAAAAACATAGTAGCCATTTATATAAGATAGTCAATGACAGTTCCATGTAAAACTTACTATGGTATGACGGGGAGGACGGTCCATGCACCCTCATTTTCAGCAACTTCATGAAGCAGCAGTACTTTAGGCAGTTTCTAAAATTAAAAAAATATAAAAATATAGATCAGTAAATGACATCATAAGATGCCTGACAAGGAAAGCAAGCCAGACTAATACTTTACTATAACTGGCTAACTACTCCATAGATAATGCCCAATAATTTACAATAAAGTCTCTCAAACGTCTGGAGCACCATATTTTAAGATTAACTAAATTGTAGGCTGCAGATTAGGGTTTAATCAGTTGAAAAAAGACCTAGGTCCATCAAGTTCAGCCTCCTTGCAGTTATACATTTTTGTCACTTAATGAATTTTTTTTTTCAAGGTGTGGTATTAAGCTTACCGTATATACTCGCGTATAAGCCGAGTTTTTCAGCCCAAAATTTGGGCTGAAAAGTCCCCCCTCGGCTTATATGCGAGTATATAAAAAAAAAAAAAAAAATACCGCAGCAGCCCCGGAGGTATACAGGCCCCCCATCAAGTTCCAGGGCCGCTCCCCACCTTGCGCGCAGCCTGTAAAGGAAAATCATACTTGCCAGAGTCCAGTCGCGCCGTCTGCAGCTGCCGACATGACGATCCCGGGCTCCATTCACCGTCTTCCGCATTTCCTGTAGTCGCGGGCAATGACGTCATTGCCCGCGCGCACAGGAAGTCGGAAGCCGGAAGACGCTGAATGGAGCCCGGGATCGTCATGTCGGCAGCTGCGGACGGCGCGACTGGACTCTGGCAAGTATGATTTTCCTTTACAGGCTGCGCGCAAGGTGGGGGGCCTGGAACTTGATGGGGGGGCCTGTATACCTCCGGGCTGCGGCTGTATACAGCCCTGGGGCTGCGGCTGTATACAGCCTGGGGCTGCGGCTGTATACAGCCCTGGGGCTGCGGCTGTATACAGCCCTGGGGCTGCTGCTGTATAAGCCTGGGGCTGCGGCTGTATACAGCCCTGGGGCTGCGGCTGTATACAGCCCTGGGGCTGCTGCTGTATATACCTCTGGGGCTGCATCTGGGGCTGCATCTGGGGCTGCATATGGGCTGTATATGGGGCGTATATGGGGCTGTATATGGGGCTGCATATACTCTGGGCTGCATATACCTCTGGGCTGTATATACCTCTGGGCTGTATATACCTCTGGGGCTGCATATACCTCTGGGGCTGCATATACCTCTGGGGCTGCATATACCACTGGGGCTGCATCTGGGGCTGCATATGGGCTGTATATGGGGCTGTATATGGGGCTGTATATGGGGCTGCATATACCTCTGGGCTGCATATACCTCTGGGCTGCATATGGGGCTGCATATACCTCTGGGGCTGCTGTATACTACCACTGGGCTGCTGATGTATATACCACTGGGGCTGCTGCTGCTGTATATACCTCTGGGGCTGCATCTGGGGCTGCATATACCTCTGGGGCTGCATATACCTCTGGGGCTGCATATACCTCTGGGGCTGCATATACCTCTGGGGCTGCATATACCTCTGGGGCTGCATATACCTCTGGGGCTGCAGTATACTACCACTGGGGCTGCTGATGTATATACCACTGGGGCTGCTGCTGCTGTATATACCTCTGGGGCTGCATATGGGGCTGCATATGGGGCTGCATATACCTCTGGGGCTGCATATACCTCTGGGGCTGCATATACCTCTGGGGCTGCATATGGGGCTGCATATACCTCTGGGGCTGCATATACCTCTGGGGCTGCATATGGGGCTGCATATACCTCTGGGGCTGTATATACCTCTGGGGCTGCTGTATACTACCACTGGGGCTGCTGCTGTATACTACCACTGGGGAGGCTGCTGTATACCTCACTGCTGGGGTTGTATACCTGTGCTGGAGTCCACTATCGGCTTATACGCGAGTCAATAAGTTTTCCCAGTTTTTGGGGGCAAAAGTAGGGGGGTCGGCTTATACACGGGTCGGCTTATACACGAGTATATACGGGTAGTTTAGTTTAAAGAGGACCTTGTCACCCCCTTGGTGCATGGCAAACTAAATGCAGCACTGAATGCAGCATGTCTGCTGCATTCAGGGAAGGGCTCCCCCATGTCTCTAGCCCCTGTAAGCTTTAAAAAAAAAAAAAATTAAAGTTAAGAGGTTGCCTGGGTGGGATCTTAAAAGGCCCTGGCTGCTGGCACAGTCCCCCCTGCTTCCTCCTTGTGTATTCCACTCCCTCTATGTGTCTGCTACCTCCTCCTATTCTTCTGGGTCAGGGAGGAGGGCAGACCCAGAAGAAGAGGAGGAGGAGGTAGCAGACACATAGAGGGAGCGGAATGCACAAGGAGGAAGCAGGAAGGACTGTGCCAGCAGGCAGGACCTCTTAAGATCCCACCTAGAGGACCTCTTAACTGTAAGGTTTTAAAGTAATTTTTATAGCTTACAGGGGAGCTAGAGACATGGGGGACCCCTTCCCTGAATGCAACAGACATGCATTCAGTGCTGCATTTAGTCTGCCAAGCACCAGGGGGTGAGAAGTCCTCTTTAAGGCCTCATTCAGACACCGCGTTTGTGCTCTGTTTTTGTTAATCAAATTTTGGGGCAGTTTCTGCACCAAAAACAGATCCTCTTTTGCAAAAAAGCATCACCAACGCATCATCCGTTTATGCTGCTGTTTTTATCCGTTTTTGGGGGACACAGACAGAAATACGTACACTTTCTTACCCTCCCTGCGATCCCACGGTGAGTCCCGGGGATGTCTTTCTTCAAGCACCAGTATGACCTTTGAGGTGTACCAGTGCTTACAGGACCTTGCACCATATGACTCTCAGGCTCAAAGTCACATGGGCAGGTCAAGCTTCACTGTATTTTTGGTCACCAGCCCAGATACAGCAGGCAGATACATGCTGCCACCCACCCCCAGCTGCCTAGTTTTACCTGGCTGGTAATCAAAAATAATTATTTCTTTCTTAAATTTATAAAATAAATGACGTGGGGCTTTCCCGTATTTTAGATGCTAACCCGGCCATTAGGAATCTTTAGTAAATAATAAAGAATTCAAAACACAGAGAAAAATATATTTTTTTTATAAATATCAAGACTGGACCACAACTTTGTCCAAACATTTGGCCTTTTGTATATTTCAGTTTGACAACTCTGAGCTAGTGGGAGGGAGTTTAGCAGGGTCCTCACTTCAGATAGAGAGGGGTGGCTCAAAAATGTCTTTCCCTGACCAATAGCTTACCCTCATCCAAAAAAATGATCCTGTACAGCCAGCATTTATGTGGATGCCCTAAATTTCTATTCAGCATGCTCATCTACTTGGTTTCTAAATATTTCATTACAATACCTTATTGTGTCAGTTTCCCTGAAAGGGGTTATCTATTAGCCGGAGGACAACCCATTCTGATGCCACATGTTTCCTCGGGGTAAAATAAAACAGCCTATACTTACCTCCCATGTGACATCGTGACGTCATGTGAGCCCTGCGTCCAATCAACAATGTCCTCTCTCTCCCACCTTCAGACAAATCAATTAATCAATAGGAAGTGACTCACTTCCTGCCGATTGCCCCTGTATCCGTAGGCGGGAGAGAGAAGCTGGCGTTCATTTATTGCGGGCTCCAGTGACGTCACAATTTCACGTGAGCCCTGGGAATGTGGGTACCAACACTGCTGGAACGGCGCCAGCATGGGAGGGGAGTATAGGCTTTTTTATTTTACCTGGGGAAAATGTGAGGAAACAGAAGGGATTGTTCTAGTAGTGGCCAACCCCTTTAACAGTTTACTTTACAAAGTGGTTTCAATATTTTGGTTTCAAAAGATTACCTAGAAGAAACATGATGTTCAAATATCATGTTTATACAATATTTTTTTCTATAATATTGGGTGAAACTTGTCAATTTTGAACTATTGTTTCATTTAGATTTTTTGTAGGTTAAACTCTCTCGTAAATGGGCCAGGCCACTGATCGATTACCGCTCTGTACAAAAAACACATTTAAGGCACGTCACACACTTCACTTTAATGAATGATGTTGTTTGCAATCTCATGCATGCACGATCGCTAACAACATCGCTCAGATCGCTGGTGAGCTGTCACACAGGCAGACTCACCAGCGATCTGGACCAGCGAGCAACCTGGTATCCAAGGTAAACAGCGGGTAACTGAGGGCCCCAAAAACATTATATTTCCACCACCATGCTTGACCGTCGAGGAAGGTGTTGTTTGGGTCATAGCCAGCATTTCTCTTTCCCCAAACATGGAGAGTTGAGGCCAAACAGCTCAATTTTTGTCTCATCTGAGCACAGCACCTTCTCCAATTCACACTCAGGATTACCAAGGTGTTCATTGTCAGACTTCAGATGGGCCTGCACATGTGCCTTCTTGAGCAGTGGGACTTTGCAGGCACAGCACGATTTTAATCCATTACAACGTAATGTGTTATCAATGGTTTTCTTGGTAACAGTGGCCCCAGCTGCTTTGAGATCATTAACAAGTTCACCCTGTAGTTTTAGGCTGATCTCTCACCTTCCTCATGATCCTAGATACCCCATGAGCTAAGATTTTGCAGTGAGCCCCAGATCGATGTCGATTGAAACTATTTTGTATTTCTCCCATTTCCTTACTATTGCACCAACAGTTGTCTCCTTCTCACCCAGCGTCTTACTTATGGTTTGCAGCCCATTCCAGCCTTGTACAGGCCCAGGATCTTTTCCCTGACATCCTTAGAAAGCTCTTTGGTCTTGCCCATGTTGTAGAGGTTAGAACCGAATTGAGTGAGTTGATAGGAGTCTTTTATACAGGTGACAATTTAAGACAGCTGTCTTTAGTGCAGGTAACGAGATGGGAGCGTCTAATGGGTCTATATGAGCCAGAACGAATGGTTGGTAGGGGATCAAATACTTATTTCTCTCTTCAAAATGCAAATACAAACCTTATCATCAACTAGAAAATACGTCTGACTGCTGTGCTTGCAAACAAGGGTTTTGCCACCTAGTATTAAGTCTTGGTTTGCAGAGGAATCAAATACTTATTTCGCGCACAAAATGCAAACTTATATAACTTAGACAATGTGATTTTCTGGATTTTATTTTTGATATTCTCTCACTGTTAAAATTAAACTACCCTCAAAATATTAGACTGTTCATGTCTTGTCAGTGGGAAAACTTACAAAATCACCAAGGGATCAAATAATTATTTCCTTCATTGTATATGGTCCAAGCTTGGTTTAAATAGCATGTAGGGGTAGAAAAGTAAAAGGGGTTTTCAAGGACTTAGCATTTTGCATATGGGGCGAAGAACTAAAAGGCAGGTAGTTGGAAACTACCTACCTGTTCTGCACGGGGCTGATCTGCTGACTCACCTGGCAATTCCTCTGCTTCATTTCACTTCGCATCCATAAAGCAGCACCTGCTACTCTGAGCTGCTCTGTCCACAATATATCACTGCAGACGATGAGCTGATTAAGAAGCTGCTCCTCACAGTTAGGTAGGGGGAGCCGCTGTCAATCAGCATGATATCGGGAAAGACGCCTCGTCATCAGAGCAAAGCAGTAGAGAAGACGATGGTTCTCTATGATGTGACAACAACGGAAGTTGCAGAGTCATGGACAGGAGCAGTCTATGACCACTCTGAGCTGGCAGAGATTAGTAGCGGCATAACAGGCATGTAGTTGCTAACCACCTGTTAGCCCTTTGCCCCATACGAAAAAATTAAGAGTCCTGGGTAACCCATTTAATCTCTTATTTGTGGGAGAGGGAGGATTGAAATCACTGTCTATATGGGCATGCAGATCTTTAAAATGGAAATCCAGTGACATCTTTACATCATCTATTTGCTGCTGCATTCCCGAGTAAATAACATTTTCATACATATGCAAATAAGGCATTTAGTGCTCCGGCTATTACAGAGCACTTAAAGGGAACCTGTCACCAGTGTTTCAGTTCTAAACCCTGCCCACCTCTTTTAACATTATATGAATAGGGTCTTGGTAACCCTTTTATACCCCCAGATATGCACCTGCATACATCTAAAAAGTGTTGTATTCTTGTTCTGCGTCGCATGCGAATTGTGCGGTCTGGCCGATAGGTGTGATCAGGAGTGTGATCAGCGCGGCCCAACTCAATGCAAACACCATTTTTTCTAATCGCATGCAAGTGGATGACATTGCTATGTCATCCACACAGTTCCCATGTGTCGCGCCTGCACAGTAGAACCAGGAATCTGTGCAGACGCACCTCACTGTGCCCTTTTCAGCAGCCAGTGATTCCAAAGAGCAGGCACAAGACTTAAGTCTCTACATTAGTTACACAATGCTTGACGTCTCACACCTATACATTGAAATCACTGACAGTTCAAAAGGGCACAGTAAGGCGTGCCTGCGCAGGTCACAGACTCTACTGCGCAGGCGTGAGATTTGTGAACTGTGTAGATGACATAGTGACGTCATCCATCATCAAGCGGCATTTGCATTAAGTTGGACAGCGCTGATCGCACTCTGGACACACCCGTCATACAACACCATACATTTCACATGTGTGGAGCCCACTGGGACGAGGTACTTGGTACCAGACCGGGGTACTGATGGGGATAAAACGGCGGTCTTGGTCCGGACCGTGTCCCGGGTTTCGCAAGTAAAAGGGTATATTTACAGGGGATTGTTTCTCGTGATGCCACCCACGGGTTGTGGTCAGTAAGGGGACCACCACTGCAGTGTACTTGTCAGGAGGATGAATGGATGATGCAGCAAGGTGGATGAGCCCGCCGCGGGTCGGGGCTGCTCCTAACAGGGTGTAAAGGTAAAATACAGTTCTGTATACCTGGAATTATACACGGGAGACTGAAGCGGGGCTCACCGGTTTTACTTGCACGTCCTTCAATTCAAACAGTACCAACAGTTCAGTTCTTAACACAGTTACTTTACACTGATAACTCCGGACACTCTGAACTCTCTGCAGCCAGGTTGCATTCCCGAGACCCCTCACTCTCTCTGTGAACCTTTCTGGCTTGTTTTCTCAGTCCTTCCCTGTGGATTGTATGACGGCAACTCGGTCCCTTTGTGTGGCTTCCCCCTGTGTGTATGGGCAGCAAGCCGGGTCCTATAATGTTGCTGAGTCTCCAATCCCTGTAGTGGAAACCCTGATCTGGAATCAGTGCTCCCCGCCGGTATGTTCTGGTACCTGCTTGTTGCTTCAGTCACCCAGAGCCGACACTCTGGTCCCAGCCTAGCTTAGGTGTCCCTGTCTTGCAAGAGATCACCGGCTCCTTCCAACCCGTGTGACTACCAGGCACAACAAGGGAATCTATCCCGCCTGTAGTCGGTCAACGCTGCCGTACTCCTCTGACCCGGTGGTACCAGTCCAGTCTCTGTCCTCACTCTCCCTTGGACTGCAGGCTATGGACGAGATTTCTCTCCATTGATCTGTGTCTCTGTGGATTCTGCGTCTCCAGGGAGCCGTATCCCTCCGGGAAATGTCACTTTCAGTCTGTTCTTGTCTGTTCTGGTCAGCTCACTATGGCCTACTAACTCCTTCCTCCTCTTTTTATACTGGTCTACCACCTGACCTACCTTCCCACCCACTTGACTCTAAACCCCACCACCCCTTGCCCGTCTAGACTCCCGGGCTCCGGGTTGGGTATTGTGCTCCTGTGGGTGTGTGCGCTGAGGGTGTTTGTTGCAAAAACCGTCTCCTATCTACCTGGCTGCAGTTCCTCATGTGGCCACCCTGGTCACAGGGGCACCACACATGCAGTGTGAGTTAAGAATAAAACACGTTTTCAGAGCTATCCAGGGGCACATCTGGGGATATAAAGTGGTAACAGGAACCATATTCACATGATATTAAAAATGGTGGGCAGGGTTTAGAACCTGAAAAACTGGTGGCAGGTTAACTTTAAAAAGCCACTGCCTGCCTGTTCCATTATCCAGCACCAGGTTCTTTAGCTTGATTGACGGTTCACTTTCAATTAGTTCTCAGACAAGGAAATCAGACAATGAGCTATCACGCTAAACCGTGTCGTGCTAGCCGTGGGAAAAAGTTATTTGTCCTGTCCAGAGAACTTAACAATTGATTATTTGCAAGTGAATGAAACACAAATTACTCTGAAAAGCAGCAGCAGGTGGAAGATATAAAGGCGTCAATAGATTTAATTTTCAAAGACCTGTAGGTCCATTTATGTAGATTGGGAGGGTGATCTTAGGCTGGTTTCACACTACGATATTTGCATTTCCGATGCTGTCCGATAAAAATCGGACAGCATCGGACCGATTTTGGCCCACACATAGACCTGTGGCATCGGACCGAATCAGATGTGCACTAAATGGCATCCGATTTGGTCCGATCCGATTCTGTCCGACTTTATCGGTGCAAAAATCGGAGCATGCTCAGATTTTTGCACCGACAATAAAATCTGACAAAATCGGATCGGACCAAATCGGATGCCATTTAGTGCACATCCGATTCGGTCCGATCAATTTAACATGGGGCCCTATGGAGCGGGGTCCGAGGAAACATCGGATGTCTCCTCGGACCCGATTTTAGTGTACTGAGCATGCTCAGTACACTTAACCTATTGTGTGTCGCCTAATTTAACTTCTGCAATGTATATACATACATTGCAGAAGTTAAATATAAGTTAAATCAAGTGTTTAAAATAAAAAATCTTTATTCTCACCTTCCAGCGCTCCCTCGGTGTCTCCATCTGCAGCCGCTCGGTAACAGGACCTGTGATGATGTCACAAACCGATCAGCTGATCGGGTCACATGACCGATTACCGCGGTAACCGCTCATGTGACCCGATGACGCTTCTGATGTCATCACAGGTCCTGTACACCCGATCGGAAGCTGATGGAGACGCCGAGGGAGCGCTGGAAGGTGAGAATAAAGATTTGTTATGTTGAAATGACTGGAGAGGGGACATGAGAGGGGAACAGCAGGGGGACACCAGGGCAAAACAGGGAGATAGCAGAGGGACGGTAGGGAGAGAGTAGGGGGACAGCAGAGGGACAGCAGGGGGACAGTAGGGGGACACTAGGGCAAAACAGGGGAACAGCAGGGGACAGTAGGGGGACAGCAAGATGACAGGAGGCAGAGAGGAGGGGGAGCTAGGTGACAGCCCAAACTGATCCTGCAAAAAGTCGGATTCGGATGCCTATTTGGCATCCGATTGCAGGGATCAGTTTGGATCCGATGCTATCCGATTTTCATCGGATTAGCAAAATCGTAGTGTGAAAGTAGCCTTACTGACAGATTCTTTAAAGAGATCCTGTCACCCCCAAAACACCTCTAAACCTATTAAAAGCTGTCCCTAGAGCATATTAACACTTTCCCTACACTCCTTTTACCTCCTAAATGCACATAGTCAAAGTGAATAAAAACGTTATTATAGTACCTCATTACTGATGATAATGAGTGACTATGCTATTCATAGTCACTCATCCAGGCTGCCCCTCTTCTTCATATCACGCCTATTCAGGCGTGATCTTCATCACAGATTCAAATTGCCGCCTCCCTGCGCGCCTCCCCTCTCTCCCATTGCGTCCGGGCTTCAGTGTGGGGCTGAATGACGCGATCCGCGTCATTCCCGGCGCCGGGTGACGTATTTACACCGGCGCCGCGCTGTCAGCTTCAAAATGCGCACTGCGCATGCGCATGGGCATGCGCAGTGCGCATTTTGAAGCTGACAGCGCGGCGCCGGTGTAAATACGTCACCCGGCGCCGGGAATGACGCGGATCGCGTCATACAGCCCCACACTGAAGCCCGGACGCAATGGGAGAGAGGGGAGGCGCACAGGGAGGCGGCAATTTGAATCTGTGCTGTAGATCACGCCTATTCAGGCGTGATATAAAGAAGAGGGGCAGCCTGGATGAGTGACTATGAATAGCATAGTCACTCATTATCATCAGTAATGAGGTACTATAATAACGTTTTTATTCACTTTGACTATGTGCATTTAGGAGGTAAAAGGAGTGTAGGGAAAGTGTTAATATGCTCTAGGGACAGCTTTTAATAGGTTTAGAGGTGTTTTGGGGGTGACAGGATCCCTTTAAAGAGGAACATGAAAGGAAATTCATGCACATTTTACCCTGAAATGCTGTGGTGTTTTAAGGAACATGAACTATGGAAATCTGGCAGGAATTGTGTGTCTCATATGAGTAGTTATAAGGGTGGACTGTAAGGGCTCGCACAGTCTTTCCCTCTTAGCCTGGCAGGTCTTTTCATACTGTATATAGTATATGGATCACACATAGGAAGATAAATGGCAGCCATAGAGAGTGGGCAGGGAAGAAGCTGCCTACAACTTGTCCGAGACACACAATGCCCAGCCGGCTTTTCAAAGTACGATTACTTTAAACACCTTAGTGTTTCCAAGTAAAGCACATACGGCTGTAACAACAGTGTCAGTGTCCGATTCACGCTGCCCTGGAGTCTGGCATCATTAATCTCCAATCAGGTTCTTTTTCATGTAATATTCTATTTTACAAAAACTCAAGGTAGATTAGGCCAAAACATTTAAAGTAACGCAATAAGAAAGTTTCTGAAATATACAGGTACTGGAGGATCTTGCCAAAAAGAACAAGACTGTTGGCAGATATGGACAAAAGTAAAGTAGTAAAGAAGAAATGAGCACAAGACAATCACCTATGCCCTATTAAACCGTATGGAGAACGTAGAGTGGACTTTGTTCTGGTGGACCCAATCTATCCATTTATTACCGTACATTATTCGGCTATTCATTTGATAGACCGCCATGTATTACCACATTTGTGGCTTGGTGCAGCTTTCTCTTGATCATCAGGGGTTTTGGAAGTGAGATCTACAGCGATTATCGAGAATTACCAACATCTGTTATCCTGTAAGTTAAAGGTCTGACATGAATGTGCTGTGATACTTTGGATCTGTACAAGGATTAGCCCCACAGTTGGAATCTTTGGAAATAATTTACAAGTTCGGTACATTATTGCCTCATGGCGTGGACAACAATCCAGCCAAATCTCTCTACAGCTTGTGAACTTTGTAATAAAACCTCACGAGCATTACACATACAACGTTGGTGGATTTTACGAGCCTCAGAAGCGGAGTCTGTGCCCCATCAAATCAGTTGTGTGTTAAACCCATCCTAAAAAGCATTTCATCCCAACACAAGTAAGAAACTTCCTGGCAGAGCTACAAATAATCTCCCAAGGACGTGCGTAAGTTGGAGCCAGGTCTTTTCATGCATGGTGCTAGGAAATGCCCCAAAACTTGGCCCCTTCTCTGGCAGTTGTAGATATCATCACCAACTATAATTAGTTGCTGCCCTTCGATATGGGCAAAGGATCAAATAGAAAGGGGAGATCCTATAGAAACATTTATATAAACCACATTGTACATGATAATGTCACAATATAAAAGGAAAAAACAATCACGAAATAAAATCTAATCCAAATGGCAGCCTGAAGATCACATAGGAAAAATATGTGCTGTTGAGATGGTGAGAGTGAAACCGCCATATATTTCAACACAGTTGTACATCTTGGCCGAATGTTCTTATTCTCACCCACAGCCTTGATCTACAACAGAGGTTTTAATACATCAATAAAAAAAGGCTCCTTCTGTTATTTTAAATACAGCAATTTACCATTTTGCCACATTATCACGTACTTATCATAAAATATGTAATTCTAGCTCTAGGCCTAGGGTAATGACCTGTAGTAACACTTCATTTGTTGGTCGGGAGTGCTCAGTTCTAGCATTAGGAATGATAGGAGAGTGTTGCTGGGAAATAATGCGAGATTCCCAGCAAGGCTGTGGAGCCGGTGTCCATTTTGGGTGGAGTTGGAGTCAGGGAAATTGAGGAGTTTGAGTTGGATGTTTGGCTTACTGACTTCACAGCCATGACTGTAGAGTTAAAGTCCTGGAGTTTGAGTCCATTTTGGTGGAGTTGGACTCAATTTCAGGGAAACTGAAGAGTCGGGAGTCAGATGTTTGACTTACCGACTCCACAGCCCTGAATTGCCGCTCCAAAGTGTATACTTGCTCAACGGTAGCCACGCGAATCCAGAGGAGGAGAGACAGGAAAAGATGTCAGAAATGCAGGATGGGAATTGCAGCATTCTACTCTGTTGCCATTTGTCATAACACAGACTGGAAACCCAGTGATCAGTTGGGTCTACAAAGCCTGCAGCGCATCAATATGTAAAATAAAGCCTTACACAGTTTACAGTTAAATAACCAGTCTATACAGTCCACTTTCATGCTGGGTAATCCAGAAAGTGAGATGCTTTAATATATGAGTGTCCTGAAAAGAGTGCTTTCAACTATTCGCTCAGAATTCTCTAAAAATATGAAGGTTTTCTAAACCAGACAAACCCCTTAACATCGTTCTTTTTTTTTACAACATACAGGTGTGTTCAAAATAATGGCAGTGTGCAGAAAAACAAGAGTTAAGTTGAAGTTTGTTGGACTGAAACAAAGATTTTGTTCGTTTACTAGTGTGTTTAGTGTCGTCGTCTTATTGAAACACCCATTTCAAGGGCATTTCCTCTTCAGCATAAGGTAACATGAGGTCTTCAAGTATTTTGATATAATGCAATCTGGTCCATAATCCCTGGTACGCGGTAATTAGACCCAGCACCATAGTAAGAGACACATGCCCATATCATGATGCTTGCACCATCAAGCTCCACTATCTTCAGAGTGTACTGTGGCTTGAATTCAGAGTTTGTGGTCCTCTGATCAACTGTCTGTGGCTGTAGGACCCAAAAAGAACAATTTTACTTTCATCAGTGTCCAAAATCTCTCACTATTTGACTTTAGGCCAGTTGATGTGTTCTTTGGCAAATTGTATCTGCTTCAGTACGTGTCTTTTTTTTTTTTACAATGGACTTTGCGTGGAATTCTTGCTAATAGATGATCTTCACACAGGCGTCTTATCTGTCACAATACTCACAGGTAAATTGAGACTGTCCTTAAAGGGAACCTGTCACCTGGATCTAAGTCCCTACACAATCACAAGCTGTCCCTACACCTTCCTAGCTGTTCCCTATTCCTCTCTAAGCTAAATCTGCCCTATAAAGCTGCAGAAAAAGAACTTATAACTTACAGAAGTCCCTGAGGCTTGGGGACTGGAAAGGCTACCCCAGGCTCCATTCTCCCCTCCTTGATCTGGCAGTGCACGCCCCGCTGGGCGGCATTATTCTATCTTCATCGCCGCCTCTTTAATTTGGAATCTCCCGCCCTCTTAACTACTATCAAGCACCGAACCTCTACGTCACATCCGGCGCGGTGCATTATGGGCCGCTCACGTGATTGCCCCCAGTGCATTATGGGCTTGATCACGTGATCGGCCTGCCTCCGCGCATGCGCAATGCTCTTATTGAAGCCGGGCCGATCACGTGATCGGCCCATAATGCACTGGGGGCAATCACGTGAGCGGTCCATAATGCACCGCGCCGGATGTGACGTAGCAGCCGGTGCTTGATAGTAGTAAAGAGGGTGGGTGATTCCAAATTAAAGAGGCGGCGATGAAGAAAGAATAATGCCGCCCAGCGGGGCGTGCGCTGCCAGTTCGAGGAGGGGAGAATGGAGCCTGGGTCCACCTTTCTAGTCTCCAAGCCTCAGGGACTGTTGTAAATTATAAGTTCTTTTTCTGCAGCTTTATAGGGCGGATTTAGCTTAGAGAGGGATAGATAGGGAGCAGCTAGATAGGTGCAGGGACAGGTAGTGATAGTGTAGGGACTTAGATCAAGGTGACAGGTTCCCTTTAATTACCATGAAGCTGAGCATTGGCTGAGCCTTTTCCACTCTGGCCATTCCTTGATCCATTTGAATGGTCGTCTTCTGTTTTCTTCCATGTCTCTCTGGCTTTGCTTTCCATTTTAAAGCATTGGAGATCATTTTCAATGTCTGCACTTCTTTATAGGTTTTACCCTCTCCTAAGTATGCTATTCTTCTGAACACTGTCTTGAACAACCCATATTTCTCAGGCTTTTAAGAATATACGTGGTGTGCAGCTCTGCAGGTGGAGATCCAACTTGGTTTAAATCAATCCACCTTCTGAGGAAGCAGCTTAGGCCCTGTGCACACACTGAGTATTTGGTGAGTTTTTTACCTCAGGATTTGTAGCCAAAACCAGGAGTGGATAATTAAATACAGAATTGGTGCAGGTGTTTCTATTAGACATTTCCTCTGATTGCTCCACTCCTGGTTTTATCTACAGATCCTGAGGTAAAAACTCATCAAATACTCAACAGTGCATGTGGCCTTATAGGTGAGCTGCCTAATTAATTGTGAGTAACTCCCCTTAAAATAACCCGTAGCATCAGTCTATATAACATTGACTCCAAGCCAATGACTAGATATATTCTTAATATGTACCTGAGAAACACTTATTGTAAACTCAAAAGCCGAAACGCATTGTACTTAGATTTTTAATCGTATTGAGCATATGAATAAATTCTTTCATTTGTAATACACCTTGTCTTGCTCAGAAGTGCTGCAAATCTACTCTGGATTTTATTTCTCGTTTTTAGGCTTTCCAGGATAAATGCATGCACATCATGTGCTGGCTTCACATTTAAATAAGGGCTACTGTTTCTTCACAGAATGATTGACCTCACTAATTGAACTCCACACTGCTATTACTTTGAACAGCCCCCTACAAATACTCAGATTCAAAAACCTGCAGATCATGAATTCTGAGTCTGTTGGTTTTCTAAGGCTGGCTTCACACTGCAGTTTTTTCACTGATCAGTGTCCATCCAGTTTGTGTGCCAAAACCAGGAGGGTCTCCAAAACTCAGAACAGGTGTCAATCTTTCAATTATAGTTTTTCTCTGCAAGTTCCTGTCCTGGTTCCTCTCTGGTTTTGGCACACAAACACCGATGGACACTGATCAGTGAAAAACTGCAGTGTGAAGCCAGCCAAAGAATCTACTGTACCAACTGGTAAATTATTTGATATGTGGGAATATAATTTATACCAAAAACAGTGAATAATCTGGTTAGTCATATTGGGCTGCTATTATTTTGAACACTATTGTATTCAAGCATACTCAGCTCTGACATACCCAGCTCTGCTATATCAGTGAGCTTTTCCACTGACACTGTGCACCTGCTGACATCTCAAATTCTCAAACTTTTCAACATATCCAGGACTGCAAGAATGTCATGTAGTGTTAACTCTGGATGAAAACTATAAGGACAAAAGCAAACCAAAGAGGGGCTTATCTGACAATCTAAGAAGAAAATCTGAAGGAAAATAGGCTCACTTAGGCTGCCTTCACACTTGCAGATGGATCTGCAGCGTTTTGCAGATGCATCTGCAAGTGTGAGCATGCTGACCGCGGCCCCTATGTTTATAATAGGGCGCACCGGGTCTGAACGCTCTCATTCACTCCTATATGTGTACTGTCAGCAGGCGTATGCCTGCTGACAGATCACACACTCCCGCCCGCAGCATGGACGCTACATCTCGCGTCCACAGTGCGGACGGGAGAGTGTGATCTGTAAGCAGGCATACGCCTGCTGACAGTACACATATAGGAGTGAATGAGAGCGTTCAGACCCGGTGCGCCCTATTATAAACATAGGGGCCGCGGTCAGCATGCTCACACTTGCAGATGCATCTGCAAAACGCTGCAGATCCATCTGCAAGTGTGAAGCCAGCCTAAGGGTAGTTGTGTGAAGCTACAACTAATATCTGAAGCATGAGGACGGCTGCCACAGCGCCCCTCGGCAAACTAATCCAAAACAGATGAGGAATGGGATGAAGCCGCACTGTCGTGAGGAAAAGACCCTCCAAAATGAATAAAGAAGGGCGATTTTTAATATCAAAGTGTTTGAGTGTACTCTCCATCATCAGATATTTGATTTTCGTCCTGATGAAGGAGATTACCCTTAGAAATGTGTCGACAATAAAAATCCCTTTCTTTTTTTCATACACCTTGGATTGTCTTTTCTTCATAGCAGTGAGGTTCCATACCATTCCTCCTTTACACTGGATATAGAGCAAAATGAAAGACAACTTTGCTACTAGTGTGGAGTCCACTACTGTATTACTGAGAGTTATCCGACCATCTCAATTCTACTACCTACATCTACTTAAGGCTCTAGTCTGCTCTGCCACGACTGCTCTACTTCTCTAGTGACCATCCAATCTATGCAAGATATGAAGATCCATCTGAATCTGCCTTCTATATCCACATAATCTGTCTTTGCTCATCTGCTGCTCTTCCGTATCAAGGGCTTTGAGGATCCATATTGCCAGGTAGAACATGAGAAAATGAAATGTAGCCATACAATAACATTAAAGCACAAAACCACAGCCAAACAGTAGCAAGAATATGAAAAACGAACAAAGGAATTGCTGAAAACATTTTCTTTTCTACCATAAACTATAAAATAAATATGTGCACTCAAGATTAGATGTAATCAAAAACACTGAATAAGCTTTAAGAAGGGAAATAAATTCAATGACACAAGTAGATAAAATATTAAATTGACTCAGACTTATTCTAGTATACCAGAAAAGACTAGAAACGGCCGTATCACACGGGAGATTATTAATTCGGCTTGCTATCATGAGGCACCTCATATCTTATCAGAACAGTACAATGTATTTGTGCTCCGAGCTTCTAAGGTAAACGTGACCCCAACTATATTGCCAGCAACGCCAGCTGCACTCCTGATGCATTTGTTTCACAAACACAGAGAGCTTAGGCTGCTTTCACATCAGCGATTTTTGCTGATCGCGGCAGTTGCGGTGAAGAAACCGCAACTGCCACGATTACCGCATAACGTCCGCGATCACGGCACACTTGCGGCAAGCCCCATACAATGTCTATGGGGCTTGCAGTAAGTGTGCGGCAGGTGCGGCAAGTGCGGTGTTGGCACTTGCGGCCGCGAAAAAATTGCGGCATACCGCGTTTTTTTCGTGGCTGCACCTGCCGCGGGTGCTGAAACCGCACTTGCCGCACCTGCCGCACACTTACCGCAAGCCTCATAGACGTTGTATGGGGCTTGCTGCAAGTGTGCCGCGATCGCGGCCATTATGCGGTAATCGCGGCAGCTGCGTTTTTTTCACCGCAACTGCCGCGATCAGCGAAAAACGCTGATGTGAAAGGGGGCTTTACAGAGGTTTTCCACTACTAATGTGATTCCCTCTCTTTTGTCCTAACTCTTCCTAACACTTTGCCAATATATTTCTGCTATCTACCTGCTCCTGTAAACCTCTTAGAGGCTCGTAATTATAACTATATTGTTGTTGTAGCTTTGATCTTCCAGTTTGGAGACTGGATTCGGACCAACTGAGCAGGGCACATCACAGGTGGGGGCTGAGAGGAGAGTGCAGTGTGATCTGGGCATCCGTGCACAGACTGCTGTCTTTCACAGTGCGGCATCCTTGCCCCCACCAGTCATTGGGCCTGCTCAGTTGGTCCAACTCCAGTCTCCAAACCGGAAGATCAAAGCTTCAACAACAAAGGTATTTAGAAGCCTCTTAGTGATAAGTTTACAGGAGTAGATAGCAGAAGTATACTGGGAAAATGTTACTTAGTACAAAAGATAGGGAAACCTCTTTAATGTATATGATCGACTAACCCTGCTGATGGTCACGCCCTTCTCCATGGGGGTATATTGATAATAGTAACAAATACATAATATAGTCATTGAGTACATATTAGACATTGCAATGTTTAATGCCGAGCCAAGAATACTTTAAAAAAACCACAAAAAAAAACACCTTTTATCCCCCCCGCAAATAAAAGTGCTAAGTATTATGGCAAGACACAGTGTGCGGTAATAAGGTCTGTAAGAGGTTTCTGCAAATCCATAAAGAGAACATTAGCTTACTGATAACACATCTCATCTGAAGGTGTTTATGTGCGGTCACTCTGACCTTTCGTGCTGCTCATGGCTATTTAATTTCTCATCCACCATTTCTATTATGAACAAAAGTTTAAAAAAAAAGTGTTTTTAAATTCTGCTAGCCAAGGCATGAAAGTTGTAAATGGATAATAAAAAAAAACACACATACTTTTTCCTCGGGTAAAATAACCTCTTAAATAATACACAGCCTTTTTTATTAACACTAATCATCACTTCATGTCCTCCACTTTTATTCAATTCTGGTAATAAGGAGCACATTCGATACTTGTGGTACACAACCCTCATGGAAGCAGAAGGTGCTAAGAAATTATTGGCTCTTCTATGTCAAAGTCAAGTTTTTTAATTGATTTTTTTCCCATCTTTATGGGTTTTTTTGTTAATAAAGGCAGGTATCACAAGCCATTTTATTTATCTTTTGTCAAGTAATCTGCCACTCACTTTGGACTTTTGGCTCTTTCAAGGCCCTCTAGCAAATTAAATAAATGCTCAGCAGCTACCTATTGGAAAAACGGTCAATAAGGCCTCATTCATCTAATATTTCCAGCTACAAGAAAAAGAGATTTTTTTTCAAACTGTGTGGTCAGAGCGTCATCAGTATCTCTCATTTTTAACCCAGATAAAGGCTCTGAATGAGCGTAGGGACCCGTATACGAGACACGCCTCAACGTGGCTACCGGGCGGTTTATCAATATGGCCATATTTGTAAAGCCAAGTATTTCATTTTCACCTTGTTCATTAGCTGTAACGTGGTTCTACTTTCTATTATGTCTTAGCAGAGTGCCTATGTATCGTGTTCGTCATAGCACCTATATGGAATGGAGTGCCGCAGATTCTTTTCTTATTCCTGTTGTGCACCCTACCCCACACTGGCCCGTTATGCTACTGTTCTCTGTCAGCAGGTACTTACACACCCATAAAAGAGGAGGTTTTTAACCCAGATAGAGGCTGTGGATGAGCGTAGCGACCCGGTATAACGAGACACGCCTCAAAGTGATTACCGGGCGATTTATCAATATGGCCATATTTGTAGAGCCAAGTGTGTAATTTTCACCCTTTTTCTTTAGCTATAACATGGTTCTAGTCAGGGCCGTATTTGCCATTAGGCACTCGTAGGCACGTGCCTAGGGCGGCGCCATTCTCATAGGGGCGGAGTCTCAGCGTGGTTTTTTTTTTTTTTTTTTTTTCCGGCTCCGGGCTGGCCGGGTCGCAAGCCCCGCCCCCATACCCCCCCCCCTTCCCTTCATCATTACGGCCGCCCCGCCTGCCTTCCCGCCCACCCACCTGTCAGACACCCGGAAGAGACGAGGAGAAGGAGGGGCCCGCAAATGAGGGGAAACTTGAAGTTCCCGCTCTATTTCCTCCTCTCCCGTGCGCTCAAGTGCTGCTGCGGTGGCGGCTCTGGCGGCTCCTGCACTGGCGGCTCCTGCACTGGCGGCTCCTGCATCGGCGGCTCCTGCACTGGCGGCTCCTGCACTGGCGGCTCCTGCACTGGCGGCTCCTGCATCGGCGGCTCCTGCACCGGCGGCTCCTGCACCCAGCCGCCCCCTCCAGGCCCAGGGAAACGAGGAAGCAGCCGGCTGGAGGCACTGGAGGATGGTGCGGCTGGTGCATCAATGTGCTTAGAGGGAGCCCGGCCCGGCCAATTTGAGCAGCCAGCACCAGGTGAGGGAAGTGTGGGGGAACTCTGCAGGGGACAGAGGAGAAGAGGACAAAGGAGCAGAGGTCCAAGGAGAAGAGGACAGAAACAGAGGGGCAGAAGGACAGAAACGGGGACAGAGAAGAAGAGGACAGAGGGGCACGGGGACAGAAACAAGGGGACTGGAGGAGAGGAAAGAGGAGGAGCAGGAGGGACAGAAGAGAGGAGGACTGTGGTGCAGAAGGACAGAGGGACAGCAGAGAGGAGGACAGGGGTGTAGGAGGACAGAGGAGCACCAGGAGGGACAAAGGAGAGGAGGACGGGGTGCAAGAGGAGCAGCAGGAGGGACAGAGGAGGATGGGGTGCAGGAGGACAGCCGAGCAGCAGGAGGGACAGAGGAGAGGAGGACGGGGTGCAAGAGGAGCAGCAGGAGGGACAGAGGAGGATGGGGTGCAGGAGGACAGCCGAGCAGCAGGAGGGACAGAGGAGAGGAGGACGGGGGTGCAAGAGGAGCAACAGGAGGGACAGGAGAGGAGGACGGTGGTGCAGGACAGAGGAGAGCAGGACAGGGGTGCAGGAGGACAGCCGAGCAGCAGGAGGGACAGGGGAGAGGAGGGACAGAGGAGAGGAGGACGGTTGTGCAAGAGGAGCAGCAGGAGGGACAGGAGAGGAGGAAGGGGGTGCAGGAGGACAGAGGAGAGCAGGACGGGGGTGCAGGAGGACAGCCGAGCAGCAGGAGGGACAGGGGAGAGGAGGACGGGGGTGCAGGAGGACAGCCGAGCAGCAGGAGGGACAGGGGAGAGGAGGACGGGGGTGCAGGAGGGACAGAGGAGAGGAGGACGGTTGTGCAAGAGGAGCAGTAGGAGGGACAGGAGAGGAGGACGGGGGTGCAGGAGGACGGGGGTGCAGGAGGACAGAGGAGAGCAGGACGGGGGTGCAGGAGGACAGCCGAGCAGCAGGAGGGAGAGGAGGACGGGGGTGCAGGAGGACAGCCGAGCAGCAGGAGGGAAAGGGGAGAGGAGGACGGGGGTGCAAGAGGAGCAGCAGGAGGGACAGAGGAGAGCAGGACAGGGGATGCAGGAGGGCAGAGGAGAGCAGGGCGGGGATGCAGGAGGGCAGAGGAGAGCAGGACGGGGGTGCAGGAGGGACAGAGGAGAGGAGGACGGGGGTGCGGGAGGGACAGAGGAGAGGAGGACGGGGGTGCAGGAGGACAGCCGAGCAGCAGGAGGGACAGGGGAGAGGAGGGACAGAGGAGAGGAGGACGGTTGTGCAAGAGGAGCAGCAGGAGGGACAGGAGAGGAGGAAGGGGGTGCAGGAGGACAGAGGAGAGCAGGACGGGGGTGCAGGAGGACAGCCGAGCAGCAGGAGGGACAGGGGAGAGGAGGACGGGGGTGCAGGAGGACAGCCGAGCAGCAGGAGGGACAGGGGAGAGGAGGACGGGGGTGCAGGAGGGACAGAGGAGAGGAGGACGGTTGTGCAAGAGGAGCAGTAGGAGGGACAGGAGAGGAGGACGGGGGTGCAGGAGGACGGGGGTGCAGGAGGACAGAGGAGAGCAGGACGGGGGTGCAGGAGGACAGCCGAGCAGCAGGAGGGAGAGGAGGACGGGGGTGCAGGAGGACAGCCGAGCAGCAGGAGGGAAAGGGGAGAGGAGGACGGGGGTGCAAGAGGAGCAGCAGGAGGGACAGAGGAGAGCAGGACAGGGGATGCAGGAGGGCAGAGGAGAGCAGGGCGGGGATGCAGGAGGGCAGAGGAGAGCAGGACGGGGGTGCAGGAGGGACAGAGGAGAGGAGGACGGGGGTGCGGGAGGGACAGAGGAGAGGAGGACGGGGGTGCAGGAGGGCAGAGGAGAGGAGGACGGGGATGCAGGAGGACAGCCGAGCAGCAGGAGGGACAGGGGAGAGGAGGACGGGGGTGCAAGAGGAGCAACAGGAGGGACAGGAGAGGAGGACGGTGGTGCAGGAGGGCAGAGGAGAGGAGGACGGGGGTGCAGGAGGACAGCCGAGCAGCAGGAGGGACAGGGGAGAGGAGGACAGGGGTGCAAGAGGAGCAGCAGGAGGGACAGAGGAGAGCAGGACGGGGGTGCAGGAGGGCAGAGGAGAGCAGGATGGGGGTGCAGGAGGACAGAGGAGAGCAGGAAGGGGGTGCAGGAGGGCAGAAGAGAGGAGGACGGGGGTGCAGGAGGGCAGAGGAGAGGAGGACGGGGGTGCAGGAGGGACAGAGGAGAAGAGGACGGGGAGGACAGCCGAGCAGCAGGAGGGACAGGGGAGAGGAGGACGGGGTGGAAGAGGAGCAGCAGGAGGGACAGAGGAGAGCAGGACAGGGGATGCAGGAGGGCAGAGGAGAGCAGGGCGGGGATGCAGGAGGGCAGAGGAGAGGAGGACGGGGGTGCAGGAGGGACAGAGGAGAGGAGGACAGGGGTGCAGGAGGGCAGAGGAGAGGAGGACGGGGATGCAGGAGGACAGAGGAGAGGAGAACGGGGGTGCAGGAGGACAGGAGCAGCAGAAGGGACAGAGGAGAGAAGGACGGGGGTGCATGAGGACTGAGGCTGTGGCTGGCACTGTGTGTGGTGATAATGGCGGCTGTACCGTGTGTCTGCCTCCATGCAGCTGCTGCTACCTTCCCGAGTTGGCAGGGTGTGTAGTTCTCCTACCTGCCTGTCCTATAGGATTTCTGGTCAGTGTGTTGGGTGTTGTTGTTCTTCCAGGTGGGCTCAGTGTTGTCCTGCCATCCGTCTGTGGCCTGTCTGTCTCTTCTGGGATGTCCTCAGCTCTGTGCTGTGCACAGACAGTGTACCACCATCTCCCCAGCTCCGTGCTGTGCACAGTGTACCACCATGTCCTCAGCTTCGTGCTGTGCACAGACAGTGTACCGTACACTGTCTGTGCACAGCATGGAGCTGAGGATATGGCGGTACACTGTGCAAAGCACAGAGCTGGGGAGATGGTGGTACACAGCACAGAGCTGAGGACATGGTGGTACACTGTCTATGCACAGAGCTGAGGACATGGTGGTACACATCCATGTGCAATCTGTTCTTTCCTCAGCAGCTATTACTGTAGAATCATTTACAGGAACATTTTATAGTGTTCTCGGTTACAGAATGAGAATGAATCAGTAAAAAAAACTGATACCTCTCGGATGGTCCGTGTGCTGTCAGTGTGCGGTATGTAATTTTGTCAGACCCATAGACTTGTATTGGTGAGTCTCGGTGTGAATTGCAGACTGTTGCAGAATGTTGCGACTTTTTTCTCATCCTGAATCTGGCTGAGAAATAAGCGTCCGACACTCGTCAGTGCTCTCAGACATCGATTAACATTGGTCCGAGTGCAATGTGATGAAATCACACATTGCACTTATCCGAGTTTCACGCCAGTGTGTCCGTACCCTAATAATAAAATCCATATAGTAATCCTACAATGTCTGCGGGACATGGTATGGGGAGGGTTTATGGCTCAGTAACACTCCATACTTCTTGTTATTAACCAGTTAATGCTCTCTTGTCCACCGCACTACAGTGTCAAAAGAGGAAGACAACGAGACAGGCAGCAACACGGCGTCAGAGAGCCCCTGACCTTGAAATACAAGATCCTCTGATCCCGGTATTGTGACATCATATTAAGAATAATATTTTTTGCACTTATATTACACTATGAACTCCACAGCACTTTACATACATCATCAACACTGTCCCCATTGGGGCTCACAATGTAAACCTCCTATCAGTATGTCTCTGTAGTGTGGTTGGACAAACCTTTTATATGTACTACATGATGAAATGTGGGGGGAGAAGCTACATGAAGCTTGGGGGGGGGGGGGGAAGGCCGCGACTGGGGGGAAGATTGTCCGTAACGGGGGGGAGGAGCCATGATGGGGGAGGGGCTGCAACAGGGGGGAGGGGCCGTGACGGGGGGGGGGGGGCGGCGGCCGCTGAGAGTGCCTAGGGCAGCAGGAACTCCAAATACGGCCCTGGTTCTAGTTTCCATTATGTGTTAGCAGAGAGCTGCTATTTTCTTGTTATTACCAGTTTTTCTTGAACATGGAGAAGTAAAAAACAAATGTCTCCAAGTTCTCCATTCTGACAGTTAATAAAAATTGTGTGATGATTAGACTTGGCTCAACCAGTAAATATGGTGCTCTGAGATAGAAAAAAGTAGTCCAAAATATACAAAATAAACCTCACCACACTAACAGAGGAACAGAGACTCTGATACATTGAGAAAAGTCAATCTTTGCTTCATACGCTCAAAATAACGATAACAGTAAACCCAATGTCTCAACCCTCACAGGGGCCTTCATCAGGGGAAGACAGATTTAAATATAGAGCAGTAATATCTTACTGCAACAGGGCATGGTTCCTAGTCTTATAGTTACTTCCATTGAAACTAGGTATGCTCCTTTGCCTTTATTTGGTACTATACCTTTTTATCCACTGGCATTAACCTCTATTTTTTGATTCCCATCTTGTCAACTGGTCCTTACCCACAGTATTTCATGAAACCTTAAGTTTATAGCTACAGGTCACTTTTCTCTTCCTTCTTCTTACTTTATTATTTTTCTTTTCCTATATTTTCTTTCTCTAATAGAGTACACTTAGTTCCAACCAGGGCAGTGAAGTTAGTAAACCAAACATCACACTTGTCAATTTCCCGAAATATGACTGCTCCAAAATGGACACCGACTCCACAACTCCCGACTCAACAGCCCTGGTGCCATCACTAAGGCATTCACAGCATTTTTATTAGTTACACTCTACCACTCACATTGTACACATTGATGTCATTTAATCCCTCCTTGTTTCTCCCTTAGAGAATTCCTTTTTTCCATTTGTAAGCATCCATGTCTGGTTGTCGATCATTTATGAATAAGTTACCATTCTTTAGGTAATTTACCCTTATTCAAAATGGTTGCTGTTTTCTTCTACTTTGTATAATGATATATATATTTATGTCTACATAATGCTGATATTTGTTTTTTTATGTTTGTTTTAATTACTAAAGTTCTTTATCCTAATATTCGACTCTCAATATGCTCATCCAAGTATAGTCCAATTTTGCCAAAGACCCATAGACTAGTATTGCTGATTTTAATCCAACCCTTGAATCAAAATTGCAGTCACTAGAATGGCCCCATATCAAAGGTACGAGTGGTATTTATGAAATACTCAAATGACACAAAGAGGAAGAGATCGGACGTCTCAATAAGCCCTAAGGGTTCATTTACTCTGCACTACCGTGAACGAGGAGTCTGAAGAACACCAGTTTATGATAACTGTGCAGTCTAAGCAGCAAGGCTGACTTCACAGCCAGGGATTTCAAGTGCAAGTCGGTGTTCATTTTGGTGGAGTTGGAATCGGAGTCGAATTCAGGGAGATTGAGGAGTCAGAGTCAGAGGTTTGGCTTACCGACACCACAGCCCTGTTAAACAAGCTGCCGATCATGGATGAATAACCAAAATGCTTCTTCAACAGATAAAATAATCTTTAGGCCTGCACAAAAGTTAAGCACATTGTCCTGTGTAAGCAAGACTTGTGCTATCAATAACAATAGCCGCATAGTACACTGAACTAATTATTATGGATCCAGTCAGTACGTACAAGACGCGGCCAGGCTCTATGCAAGCTGAGAGGGGCGTGCATAATTACAAGGGAGTAGCAGACAGGCGGGCCTATTGCGGCTTGCTCAGAAACTGAGAACTCACACAGGACGAGGTGAATATAAACTTTTCTCTACTTTACAAAATCGATTTTTTTCTGCAAAAGGGATGGCTAGAAATGATAAGAGGGGGTGCAGGGACAGGTAGAAAGATGCGGGGGGGTGAGGGGGGGTCAGTTTGTGGGGTCAGGATCACTTTAAAACTTGAAGAATTTTCGTTTCCTCCTGATTGCAGAAGCTGGATTTCCTTAAAGGGATCCTGTCACCCCCAAAACACCTCCTAAGCTCTTAAAAGCTGTCCCTAGTGCATATTAACACTTTCCCTACACTCCTTTTTGCTCCTAAATGCACCTAATCAAAGTGAAGAAAAAACGTTTTATAAGTACCTCATTATTGATGCTAATGAGTGACTATCTATTCATAGTCACTCATCCAGGCAGCCCCTCTTCATATCACGCCTATTCAGGCGTGATCTTCCTAATAGATTCAAAATCGCGCCTCTCTGCGCGCCTCCCCACTCTCCCATTACGCACGGGCTTCAGTGGGGCATTATGACGCGATTCGCGTCATTTCCTAGCGCCGGGTGACGTAGTACACCCGCGCCGCTCTCGCTTTGAGCTTCAAGTGCCTCACTGCGCATGCGTGCGGGAGCGCACTGCGCATTGCGTGCGGAAGCCGGAACAGAGCGGCCGGCGATCCGGAGACACAGGCACAGAAGAGGATTCCATTCCTCATAACAACAGTACGGCGGTCCCATTACAAACCCCTAAGTTAGGGGTTTGTAATGGGACCGCCGTACTGTTGTTATGAGGAATGGAATCCTCTTCTGTGCCTGTGTCTCCGGATCGCCGGCCGCTCTGTTCCGGCTCCCGCACGCATGCGCAGTGAGGCACTTGAAGCTCAAAGCGAGCGGCGCGGGTGTATACGTCACCCGGCGCCAGAAATGACGTGAATCGCGTCATAATGCCCCCACTGAAGCCCGTGCGTAATGGGAGAGTGGGGAGGCGCGCAGAGAGGCGCGATTTTGAATCTATTAGGAAGATCACGCCTGAATAGGCGTGATATCATGAAGAGGGGCTGCCTGGATGAGTGACTATGAATAGATAGTCACTCATTAGCATCAATAATGAGGTACTTATAAAACGTTTTTCTTCACTTTGAATTAGGTGCATTTAGGAGCAAAAAGGAGTGTAGGGAAAGTGTTAATATGCACTAGGGACAGCTTTTAAGAGCTTTGGAGGTGTTTTGGGGGTGACAGGATCCCTTTAACCTTCTACAACGTTCAACTCTCTGCAGCGAAGAAAATTCTGAAAGCAAAATAGGATACCAATCATAGGTGAATAAAGACTACCAGGGCCCCAGGCTGTTTAGAAGGTGAGGGCCCCCCTATCTGAAGTACCACGTAACATGCCACATGATCATCTTTTCATAGATCATGTGATAGGTCATGTGATTAGCACCTAGGTGTACATCTGCAGAAGCTAAAGGAGGAAAATAGTTGCGCACACAGAGCTCTGTGCAATTTGTTCCCCTTTATAGATAGTGCTGTACATAACATAGGGCTGTACTTAATAATGCAGGTGTGGAAATTAATTTAACCCACACATAGGCCCCTGGCTGCAGCAGGAGCCCACACATAGCACCCCGGCTGCAGCAGGAGCCCACACACAGACCTTTGGGCCTACAGCAGGAGCCCACAAAAAGCCACTCCAGGCTGCAGCAGGAGCCCACACAGTCCCCTGGAGGTAGAAGGAACCCACACATAGCCTCTATATGCAGCAGGAGCTCCACATAGTTCTTGTATACAGCGGAACCTCCACATAGTCCCTGTATAGAGCAGGAGCTCCACACAGCCCAAGTATACAACAGGAGCAAACACATGGACCCTGTATACAGCAGGAGTAAACACAAAGATCCTTTATACAGCAGGAGCTCCACATAGTCCACTTCATACAGGATGAGCCCCCATATAGTCTCCTATATATAATATGAGCTCATACATAGCTCAGTATAAGCCCCAATGGAAGCTCCCCTGGCTTGGAATTTTCTGAACATAGCAATACCATGCACACATTTTTTTTTTCTATTTTTTATAATCAGATCATCAGATATGCGTGTGTGGAAAGATGTGGGCTAAGTGTGTGAGCCAACATTAAAGTCAGGGACATGACATAGGTACGTCCTTGGTAGTGAAGGAGTTAAAGATTGTCTGGTCACCCAAAAATCAGTCTGCAGGCACTATGTGACTGCAGACAATGTCATACTACCAGTCGCATAAATGAACACAAGCAGAATAGTCAGCAGCACAGCTCTGTATCTGAGGGCGTGGACATTACTGTAATAATTACAACTAGTGAATAAAATGTGAATGATGGAAGTGGATTAAACTACATAAAAAATGCCCTTGGGCACAGTGTCCCTCCACCCTGCACATTGTGTATATAAATACATGATATAACTAAATGTCCAAGGTGGAGGGACAAAGTAGGGGTGCAAAGTCCAGGGGCATTTTCTATGAAGTTTAATGCACTTCCATCATGCACATTTTGTTCACAAGTTTTACAAATGACAAAGTCATTCCTGCCCAAAAATCCAGAGCGCTGCTGCCTGCACTGAAGGACTGCAACACACATACTATAGAAAAGTAGTTGTGTAAAATCCAGTGCAGACAGCAGCACGTGATGTGCTGCACACTGCAGAGGACATGACACAAGGCAGAGAGAGGACAGACCTTCTGCCAGAACTCAGAGACTCCATTACAAGCTGAGCTCACAGCAGCAGGTAGGTGTGTCTTTTGCACACTCCTGGGCTCTGTATGGTGGGCCTGCCTTGCCTGACGACATGTGGCATGACGAGCCCAGCATCATTCAACCTGTGCTGTGGTTCCCAGATTATCATGGGAGCAATAATCTTCTGGGCCAAGGGCCCCCCTCAGAGTCCGGGCCCTGGGTGGTAGCCCACTTTGCCCTCATTATAATCCCCCCCTGATGCCAATGCACATAATTAAAATAAAAATCAATATACCCAAGTGCATCAAAAGCTAGTGTCACTCCAATGGCAGGGAAACCATATGCAGGAACACCAGAAATTATATAAAAATATCATGAAATGCAGGACTCTTAAACAGTGCTTAAGTGCATGACCTACAGGATCACTTTAGACTATATAATAACAGCCAACACTCAGCAAGGGGTTTGTCAATGCTACACACTAGTGGCTACACGATTTTCTATCATATTCATGCAGCCATTATCACTTTGTGGATCAGTGGATTTTTGGCTGCACCATTATAGTTTCACGTGTTACTATGAGTAGCCTGCATGGCCTAAAAATGCCACCGTGGCCTGCAGTATCTCCGCACTTTCGTCTTTCATCGAGCAAATCAGAGACGTGATTGTTTGGCAAATGCAAAGGCAGATGGCAGCTGCAGATTTTGATGATTTGTGTGCCCAACTCCTTTACTCGTGACCAATTTCGCTCACATATCCATTAGTAACCCTATTGATACCATGCTAAAGCATATAAATGTGTGGCACTCATACCTTATCGAAACTATGATTTTTATAGTTCTATAACTTTTGCTTTTTGGTGCTACAATTTTAACGTTAAAAATGTAGTAACACATTCAGGATGTACATTATTCCTCTCTGCGACATCACTTCTCACTTCAATCCTTATCGAGCCGGAATACAAAGGTAGGTGTGATAGTTTACTAGTATATCTCCCATTGATAAGTTACTATTATTACTCAAAGCAATCATCACACCTGATACATAATTAAATATGCCTCAATTTAAAGGGATCCTGTCACCCCCAAAACACCTCAAAACCTATTAAAAGCTGTCCCTAAGCATAGTAACACTTACCCTACACTCCTTTTAGCTCCTAAATGCAGCAAGTGACATTGAAGAAAAATGTTATTATAGTACCTCATTATGGATGATGAGTGACTATGCTATTCATAGTCACCCTGGCAGGCGCTCCCTCTTCAGTTATCACGCCTCCATGTAATCTGATTAAAATGCGCGCCTCCCCCCCCCCCCCCCCCGCCGCCTGTGATTTCCGCGCCGGGTGACGTATACACCCGCGCCGCTGTTAGCTTCAAAACGCGCACGCGCATGCGTGCGGATCTTGAAGCCAACAGCGGCGCGGGTGTAAATACGTCACCCGGTGCCGGAAATGACGCGTATCGCGTCACCAAGCCCCACTACAGGCCGGCAGAGACACCACAGAGCGGCGGGGAGGCGCGAATTTTAATCAGATTACAAGATCACGCCTATGAAGGCATGATAACATGAAGAGGGAGCGCCTGCCAGGGTGACTATGAATAGCATAGTCACTCATTATCATCCATAATGAGGTACTATAATAACATTTATCTTCAATTTCACTTGGTGCATTCAGGAGCTAAAAGGAGTGTAGAGTAAGTGTTACTATGCTCTAGGGACAGCTTTTAATAGGTTTTGAGGTGTTTTGGGGTGACAGGATCCCTTTAATGAACACCTAGCACTATCAAGCACACTAGCCCCAGAAGTGATGGTGAAACGTACATCGGGTTTTTGTATGGCTGCATATTGAACCGTAGAATTGCTGGTACATATTAGCTCCAATTCATACTTTTGCATAATGTATGTGTCCTGCATTGTTGTGAAATTATAACCCGGAATAGAGTATTTGTTAGATTGAAGTGACGATCTTTTTTTCCAGTATTATGAAGGTTTTAACTTTTTACAGTTAGGTCAAGAAACTTCATGAATATGATTTGCAATCTATATGCCACAATTTTCATTTAACATTAAACAATTGAGATGCAATTGAAGTGTAGCGTTCAGGTTTAATTAAACAAAAACATCCTGTGAAATGTTTGGGAATTGCAATCATTTTTGTACAAAGCCTCCTCATTTTAGGGGCTCAAAAATATTATGACAAATTAACTTTAAAATGTTAATTTTAAATTCTTTGCAGAGAATCCTTGCAGGAAGTGACTGCCTGAAGTCATGGACGTCACCAAACGCTGGGTTTTCTTCCTTTGTGACGCTTTGTCTGCCTTTACTGCAGCTGACTTATTTATTGTTTTGAGTCTTTCTACCCTTTTTGTGAGTCTATTGCTAAGCATGTGTAATGCAGTTAGATGGAGTTTAGATCTTGTGGCTGACTCGGCCATTGCAAAATATTCACCTTCTTTCTGTAAACTCCAGTATGTTTTGTTCATTGTCCATCTGTACTGTGAAGCGTTGTCCAATCAACATTGCTGCATTTGGTTGAATCTGAGCAGAAAGTACCACCCTATATACTTCAGAATTCATCCAGCTGCTTCTGTCCTCAGTCATATCATCAATAAACACTAGTGCCCCAAGGCCACTTGAAGCCATGCATGCCCGGCCATCACACTGCCTCCACCATGTGTTACACAGGATGTGATGCACTTTGGATCATTGGCTGTTCCAAGCCTTCTCCACATAATTCTGGTACAACTTGATCTTAGTTTAATCTGGCCAAAGTAGGCTTTTTCAGAACTAGGCTTGCTTCTATAGATTTTTTTTTCTGACAAGGCCTAATCTAGTCTTTCTAGTTTTAAATCTGAATAATGGTTTGGCCGTTGTGATGAACACTCTGTATATGCGTTCATGATCTTTTCAATTTATGGTAGACTTCTTAGACCATGTTCTTCACTTTGATGGATGTTGTAAAGACGTTTTTCCTCACCATGGAAATGATTCTACGATGATCTACCACTGTTGTTTTCCGTGGACGTTCAGATCTTTTTGACTTTCCAAGCTCACCAGTGTGGTCTTTTTTATAGCAGAATGTACCAAACTGTTGATTTGGTCACTGTTAACATTTCTGTTTTCTCTCTGATGAATTTCTGATGTTCTGTTTCACTTCCACAGAGAGCTTCTTTGACCCACATGTTGTTGGTTCACAGCAACAGCTTCCAAATGCAAATGCCATACCTGGAACAGCACTAGACCTTTTACCTACTTAATCGATGGAGTAATGAAAGAATAGCCCATGCAGCCCATTAAAGTGCTTTGAAGATAACTCTTCTTTTAGTCTTTTAGTCTCTTGAAAAAAAGTTTTCAAAATAGAGTCACCTGCATTTGGAAGCATTAAAGTTATGCTTCCAAACGGCAAACGTTTGGATATATCCCCACCCCTTTTCTCTGATCATTCAACAGTTTCAGCCAACCTGATTCTTTCCAAACCATTTTCATACACTAGGTCCTGGAGTCTCAATGAATCTATTTTGGATTCTCCTGCAAATAAAACGCGAATGTTAAAAATACGGTTTCCTACTTTGATTTAAATGACTAAGAGAGGCGTCTACCCCAACGCTTTGGGATGCCCATAAAGCAGTAGTCCGGGAGAATTGATATCTATTACTTCCTTTATAAAGAAGCAGAAAAATCAGAAAATGCCTTGTATACAGAGGTAGCCTCCCTGGAATCTCTCCACAAAAGATCTTTAGAGTGACAAACCCTGCTAGACCTAACGGCTAAAAAGACAACAGCTAAAAGACCGTCTCAATTTACAATCGACTAAACTTTACACATCTTACAAAAACCGCATCTATGCTCATGGTGACAGAGCATCCAAGATGACTCTCCCTAATTCGGAAGTGTCAAGCCAGAACTTTTGTACATACAATAGCCACAGTCTCTGGCACAAAAACTCAAAAGTACACTCAAATTGAAGAGGAATTTTTACAATATTGTAAAAGCCTCTACACCACATAAGACCCGACGAGTCTGAGAACCAGTTAGCACAACAGAGACAGGTTACCATAACATTTTTAAATTCACTACCCCTCCCTAAACTCTCCACCCCACAAAATGAGCTTTTAGTTAAACCTTTCTCCCTGGGGAAGCTTCAGACGGCCCTGTTGAAGTGTTCTAAAGGAAAGGCTCCGGGACCTGATTGTCTTCCAGCCCATTACTATAAATCTTTCCCCTCTGTTTTCTTACCCAAGTTACTAAACATGTGTAATGCAGTGTTACAGGGCGAAAAATTACAATGGCAAATGCCAGAGGTCAGCATCTTGCTTATATACAAAGAGGGCAAAGACCCAGAGCAGTGTGGCAGTTATAGACCAATATCGCTGCTAAATGTAGACTTGAAATCTGCGAAAATAACACTTGATAATCTCTTCTCAGATGGTGTACTTCTACCTCTGCAAAAAATGCGCAAATTACCAAACGGATGTTTTCACACCATGAAACTCTTACCAACCGATTACAAATGTATTTTCCAAATCTTGATCCAGTAAGACTCTTCACTCCTTATGAAACCCTCTGTGCCACTTTGCAACCACCGAGGAAAGTACTCTCAGCAATTTTATCAAATCTGAATCAGAGCTGATGCCTCATTGAAGTGTTCGTATCTTACTGATTGGGAGGGAGATTTAAATATAAAGGACACTGAAGAGCAAATAAAGTTTATATATATATATATATATATATATATATATATATATATATATATAAAAATAATGTGTATGCATTCAAGGATACTCATATAAAATAATCACAAGGTGGTATACTACCCCGGGGCAAGTACATACCGTATATACTCGGGTATAAGCCGACCCGTGTATAAGGCGACACCCCTACTTTTGCCCCCAAAACCTGGGAAAACCTATTGTCTCGTGTATAAGCCGAGGGTGGACCCCAGCACAGGTATACAGCTCCCAGCAGTGTGGTATACAGGCCCCCCCAGAGGTAGTATACAGCAGCCTCCCCAGTGGCATATACAGGCCCCAGCATTATATACAGCCTCCCCAGTGGTATATACAGACCCCACCAGTATATACAGCAGCCCCAGTGGTATATACAGACCCCACCAGTATATACAGAAGCCCCAGTGGTATATACAGCAGCCCCGGGGGTATATAGCAGCCTTCGGGGGTATACAGCAGCCCCAGGGTATGCAGCAGCCTCCCCAGTGGTATATACAGACCCCACCAGTATATACAGCAGCCCCAGTGGTATACAGGCCCCACCAGTATATACAGCAGCCCCAGTGGTATACAGCAGCCCCCAGGGGTATACAGCAGCCCCCAGGGGTATACAGCAGCCCCCAGGGGTATACAGCAGCCCCCAAATGCTGGCACTCGCCCCCCCTCCTTGTAAGGTTCCCCCTGGTCTTCTGCACAGCGCCGGTCTTCTGTGCTCCGTCCTCCATGCTCCCATCCTCGCTGCATCCGGGATCCCCGGCCGTCGCACGATGACGTCATATGCCTGCGACGGCCGGGGATCCCGGATGTAGCCAGACGGGAGCATGGAGGACGGAGCACCGAGGACCGGCGCTGTGCAGAAGACCAGGGATGGTAAGATAAGCAGCGGGGAGGGAAGCCCTTACACAGAGGTGGGGGCGAGTGCCAGCATTTGGGGGCCAGATATGCACTGCTTCCCCCTGCCGCTGATTGACAGGGGGAAGCAGTGCATATATAATGAGCGGCCCCACGTGACGGGGCCGCTCATACAGCAGTCTCCTCCAGCCTCCCCAGCCCCGGACACAGCCCCCACCACAGCAGCCTACCGTATTGACCCGTGTATAAGCCAAGGGGGAGACTTTTCAGCCCAATTTTTGGGCTGAAAAACTCGGCTTATACACGAGTATATATGGTAGTTTATATAGTCCCTCTTCTGCCCAATGCTAGCGTTTGCCTGAAAGAAAAAGGCACCTACTTTCACGTTTGGTGGACCTGCCCTGCCATTCAACCCTTTTGGGGAATGGTGGAAGAGACAATTCTGGCAGTTATAAATAAACAAGTCTCCCTTAAGACCCAATCTCACATAACTACGCATCAGCAATCCCGATCCCGATAACGATGTGCAGAGATCGCTGGTGCGTCATTTACACATCGCTGGTAAGATGTCAAACAGGTATTTCACCAGCGATGTGAAAAACGACGCACTAACGATCCAGAATTATACCGAGGTCGTTGTGAATTTTCTCTCCATAGCGTAGCATTGAGATTGTTGCTCATTATCTGTCAAACACAACGATGTAGCGTTCCCACCGGGAGCACAACACCACAGGAATGACCCACAGCAATATGTAATGATCAACGATCTCACAGCAGGGGCCAGATCGTTGGTGCGTGTCACACAGAACGACATCGCTATTGGGATCGCTGTTGCGTCACAAAATCCATGACGCCAACAGCAATCTCGTTAGCGATCTCTTTATGTGTGACAGGGCCTTTACTCCAGAGGTAGTGTTTCTACATTTCCCACTTTGACCAGAGAATAAAAAAGCATCTAGGCTGGTGAGCTTCATTCTAGCAGCAGGGAAGTCACTGATCCCCACATTCTGGCACTCTCCCACACTCCCCAATAAATCAAAATTACTCTGTAAAATAGACCATCTCTACCACACATCTGAACTTGCAGCCGCAGTTAATCATATCTTACTATCATTCTATGACTTCTGGATACCTTTGGACTAAATACAGGTCTCTTCCTCTATTTCACACATATATTGTATCTTAAATTTGTCCTTATAAGTCCACCCGAGGTGCTCTCCTCCCCTCCCTCCCACTTAGCTCTCTGCACTTTCTTCTCTGATTCCACTACCTGGAATAGTGAATGACTCTTCCCAATATACCGGACATATGATCATACAGATCTTCTTCTACCTCTCAATGACAATTGCTGACCTGGAAAGAACTTCTGTTTATAACAGATATATTGACATCAGTTTTCATATATGGTTGCTCCATTTCCCTTATCAAGCGACCAACTGGAGAGTCATTGACCCTCAACTTTTCTTCCAGACTATTGTTATGCCTTAATAGAATTCTGTTCTCATTCATGCCGTGTAATTTTCTTGTTCACTAATTCTTATTGTATAGTCTTCTTACTTAAAGGTTTGTATTCTGCATCATTCTTTTACAGTAAAAAGAAAATTGAAAAGAAAAGAACAAAAGAATTTCTGCATTACTCATGGTTTCTATGAGCACAGTGGCTTTCATAATCCTTACATGGAAGAAGTTTGGGACCACCAGAAGTCTTCCTAGACCTGGCTGTCCAGCCAAACTGAGGAATCATGGCAGAAGAGCCTTGGTGAGAGAGGTAATAAACCCAAAGATCATTGTGGCTGAGCTGCAGAGATGCAGTAGGGAGATGGAGAAAGTTCCATAAAGTCATCTATCACTGCAGTCCTTCACCAGTCGGGCCTTTATGCCAGAGTGACCCTACGGAGGCCTCTCCTCAGTGCAAGACATATGAAAGCCTGTATAGAGTTTGCAAAAAAAAAAAAACAACAACACATGAAGGACTCCTGGACTATGAGAAATAGGATTTTCTGGTCTGATGAGTCTAAGATAAAACTTTTTGGTGATGATTGTAAGCGGTATGTGTGGAGAAAACCAGGCACTGCTCATCACCTGCCCAATACAATCCCAGCAGTGAAACATGGTAGTGGCAGCATCATGCTATGAGGGTGTTTTTCAGCTGCAGGGACAGGACGACTGGTTGCAATTGAAGGAAACATGAATGCCGCCAAGCACAGAGATACCCTGGATAAAAACCTTTTCCAGAGTGCTCTGGACCTCAGACTTGGCCGACGGTTCACCTCCCAACAAGACAATGACCCTAAGCACACAGCTAAAATAACAAAGGAGTGGCTTCAGAACAACATGTGACCATTCTTGACTGGCCCAGCCACATAAACCCAATTGAGCAGGCCTGGAGAGACCTGAAAATGGCTGTCCAACAACGTTTACCATCCAACCTGACGGAACTGGAGAGAATCTGCAAGGAAGAATGGCAGAGGATCCCAAAATCCAGGGGTGAAAAACTTGTTCCATCATTCCCAAGAAGAATCATGGCTGTACTAGCTGAAAAGATACCTCTACTCAATACTGAGCAAAGGCTCTGAATACTTATGACCATGTGATTTTTCAGTTTTTCTTTTTTTTTTTTTTTTGTGCAAATTTGCAAATATTTCTACATTTGTTTTTTTTTTCAGTCAAGATGGGGCGCAGAGTGTACATTAATGAGAAAAAAAATAACTTTTTTGAATTTACCAAATGGCTGCAATGAAACAAAGTGAAAAATGTAAAGGGGTCTGAATACTTTCCATACCCACTGTACTAAAACGGGACATTAAACATGTGATGATTCACAAAGAGGAATTTACTCATTAAATGCTGAAAGTGTGATAAAAGCCATAGCCTTAGTCTGGCCTCTTCAATTCAATGGGCTGTTGGTATCTCTTACTCAGGCTTCCCCCAATTTAGGATACACAGCTGGATCTTCTACCCTGGACAACCCCCTATACATTTGTACAATGCATACCACAACATAATATACATACAGTACAGACCAAAAGTTTGGACACACCTTCTCATTCAAAGAGTTTTCTTTATTTTCATGACAATGAAAATTGTAGATTCACACTGAAGGCATCAAAACTATGAATTAACACATGTGGAATTATATACTTCACAACAAAGTGTGATACAACTGAAAATATGTCTTATATTCTAGGTTCTTCAAAGTAGCCACCTTTTGCTTTGATTACTGCTTTGCACACTCTGGCATTCTCTTGATGAGCTTCACGAGGTAGTCACCGGAAATGGTTTTCCAACAGTCTTGAAGGAGTTCCCAGAGATGCTCAGCACTTGTTGGCCCTTTTGCCTTCACTCTGCGGTCCAGCTCACCCCAAACCATCTTGATTGGGTTCAGGTCTGGTGACTGTGGAGGCCAGGTCATCTGGCGTAGCACCCCTTCTTAGTCAAATAGCCCTTACACAGCCTGGAGGTGTGTTTGGGGTCATTGTCCTGTTGAAAAATAAATGATGGTCCAACTAAATGCAAACCGGATAGAATAGCATGCCGCTGCAAGATGCTGTGGTTCCCATGTTGGTTCAGTATGCCTTTAATTTTGAATAAATCCCCAACAGTGTCACCAGCAAAGCACCCCATCACCATCACACCTCCTCCTCCATGCTTCATAGTGGGAACCAGGCATGTAGAGTCCATCCGTTCACCTTTTCTGCGTCGCACAAAGACACGGTGGTTGGAACCAAAGATCTTAAATTTGGACTCATCAGACCAAAGTACAGCTTTCCACTGGTCTAATGTCCATTCCTTGTGTTCTTTAGCCCAAACAAGACTCTTCTGCTTGTTGCCTGTCCTTAGCAGTGGTTTCCTAGCAGCTATTTTACCATGAAGGCCTGCTGCACAAAGTCTCCTCTTAACAGTTGTTATAGAGATGTGTCTGCTGCTAGAACTCTGTGTGGCACTGACCTGGTCTCTAATCTGAGCTGCTGTTGACCTGCAATTTCTGAGGCTGGTGACTTGGATGAACTTATCCCCCTCAGCAGAGGTGACTCTTGGTCTTCTTTTCCTGGGGCGGTTCTCATGTGAGCCAGTTTCTTTGTAGCGCTTGATGGTTTTTGCAACTGCACTTGGGGACACTTTCAAAGTTTTCCCAATTTTTCGGACTGACTGACCTTCATTTCTTAAAGTAATGATGGCCACTCGTTTTTCTTTACTTAGCTGCTTTTTTCTTGCCATAATACACATTCTAACAGTCTATTCAGTAGGACTATGGGTTGAACTAGATGGACAAAGTCTTCCTTCAACCTTAAAAAACTATGTTACTATGACTAACAGCTGTCTATTCACCAGACTTCTGCACAACACAACTGATGGTCCCAACCCCATTTATAAGGCAAGAAGTCCTGCTTATTAAACCTGACAGGACACACCTGTGAAGTGAAAACCATTTCTGGTGACTACCTCTTGAAGCTCATCAAGAGAATGCCAAGAGTGTGCAAAGCAGTAATCAAAGCAAAAGGTGGCTACTTTGAAGAACCTAGAATATAAGACATATTTTCAGTTGTTTCACACTTTTTTGTTAAGTATATAATTCCACATGTGTTTATCCATAGTTTTATGCCTTTAGTGTGAATCTACAATTTTCATAGTCATGGAAATAAAGAAAACTCTTTGAATGAGAAGGTGTGTCTAAACCTTTGGTCTGTACTGTATGTGTATATATTACAGAAATAGGTGCAAGAGAGGAGATAATTTTACCTCTTCCTACATCAACAGGGCAATTTATAATGCAAGCTCAGGTGCGTTAAAGAAATCAAAAATCAACTTTTTGTTATTTTGTTCTTGAGGGTGGAACTTCTAAGCACTAATAAGAAAATAAATGCAAAAAAACTTTGGTTTGGATATGTTTTTAGCTACTTATATATGTCAGCTGTGGCAGATCTGTTGCCAACTTTATCTGAGTCTTCCACATTGCAAATCCTCAACAGATTTCAATACAGTACAACACATGTGTATTGAGTTTTTCTTAAACCTCATCAACTTGTAAAAGTAAAACTTCACACAAAATTCAAGCCATGTTATTGATCTTTAATGGTCTTAAAATTGAAACTGACACAGATATTTGCCAAGAAATCCCAGAGGAAGTTCATTGAAAGTCACAACAGACCAAGGATAAATGCCGAATAAGCTGCAAACATGGAATTAACCACTCTAAAAGTATGGAGTGTAGCCTGCTCTATATACTGCAGGTGTAGGATGCAGTTTAACCTCTTAGATGTCATGGACAATACAAATTGTGGCATTTAAACCTTTGCATAGGTGGTTGACGGCTCAATTCTACCATGCAATTGTGGTATAGCGATATCAAGGATTCTACTTCATGACAACTGTCTAACATTTTTGTTCCACTTAAATCACCACTCCATGGGGTGGTGACCGTTTAATTCTAAACCCCCTACTCATCTTCCAGCAGCTTTACCTCTTAAGAGAAGTAAGAAGTTACACCACGAGTTTCCAATGCTCCTTTATGAAAGTCAGAATCAGGCTCCTGTAGAGATCCATTGAGCTCCATGAAACACTGGAGCTGCTGGGAGGTTACAGCCGGAGACCGATGGGAATGGCGGTGAAAGAAGATGAAGGCACCGGAAGACAGCGGGCAGGGGACTTAGATTTAAAGCATCAATGGAGTGGTGCTTTAAAGGGTATGTTTGCTTTCAAGTAATTTTTCAGAATATGGTGTCCTTTTTGTGTACTTGAGGAATAACACTATAACTGGCCATTATGTGATGTATAGCCTGCATTCTCACTAATTTTCCCCTCTACGTGCTGTATCTGTAATTAGCAATCCACAGGGAGCTGGTGGGAGAAGATGGTCTGCAGTAATCTTCCCTATTGACAGCACAAACAGGGTGGTTCCTGCTTTTCACTCACAGACAAGCTGCAGCGACATTGAGAACATCTTACTGCTGAGCTGAGCTGTGTTGATCTAAATCAAGCTCTGATAAGGTAGTAAAGCAATTGTTACAGAGCCGTGCTTGATGTTTTCCACTGTCTCTTTCCTCTCCCTCTTTTATCGTTCATCCTTCCCTCCACAGAGGACAATGAGCCGGTTCATATGGCTCTGCAGTCCGTCTCCTCTGAAGAAGATGGACTTCAGGTGCTTTTTCACAATGGACAATAAGTTCAGGACCGGGTGGGGGGGAATGCAAGACATGTCTGATAGGTGGGGAAGGAAACTGATTTCTCTGCCAATACACTACAAAGTTTCTTATTATCAGCTGCACTATAGTTTAAGAATAGGCTGTTACAGTGATTCATAGGGGATCATTCATTTTACAACAGACTGGCATTGTACAAGTCAATGTGGGGAACTTATAGAACTTTAACAAAATAGCACAAGTGTTTAAAAAATGCCACACAAATATTTATGGGGATTGTCAGATTTAAGACTAGTGAAACTTCATATCACACGTATTGTGCACTGTGAGGATTCTACAATGTCAGAGGCGGAAATAGTAGAACGTGACCGCAAGTATGAGCTAGGCATACTCCAGATCAGAATCCGACTACATGGGTGCGGCCTCACTCCATACAATACTAGGAGTATGCATGTCGCAGCTATGTGACTGCTGTTCTAAGCTCTGCCACCGGTGAATCCGAACAGCGAACAGAGCATGTGGTCTGAGGATTCACAAGTCTGCCGTCACATAGAATGTCAATATAGACTGTGTACAAAATAAGGTTCTCCCTTAAAAAGAAGAACATGTAAGGTCCCCTATGCCCTCCATCCCAGTGCAGCACTCACATCTGTATGACTAATTTCCCAGACTAACCAGCCCTGTATAAAATTATTCACTTAACTCAATGTTTAAAAAGGTATTTATAAGCCTTCGCTTTTCCTATGCTAAATAGGGCCCTGACTAGTCGATGAGGTTGTTGTTTCCCAGACTAGTCTGTCTCATTTCCCTTGTGGGTGTGATAACATGATATACACAAGATGGTGTCTTTGCCAGCTCCGAAAATCTGAAGCCGGGTTACATATCCCAGCTTCAGAGAGGCGCACTGCGCATGATCGGAGAACAGCAGCTGGCTGCGGATAACCACATGGGCGTAGTAACATAAGAAAGAGGATCCGACTAGTCTGGGGAAACAGTGCCCCATCGACTAGTCAAAGCCCTAACTAGCTTGGGAAATGCATAGGTTTTAAAACACTTTTTTAAAACATGGAGTTAATTAAATAATATTATATAGGGACTGGTTAGGCAGGGAATTCATGCATATAGGTGTGAATGCTGCTGGTTTGGAGGGCATAAGGGACCTGACAGGTTCCCTTAAACAATTGTGGGTTAAATCCATCCAAGCAGCACAGAAAGGGTGAGAGTGCAGTTATTTTGTCTTTTCATATTGGATCAGCTCTGCTTGTTTTGCTGAAATTAGTGCCTTTTGCATGGGACTGATGTATTTTATTCAGGTTTTGCACAAGTGGGCTATGGAGTCTTTGTATGTCTGATAATACAAATTGCATAGAACAGATTTCTAGAAGCTAATGAGGTTGGTGCACTTATTCTGATAATCCATGTGAGAATGCCTCCATGAGAGTTTAAAATGTATTTCTGCCCACTTTGCCCGATTGATAGTTCCCCGTTTCCCCCCTCCCTGCTGAGATTTCATCTTGCTCAGTTTAAGACACAGCTGTCAGTCAGGCTCAGTGGGTGGACACTAAACACACATGGACTCAAGCACATTCACGCTGTATACTCATTTAATGCATATTTAATATTAGATATATACAGCCATTCTGACATGAATTTTCATGATAAACATACCAATCTCATCAGGTCTCAGGGTGTGTGCACACTATCACGAATTGCAGCATATTGCCCACTGCGTCCAAAACAATGCATTGTACAGTACAAGCACAGAAGACGGGATTTCTAGAAATCCCATCCTCACTGTGTTTCTCCCCTCTGCAGCGTTATTTCAGCTGCGGTGTGGGTTTCCGAACTTCTGTATCTACGCAGCATGTTAATTTCATGCTGTGGAATCGAGAGTGATCTCCAGCAAATGAATGCAGGGAGAAGCAGCACTGCACCAAACGCAAATCATGAGCACAGGGTGACTGCATTCTCCGTGCGGCTACTCGCGGGTTCCCTCAGGTCCAGAGACACTGCAGCAAAATCATAGTGCCTCTGGATAGTGAGCACATACCCTAAGGGTACCGTCACACTGCCATATCGCCGGATCGCCGGAGATATCACCGGCGACGCATGGGGGGCGTGCATGTTTTTGGTGCCCGGCCTGCATCGCTGTCGCATGTTTACATGCGGCGATACCTCCGGCGATGTTACAGGCGCCATAGCCGCTGGGGTGTCCACAAACCCCCGCGGCGATCCTGTAACATGGGAGCCTATGGCTCTCATCGCCTGTAACATCGGCGATCGCCATGTTACATGGGGCGATGTGTACACATCGCCCCAGAGTGCTCGCCTGGTTTTAGAGCAGTGCTGAGAAACCAGGCGACCACTCTAAGGTGATTATTAGCGCCGACATCACCTATTTACATTAGGCGACGCACCGGCGATGTCGACGGCGATAGTCCACGCCCCTGCGTCGCCTATGAAATTGCCGCTGATATGGCCAGGTGTGACGGTACCCTAAGAGTTATTTACCGTATATACTCGCGTATAAGCCGAGTTTTTCAGCCCAAAAATTGGGCTGAAAAGTCCCCCCTTCGGCTTATACGTGAGTCACTCAGTTTTTGCTGTGGGGGGGCTGTGACCGGTGGCTGGAGGGGGCCGCAGTGACCGCGGGAGGTCACGTGGGGCAGCCTCATTAGTGTAATGAATATGCACGGCATCCCCCGTCCATCAGCGGCAGGGGGATGCCGTGCATATTGCACTACACTGGCCCCCAGCAGTGGTACACAGCCCCCCTCCTTATTATGTGTCCCCCAGGCTGCGGCACCTGTCAAAATAAAAAACCTTTCACACATCACCCTTCCGGCGCCGCTCTTCCGGTTCCGGCTTCTTCCTGCTTGTGCCGGTGTCATGTGACCGGGCGCAGCTGATGACGTCATCTCCTGCGCCCGGTCACAGCACTAGAAGCCGGCACAAGCAGGAAGAAGAAGCCGGGACCGGAGGAGCTGCACCGGAAAGGTGATGTATAAAATGTTTGTTATTTTAACAGGTGCCGCAGCCTGGGGGACACATAATAAGGAGGGGGGGCTGTGTATTACTGCTGGGGGCCAGTATACCACCACTGGGGGGCCCGTATACCACTGGGGCCTGTATACTTCTGCATAGGGGCCTGTATACCACTGCACAGGGGCCTGTATACTTCTGCATAGGGGCCTGTATACCACTGCACAGGGGGCCTGTATACATCTGCATAGTTGCCTGTATACCACTGCACAGGGGCCTGTATACCACTGCACAGGGGCCTGTATACTTCTGCATAGGGGCCTGTATACCACTGGGGGCATGTATACTTCTGCATAGGGGCCTGTATACCACTGCACAGGGGCCTGAATACCACTGGGCGCCTGTATACTTCTGCATAGGGGCCTGTATACCACTGGGGGCATGTATACTTCTGCATAGGGGCCTGTATACCACTGCACAGGGGCCTGTATACCACTGCACAGGGGTCTGTATACCACTGCACAGGGGCCTGTATACCACTGCACAGGGGCCTGTATACCACTGCACAGGGGCCTGTATACCACTGCACAGGGGCCTGTATACCACTGCACAGGGGCCTGTATACCACTGCACAGGGGCCTGTATACCACTGCACAGGGGCCTGTATACCACTGCTGGGGGCCTGTATACTACCACTGCTGAGGGGCCTGTATACTACCACTGCTGAGGGGCTTGTATACCATTACTGAGGGGTGCTATATACCAGTGACGGGGGGCTATATAATAGGATGGGGGTCTGCTGCATTTCATACCCTAGGCTTATACGCGAGTCAATAACTTTTACCAGCTTTTGGGGGCAAAAGTAGAGGGGTCGGCTTATACACGGGTCGGCTTATAAACGAGTATATACGGTAATCATGTGTGTAGCTTGTATTTTGAGGTGATCAGCCTACTTTGCAACACCTGTTTGGAGTTAAGACCGCTTAAACCTTTACTAAAAAAAAAAGGTTTTACTGCAGGGATTTTTACGTCTATGGCAGCCTATAATTATCAGGAACTAACAGACAATCCCAGGAATCATTAATTATTCATACTAACTAAATTGGCCAACATAAACCTTATCACCTCTGCATACAATGCATTAAGAACTGTTCATGTCCTACAATTGTGGATCCGCATAGTAATTAGTACTTGACAAATAAAGTCACTTGATAATTAACCTGCAGTAAAGCTACCGTCACACTCGGCAATATTGCTTGCAATTTCACTGGCAATTTGCTGGTTGCAGTGAAATCATGGACACATTGTTACATTTGTACACAGCAACAAAATAGAACAATGTGTCCATGATTTCACTGCAACCAGCAAATTGCCAGTGAAATTGCTAGCAATATTGCGGCGTTTGACGGTACCTTAAGGCTGTATTGCCCTCAATCAGGGCAGCTGCTATCTGCAAATATCAGCTGTTAGTATGGTCAGTCCTGTCTGCATTTTAGGCTGCCTTGATATTCAAATGCAAATAGAATATTTCCTTAAGAATACATAGAAGGATAATTAAATCCTACACAAATAAAGCAAATAGGAAAACATGAAAAGGATTTATCAAGATTGGTATTTGCTAGGCCAAAAAAGCCTATAATTCATTCAGAGGATCAGGGACATCATGAATGATTTTGGCTCATCTTTGGGGCTGCATAGAACCAGAATCGTATATCTCCGGCTACGCACCTGGGCTGTGGATTTGGAGTCTGACGCCTAAAATACATAAAGAATTGGATTCAGTAGTTCACTGCAGAATGTGCTGAATATTATTCTTATGAATTATGCTCTATCTAAATATCTTGATTATTGTATCATAATAATGATTAAAGAGGACCTGTCACCTCCGCGATGCCCTTGAAATTCTTGTATTATTGTCCCCCCGATGCTTGGCAAACTAAATGCAGCACTGAATGCAGCCTGTCTGCTGCATTCAGGAAGGGGTCTCCCATGTCTCTACCCTCCCTGTAAGCTTTAAAAAAGACATTAAAAAACTTACAGTTAAGTAGTCTAATGGGTGGGATCTTATTAAGAGGTCTTCACTGCTGGCACAGTCCTCCAGCCTGCTCCTCGTGTATTCCGCCCCCTTTATGTCTCTGTGCCGCCTCCTCTTCTGCTTCCTCTGCCGCCCTCCTCACCTGCTCTCTGTCACTCAACCTGCCGCACAGAGCTTGTTCAGAGCGGCTGCAAAGCATTTGGCCTGACGTCAGCGCCAGATTCCCGCCCTGTTTATGCTTTATTCAGAGAGAAGGAGAGGAGGAGGGCAGAGCCAGCAGAACAGGAGGCGGCGCATAGACATAGAGGGGGCAGAATACACGAGGAGGAACCAGGAGGACTGTGCCAGCAGTGAAAACCTCTTAATAGGATCCCACCCATTAGACTACTTAATTGTAAGTAATGTAATGTCTTTTTTAAAGCTTACAGGGGGGGCTAGAGACATGGGGGAGCATGCATTCAGTGCTGCATTTAGTTTGCCAGGTCGACTTTAAAACCTGATTTTACCATTGCCCTACAATAAATATATCACTTAAACATGAGTCATTTATGTGGGAGTCAGAGTCCTTAACTCGGAGTCAGGGAAATTGAGGATTAGAGAGTTGGTGGTTTGGCTTACCGACTCCACAGCCCTGCTCAGCACAGCACTCGGATATCTATAGTGGCACCATATAAAATAATGAAAGAAGGGGATGTATGCACAAATGCTGCTCTATTACAGGGACTTCAGAGGCCCAATTTTTGGGATTGTGAGGGTTGGTCTCTAATTTGGGTGGAGTCGGATTCAGGGATATTAGGAGTCAGATGTTTGGCTTATTGACTTCATAGCCCTGGGTGTATAGTCGGAGTCTGTGTCGATTTTGGTGGATTCTGATTCAGGGAAATTGAGGAGCCGGATGTTTGGCTTAATGATTTCACAGCCCTAGTTTTAGCAGTCAAACGCTCATCAAATCTACAATTTATAACCTATTGGGCTATGTAATGTTGGAAATAACCATATAAAAGGGATTCTGTCCACAGCCTTTCCATCACTCTCCCTCAAACTATTTATTTGGCTCCTTTAAAGACAAGTCAATAGTACATTTACATGACCAGCCTGTTCCTCCACTGAGAAACCAGCGTGTGAACTGATATGCAAATGCCGCTGCAGAGCTATTTGTAGATCTGAAACCTCTGTCACTCCAGCTCTAATCCCTGCCCAGTAAATATAAGTAGGCACTCTCTACAACTTTATTGAAAAGATGGTATGGACCAGGTCGCAAAAAGATGTTTTGGTCTAGAATAAGAAACAAAAAGCAAGGGGGGCTCAGAGTGAAAACCTGGTGGTCTAGAGGCATATAAGGAAGATGGTGAAAACTCACCTGGCCGGGATGTGCACCCCTGCTCAACACTGGAGAATGCCTGCAATCGCCTCTAATGGAGCAGCCGGTCTGCAGGGTGTGTACTTGTTATGATCACGTGACCGGTGATGTCACAGCAGTTCCTTCAACTCCCAAGCTCTCAGTGCCCATGCTGCTCCAGCTGCAGCCCTTCGAGAGGGAAAGTGATAAAGGATGGGGGATAATGCAATCAAACAAAGCGCTAGGCGCAAGGGAGAGGAGCAGGAATGAAGTATTGAAACAGGCCTTTATGGATTAAATGTCTTCACTATGAGTTTCAGCAGCAGGATCCACAGGGATCTGGAGACTAAATGAATCAGTGTCTCATAGAAACAAATTGAGATTTTACCCGTGGTGCCCTAGATCCGGGTAGATCCAAGTGTTTACAATTTTTTTCACATACACAAAATCGCAACAAAATGCAGATTTTGTCTCCATGAAAAATCTGTGGCTAATTTTCAGCAGCAAAACTGGATCCTTTAGTTTAGGTTAAAAAAAACATGCATTGCGTTTTTGATGCGTTTTTTGGAGGATGATTTTTTTTTTGCATTGTGAACTATAAACAGCGAATAAAGTTTTTTTTTTTTTTTTTTTAATTAAAAAAGGTTCCTTGATGTAATTTCCTTTCTTCTCCATTCCAGGAGATGGAGATACAGGGGAGTACTATTTTTGTTGTTTTTAAAAATAAAGATGGGCTACCGCAGCATTTTCTATTGGCAGCTAACAGTAACCCAAGCAGCTACTGGCTGCTAACCCCCACTGCTTGGTGTTACGTTTGCTGCCACTGAAAAATATTGGAGTCCTATTTAAAAAAACAAACAAAAAAAAAAAACGTGGGTTTCGCTGTATTTTCTATTGCTAGCAAAGGTAACCCAGGCAGCTGGGGGCTGGAATCCTCAGCGTGGTAAGACCTAACCGTTTTGGGCCCCCTACGCTGAAAATTGTAGAAAGCTGCCTCCACAGAATTGGCAACTCCATGAGAGACGCCAAAACTGGGGGCTACCCTGCTCTTCCAGCTGCCGTGTAGCAGTGACAGACTGGGTAATAATTGGATTGATGCAAGCTTTTTTGCAGCTGACTCCAAGCCCCTATTGCTAAGGTCAGCTGTTAACATGACAGCCGGCCATTAACAATAGTGAAAGTGTTTATAAAAACAAAAATTTAAAAAAAAAAACACAAACACCAGAAAAAAAACTTTATTTAAAAAACAAGACAAAAAAAGCAACTCACTCTCCACCTCACATACCCACCAGTTTTATCCAATTTAGTCCAGGGTCTAGCGATGTCCAAACCAGTTCCAAGATCAGCTGATCATTCTGCCACCGGCAAACAGATCAGCTGATCACGGGGGATAGGTGAGTATTTTTTTTTATTTTTTTCTACCATTGTTCCCTTCTCTTTCGCTTTTGCGGGGGTTTGCAGCCAGATGTTGCCTGTACGATATGCCTGTCGTATATATGCTGCCAAAGCGAACACAGGCCCTAAACCCAGACACACACACTTGTCTAGAAACACAGGATTCCAAAATGGTGGAATTTCCTGTTCCTGTGTGACATCACATCCTGTGAGTCCTCAGTTTTCGGCTGGAATAGTGGGTTGTGTGAAGAGTAATGGGTTATTCCAGCGCTTTTTTTTTTTTTTTTTTATTATATATAGGGCCTATGGAGGACGTGTACTCCAAAAAGCGAACATTATTTGACATATTCATTTTTTTTGCAGACCCGTTTTCTACCTCAAAAGCGCATGCGCAAAAAACACTGTGTGAATGGCAAATGTGGAAAATCCATTCACTTTACAGTTCAATACAGATATGTTTTTAGGGGAAAATGGCTAAACAAAAAACACAGCAAAAATGCAGCATGTAAACGCAGCCTAAAAGCAGCCTTACAGAGGAAAGGACTGGCCATGTAACGGTGTTATAAGTAGACTCCTTATTGAAGGAGGTTACATTTGCATATAAATAGTTTTAGGGGTGAAAACCTGCTAACAGATTTCCTTTAATGTCATAAATACACTTGTAGCTATTAATGCATAAAAGAAATACCGTACCCAACCACCAGACTGCTGACTTGAGTGTTGCACACTTTTTCTGCCTTTGTATTTTACAGACTGGTAATTTTTTCATAAAGTGTAAATAATGCAATTTTTCTGCTGCGTTTAACAAGTTTAGCCATGTGTGCAAAGGGCTTTTTTATCGTTTTTTAATGCGATTTTTAGTGCATGCAAATCATTAATGCCAGCAATTTCAACAGAGAGGTCTGAGGTTTTGTGCACATGCTGCATTTTTTCCCCTTTCACATTTGGTGCAGAAATCAATCTGCAGCATGTCAATTCTTGCAGCAGTTTATCCACAAGAATGCACGAAAAACGCATTAAAAAAAGTGGCAAAAACACATTGTTTTTTCCTGACAATACATGCAGATTTGGTGAAGAAATTGCTGCAAATATCTGTACCAAACATGCATCCATCAAAATAGGTGAAAGCGTTGCAAAAGAACAAAAAAAGGGGAAAAAAACAGAATATTCATAGCAGATTGCTATTGCATCGTTGTGTGTAGACACCTAAAGCATTTTCACACATGGGAAGATGACATTTTTACCAATGAAAAATGTTCCTACATGAAATTCCTGTTCCCTTATCTCCACCCCCATGCCCAACCCCCAACCTATCTTCATGATTGAGCGCTTTGCCTGAATATTGTGAATATTGTAGAGCCATTCATAATGGCATAGCTTGTCTTGTTTGTACAGCCGCCCACAACACATCTTTTTTGGAAAGGCCCAACACATGAATTCTTTTTCATCACTCAAAGGCTGAAAACACACTGTCCAAGTGACATACGAGTCACTCGGAGGAGTCTCGAATGACTAACTCGGAATGGCCTCCCCCTGTCAGGATGGAAGTGTGGAGCTGCGAAGAAACACAAGCAGCTGACCCTCCCGTCCAGAGAGGGGGAGGCCATTCTGAGTTAGTCATCCGAGACTCCTCTGAGTGACTCGCATGTCACTTGGACAGTGTGTTTCCAGCCTTAGGCTACATTCACACTGTTTTTGATGCGTTTATTGAGGATTCGTTTCTTGCAGTGATTTGCAGTGACTCTGGGCATCCCAACAGAGGCAACGGGTTTCCAAATTTGTCATTCAGATACAACTTTTTATGAGGATCCATTTTTTGGCTCAAAAAGGGATCCTCACAAAGAATAAGCATGTCAATTTGTGTGGAGTTTTTGCTGCGGCGCTTTTTCCACTGACTCCATTGTCTATAAGGTAAAAAAACGCATGTCTAAAATGCATTAAAAGCGCACAGTGTGAACAGGTAATGTGTTTTTTGAAAAGCAAATCGGTTTTGCAGAACCAAGATCCTCAAGACCATCTGCTGAGAACTGCAGCTCTGTCCTATTTCTCTGAACAGCAGAACAGAGGGAAGCAGAAGGGACCCTTCATTGTATCGCATATAATATCAATATGTAATGGCATTATGATTACTATGTGGAAGCCCCACTAATACCTATAAAGAAGGGGTTGCAATGTTTAAGCCATTTCCTTGGGTTGCTTGATAGGATTTCAATGCAGAGGAGAAATGTGACAAATATAGTTCACATTTTTACAATCAGAACTGTATGTGACCGGCTTTATTATCACACAGAAAATGGAGATATAGAAACATTTTAGTCCCGATGTTTATAGCTAAGAAACTAGACAAATAGCCAGGCTAAGGTACGGATTATGAACATTTCCTTTAGTGTTGAAGATACTATTTTTGCTGTGTAGTAATTCTGCAAATTAACTGTACAGTGGGTACAGAAAGTATTCAGACCCCTTTAAATTTTTCACACTTTTTTATTGCAGCCATTTGGTAAATTCAAAAAAGTACAGCGATATCCTGGATGAAAACCTCTTACAGGGTGGCCTGGCTTCAGACTTGGCGGAAAGTTCATCTTCCAAAAGACAATGACCCTAAGCACACAGCTAAAATAACAAAGGAGTGGCTTCAGAACAACTCTGTGACCATTCTTGACTGGCCCAGCCACAGCCCTGACCTAAACCCAATTAAGTATCTCTAGAGAGACCTGAAAATGGCTCCACCAATGTTCACCATCCAGCCTGACGGAACTGGAGAGGATCTGCAAGGAAGAATGGCAGAGGATCCCCAAATCCAGGAGTGAAAAACTTAGTCATTGTTACCAAGACGACTCATGGCTGTAGTAGATCAAAAGGTGCAAATACTTACTTGTTTGTAGAAAAGCATAAGAGGCGGGGTGGATTTGGAGCACCAAATCTTTTCAGTTATTACCAAACAATGATACTGAAACTTAAATGGTTGGCTGTTAGGGGACAATCCTATTCCCTGGGTCTTTTTGGAAAAGGCCCGAATAAATTACAGTGACTTGAAGCTAGTTATCACGGCTTATCTTCTAGATCCTAGCAAATCTCCACCAAATTTGCAGACACCCAAGGCAGTTCTCTCTGTTTGTAGAGCTTTGCTCAAATAAAACGAAGTCAACATTTAAAGAATCGCGGCTTAATTCTCTTCCAATCCAAATTCTGAAAATTTTAATCCCTAAACTGAAATTGAATACATGGTTAGAATTGGGAATCTCAGTAATCCAAGATATAATTCTGGATAATAATCTCATCCCTTTTCAATCCCTCCAGGAGAAATATATTTTACCTAACAAGGAGAATGCGACTTGGTTAAAACTACAAATATTCCTAACTTCATAAAACATCCTCTTCTCTCTCCCACAGTTTATTATTGATATATTTTTATTATATAATAATAACCCGCAAATGTTATATCTACAAGAACCACTCTGTATAATATATTATATAAGGTAATTACAGTTGTTATTTGAAGACTTAATAAAAATATTTGAACAAAGAAAGGTGCAAATACTCAATACTGAGCAAAGGGTCTGAATACTTATGACCACGTGATATGTCAGTTTTTATTTTTTAATACATTTGCAAAAATGTCTACATTTCAGTTTTTTTTCAGTTATGATGGGGTGCAGAGTGTGCATTAATGAGAAAAAATGAACTTTTCTGAATTTACCAAATGGCTGCAATGAAACAAAAAGTGAAAAATGTAAAGAGGTCTGAATACTTTCCGTACCCACTGTATATCCATCAGTTACAGCCAGAGAAACAAAACTACAACAGAGCAGCATAGACACAAAACTCAGATGGACCATTACCCGACCTGTGAGCTCAATCTAATGTAACGCCAATCACAGGAACTAGAACAGAAGGGATTGTTTGCTTTGTGTCACATTAATGAAGCGTCTGTTAAACGAGGAATCATTATCTGTCTGAACATTTACAAGCGCAAACAAATCAATGGGTCCCCAGTGACCGAAATCATCAACATAAATGTACAATAAAAAGAATAGGCAATCTACAGAGATTTTAGAGGAAACTACACCAAAGGTTCTGGAACTAAACTACCGTATATACTCGTGTATAAGCCGAGTTTTTCAGCCCAAAATTTGGGCTGAAAAGTCCCCCCCTCGGCTTATACACGGGTCATATATGGGGGGGCTGTGTCCCGGGGGCTGTGGAGGCTGGAGGAGGCGGGGGGGGGCTGCTGTATGAGCGGCCCCGTCACGTGGGGCCGCTCATTAAATATGCACTGCATCCCCCTGTCAATCTGCGACAGGGGGAAGCAGTTCATATAGCCCCCCAAAAGCTGGCACTGTCCCCCCTTGTAAGGGCCCCCCCCCCGGTGCTTATACATTACCATCCCGGTGTTCTGATCGGCGCCGCTCCTCGGTGCTTCTTCATCCTCCCGTCCTCGCTGGCTCCATCCGTGATCTCCGGCTGTCGCAGCGATGTGACGTCATCGCGCGACCGCTGGAGAACCCGGATGCAGCCAGCGCGGGAGGATGAAGACGCAGCACGGAGGAGCGGCGCCGATCAGAACACCGGGATGGTAATGTATAAGTAGCGGGGGGGGGGGGCACTTACAAGGGGGGACAGTGCCAGCTTGTGGGGGCTGTTGGTACCCCCAGGGGGCTGCTGGGTACCCCTGGAGGCTGTTGGTACCCCCAGGGGGCTGCTGGGTACCCCCTGGGGGCTGTTGGTACCCCCAGGGGGCTGTTGGTACCCCCAGGGGGCTGCTGGGTACCCCCTGGAGGCTGTTGGTACCCCCAGGGGGCTGTTGGTACCCCCAGGGGGCTGTTGGTACCCCAGGGGGCTGCTGGGTACCCCCTGGGGGCTGCTGGGTACCCCCAGGGGGCCGCTGTATAACCCCTGGGGGGTGCTGTATAACCCCTGGGGGCTGCTGTATATACTGCTGAGGCCTGTATACCACTGGGGCTGCTGTATATACCACTGGGGCTGCTGTATATACCACTGGGGCTGCTGGGGCTCCTGTATACTACCACTGGGGCTGCTGGGGCTCCTGTATACTACCACTGGGGCTGCTGTATACTACCACTGGGGCTGCTATATACTACCACTGGGGCTGCTATATACTACCACTGGGGCTGCTATATACTACCACTGGGGCTGCTGGGGCTGCTATATACTACCACTGGGGCTGCTATATACTACCACTGGGGCTGCTATATACTACCACTGCGGCTGCTGTATACTACCACTGGGGCTGCTGGGGATGCTATATACTACCATTGGGGCTGCTGTATACTACCACTAGGGCTGCTGTATACTACCACTGTGGAGGCCTGTATACCACTGGGGGGGGGCCTGTATACCACACTGCTGGGGGCTGTATACCTGTGCTGGGGTCCACCCTCGGCTTATACACGAGTCAATAGGTTTTTCCAGATTTTTGGGGCAAAAGTAGGGGGGTCGGCTTATACACGGGTCGGCTTATACACGAGTATATATGGTATATCTTTTTACAATGGAGCTTGAAATTATACTTGAAAGTCTCCTTGGTACATTAAATATAGAATTCAACAAGTCGCATTGTAAAAACAACCGTGGAATGCAAAACAGCAACACAAATTCTATCTTCAAACCAATTTTCTTTTGAGCCTGAATGAGAGTTTTTTTGTGCCATCTGGATTTGAAGGGAATCTGACAGCTGATTCATTCTGCCCGATCGAGGATTTCACCCATGTATGTTTGAATCCGAAGCGATGCAGTGTTTCAGAAAAAAAACACACTTTGCAAACCACAAGTGATCGAGCCGCATTGTAGACTTCTCCCTGCCCTATGCTAGGGCCGGACAGGTCTTTCCTTACATGTGTGTATAAGGAGAGACCGGCCAGAGTGCCGTCTGTCTCAATAATTGCCCATATGGCTTGGACCCAGGCGGGCTTCAAAGTATGTTTCTCAGATAAAAGATAAAGTCCAGCTCACCATAATGCCTATCTTTATTCTAGCTCAGGCAACGGCACCACCAACACCAAATTAATCGTGAAGAATTGAGGGAGGTCCAGCTCTAAACACATGGATTCTTTATTGACTATTTTTAAATTCCTGTTCTGTAATATCCTTAGGGTATGTGCACATCAGTCGTTTTGTGGGCTGTTTTTTTAGCGTTTTCCGTCGGCGGTTTCCGCTGAGTTTTATGTTAATCCTACCCACCGGTTGGATTAACATGCTAGTCAATGGCTTTTAGAAAACGCTGTGTACATTAGAACGTTTTTTTTCTTCTCCTTTCCACTTTCTTCACCGGTTTTCCACCGGTTTTCAAAGATAGAGCAAGTGACTTCTTTTGAGCGTTTTTCCAGCGGATCTAGCTTACAAGTGCACAAAAAACAGTCTGGAAAACGCTAAGAAAAACGCCGGGGAAATCGCCAAGAACACGCTGTACAAACGCTAATAAACCGATCGCAAATCGTTAGCAAATCGCTAACAAAACGAGGGACACTGCTGAGCTCAGAAAACTCAGTTTCTGCAATTCTCCACCGGTTTCCGGACGGTCTGCAAAGATGCAGAAACGTCAGATGTGCACATACCCTTATACACTTACTCCTCTGCCCAGGAGATGTACTATGATCAGACCATGTCCCTGTACAGTCAGACACATCTAGTACACAGTACAAAGCAGGGACACATATACAAGATTATCTCAGCACAGGAGATGTGGTATGATCAGACCATGTCCCTGTATGGTCAGACACATCCATTACACAGTACATAGCAGGGACACATATATAATATTATCTCAGCACAGAAGATGTGGTATAATCAACCATGTCCCTGTACAGTCAGACACATCTATTACACACTACAAAGCAGGGACACATATATAAGATTATCTCAGCACAGGAGATGTGGTATGATCAGACCATGTCCCTGTATGGTCAGACACATCCATTACACAGTACATAGCAGGGACACATATAGAAGATTATCTCCGCACAGGAGATGTAATATGATCAGACCATGTTCCTGTACAATCAGACACATCCATTACACAGTACATAGCAGGGACACATATGTAAGATTATCTCAGCACAGGAGATGTGGAATGATCAGACCATGTTCCTGTACAATCAGACACATCCATTACACAGTACATAGCAGGGACACATATAATATTATATAATATTAAAATAATTTAAACACATCCAATTATGGAAATGACTTATTATTCATAGATATTATGATTAAAATTAACTTTGTTCATGGGAAAATCCCTTTCGGGATCAAAGTGAAACTTCAGCAAAAACATATGTAAACTTGTGTCAATTCTCAAAATGTCAATGATGTCTATTGTAAGTTTCCAAATTGTAAAATAACAGGCTACATATGCCTGGAAACAATACAAAAATGCACTGGGTGAAAATCACAAATCATTGGAGCCCCTTTCTGAGACTGTCACAATCTTTTCCAGGCCGTGGTTTCCTTTAGAGCAGGAGAGCACAACCTACAGCCCGTGATGTTATTCTGTACGGCCCCAAACCACCTCGTTATAGACACAATTGTCTGTTGATTTCTGACATGTTGTATATTTCTTACGAGAGAGAAGAAATGTAGTGCAGACAAGGATAGATAAGTATCCCTGGTTTACCATGTGCTCCGCTGTTGAATCCTGTCAAATTAATATAACGATTCGAGTAGACCTCCGGAAAAGGGTAGATGACGTGTAGAGGTGGTCATACATAAATGAGGATCTTATTAATGTAATTTTATAGGAGAAGCGAGAACCATTTTAGCAACTCACATTAAGTACAATGAGGGAGCAGCCTGCAAATAGGTGAGTAGGTGACGCCTCATTGTCTTAATAGGTGGGAATCTTGGAACTGTACCTTGCATATATCTGATATTTATGGCACTTAATTATAATGTTTTACAAATGTCCCAGATCATATCATCGATTTAGGTTTTAGGATTAATTCAATCTGACAACTGGACACTTACAAGTACAAACCGTCCAATCAGTTTGGTTAAACCCGCAGAACCTGAACCTCCATGGGTCCACTCATCTCTAATCAACCGTTAAAGTATAAGCCATATTTTATTGGACAAACCTGCCAATGATATAACAGTATTTTTTTCAAAATTAAAAAACCTCAAAGTGTACTGTTCCAAATTATTATGTGTCACAGAGTTTCCAAACACTTTCAAAATTGTAAAGAATTAAAAATGCTAATTTGTTGAATTTGTAGCATTAAGAGGTCACATTTACTGAAATCAAAGCTTTTCAATCAAAAACATCCTAACAGGCCAAGTTACATGTTAACACAGGAACCCTTCTTTGACATCACCTTCACAATTCTTGCATCCATTGAACTTGTGAGTTTCTGGAGAGTTTCTGCTTATATTTCTTTGCAGAATGTCAGAATAGCCTCCCAGAGCTGCTGTTTTGATGTGAACTGCTCCAAACCTCAGATATTTTGCTTGATGATACTCCAAAGGTTCTTAATAGGTTTGAGGTCACCAGGGTAGCCTGGTGGCCACACCATGAGTTTATCTCCTTTTATGCCCATAGCGGTCAATAACATAGAGGTATTCTTTGCAGCATGAGATGGTGCATTGTCATGCATAAAGATGATTTTTCTACAGATGGCATGGTTCTTCTTTTTGTACCATGGACGAAAGTGGTCAGCCAGAAACTATATTTACTTTGCAAAAGTAATTTTCATACCTTCAGGGACCTGAAGCACTCTTCCCATGATTCTGGCCCAAAACCTGACTTTGGCATCTTCTTTGTAAAGATGCAGTCTTCAGTCTTATTGAGACATAGTGACCATCGATTTCTTCATCCAAGGTTGCACAGCACTCATCAGTACACAAAACTAATTTTAAAACAGTCGTTATGTATGTCTGGGCTCACTGCAACTGATTCTGCTTATTCTCACTGTTTAGGAGATGCCAAATAGTAAGTTTATGCACAACTGCAAGCCTCTGGAGGATCTTACACCTTAAGGTTCACAAAATGAACGGCTTCAAATACCAGTTTGCTGCTTTGCAATAGTATTGTAACAGCTGTTCTCTAAATCCTGTTGTATTCGTCTTGTAGAAACCTTCCTCATTCTGCTTTTATCTGCACAAATCTGTTTGTACTGTGTATAAGCAACAAATGTCTTCACAGTTCACTTACATTCAATTTTTAGTGGAATATCTAATATTTCCATACCATGTCCAAGGCATTACATTATGTCATACATTTTGACAGCAGAAAGATCCTTTCACTTTCATATATTGCTTGAAACCTGTGGCCTGCATAATAATGTGGAACGTCCTTCTTTAAGTAGTTTGCCTTAAGGCTCATTTGGAAAACTAATTATCACTGATGTTTGAGATTGATTTTAGTGGTTGAAAGAGTTGTGAGACACCATATTCATCAATGACTATTAAAAAAAACTAAAATATTACATCTTTACGACATCCCAGTGAAGGTGCTAGCTGATCCGAGCAGAACAGAAGCAATAATCATTACAAATGTTTTTTTCATTCCACTTTATTTTGAAGGCAACACAATTTATATGGTTAAAAAAAAGTTTAATATAAAAGTTAATAAAGTTTTTTTAATGGACAAATGTAATCATCATTTATCAATTTTAGGAGGAATTTCACATTTAAAGAGGACCAGGTCAAAAGAAGGCAGATTTTGCTCTTTATTTTAATCCTGATGCTCCCAAAAGTATTCTGCTTCCTTTCTTTCTTTATATTTCCATAGAATCATATAATGGTGGAGTAGGAAGGGACCTCCTGGGTCATCTGGTCCAACCCCCTGCTCAAAGCAGAATTCACTAAATCATTCCAGATGTCTGTCCAGCCTTTGTGTGAAGACTTCAATTGAAGGATAACTCACCACCTCTCGTGGCCGCCTGTTCCACTCGTTGATCACCCTCACTGTCAAAAAGTTTTTGAATATCTAATCTGTGTCTCCTATCATTCGGTTTCATCCAATTGCTTCTAGTGATTCCTTGTGTAAATGAGAATGAAGCTGATCCCTCTACAGTGTGACAGCCCTTGAGATATTTATAGACAGCTGTTAAGTCTCCTCTCAGTCTTCTTTTTGGCAAGCTTAACATTCCCAAATTCTGTAACCGTTCCTCATAGCACATGGTTTGCAGATCGGTCACCATTCTGGTGGCTCATCTCTGACCTTGCTCCATTTTGTTGATGTCTATATTATTACCCTGGAAACACCACCCTTTTGGTAGAGACAGTAAAAATTAGCACCACTTAGAAAGGCCCATATCTCGGGAACCGTAGGGTGGGTTTAAAAACCAGAATTCTAAGGGGGACAGCAGGAATATAATGAGACCTAGAACTGCACACTTTTGACCTGTTGACAGGTCCTCTTTATTGCAATATATTAGGTCGGTTCAGACAGTCATACTGGAAATTCAGCCAGTCACAACCCAATAGCGTACATAACAGTCTCCATGTGTTTGACAGCTTATGGGCGGGTGCCAGAGCTGCCTTTTGTTGCATACATTATTCTGAGTCATAGTAGTTAATACCACAATTATTCTACGAAGACTGATGGTCTGACACTACAGCTACAATGGTTCATGTCCTTTACGTGTGCGGTTTGCTGTGCACACGGGTCGGTTATACCCCATCTGAACCAGCCTGTATTGCGAGACAACTTTTATAACCTCATATGTAGATCACAAATATGAAATATTTTATCATGTTAGATTTTTATTCATTAAGGAGACTGATTCCCTCCAGGTCCTGGCATCTAATTCAATCTCACCTTCTAGTAATGACACTTTTATTAACAATCCTACAATGTTTTATAGCTGTGAATCTGAGACTGAATATCCAGAATGTACAAAGTAACTATTAATACATAATGTCCAAGTAGCTGAAAGACACAAAACAAGGCAGCGCATAACAATTTCATAGAACACATTTATTTTTTCCTTCTGTGATGGATGTAATGAGGATACGCTGCAAACTAGGTTTGTGCTCCAGATCAGACAAGACTGTGCCGGCTCGTACAATGTCAGATTGCAATATATACACACGGTTCTGACATTTCAGGAGGAAACAAAATCCTGAAAAAAAAATGTGAAAAATATTTAAAATATTTTTCCAATTTTTCCAATTCTGAGCACCTTATATAGGTGTAGATAGTGGACGACACAAGTTCATTTTTCTTGTAATATATTCAAGGATTTCTTATCATAGTGCAGTGAAAATGTACATGATTCCACAAATAGCAGGACATGGCATCCAAGGGAACATTTCAAGGTGCAAACACCTGCCAATCAGAAGGATCAAAGGCTTGTCTCACATTTACCAAAAATTATCTACTTTTGGGAAACTACTGTGTGGACTGACGAGTCAAAGATGGATTTTTTTTGGATGACATGTAAAATTAAAGGGAATTTGTCAGGTCAAAAATCCATACATAATTGCCTATCATTTTCTAATTCCTCCCTCTAAGCTCTCTCTATTGATGTATTTCTTATATTTATATTTCCCTTCTATCCTCTTTAAACTGCAAATAACAAGATTCATTCCATCTGTCAATCACAGTGAGTGATCACTTATCTGCTGTCCACTCCCCATAGGATGAATATTCATGTCACATATTCACATCACTGCACAGGAGATCAGTGGGGAGGGGCTGTGTCCTCTCTGCTCTGTGTCTGCAGCCAAGCAAGAGATAAAATAAAACACAGAATCTGTCACAGAACAGCACAGTATCTGCTTACAGAAACAAATGGAGTAGATACCTCTAGATCAGGTAAGGCAGATGTGTGCCTGCAATATCTCCCTCCCTTGTCTTCTCATCAGAAGCTCCTAATTGAAAGTGAAACCTGACAGGCAGAGCAAAGGGAGGAGGGAGGGTAGAGCTGCCCGTGAAGAAGTGAATAATATATGAACTAGCCGGACTAATCAGTCGTGAAAGTAATGGTCTTGACTAATGCAGCAGCTGCCTTTAGGGTGTGAAAATGCTTATAGTAAGAAAACTACAAATGGTACAATAATCATTTTACATGTTTTTTAAAAGGGCTGCCCAAGCACTATTCAAGGATAATATTAGTATCATATTGAAAAATGACCTGACAGAGTCCCTTTAACACCATGGTCCACCAGAAGTGAAGTGGCAGTGTGATGGTGAGGGCTGCTTTGTTTCTTGCAGGACATGGACAACTTATTAAAATGGATGAAACCATGCAGTCTCCTACAAAAAAAAAATTGGAAAGAAGATTGTCTGTCTAACAGGTTGTAACCGAAAGCTCAAGCACAGTTAATAAATAACACTATTTGTATAGCGCTAACATATTCTGTAGCGCTTTGCAATTCAGTGAAAGGGTTCTGCATCAGGACAATGATCCAAAGCACACAAGCATGTCTGTCTCTGAAAGGGATCAATAGAAAACAAAATTAAAGGGAGTCTATCAGCACAGAATGACTGTTCAAACCGAGCACAGGCGCTTGGAGCATCCTTGGTGTGGCCAAACAGTTCAATGCACCTTCCCACCTACTTATTTTTCCATCTCTCTCTGCCCTTCTCTGGCTCTATAAAGATAGAGCTATCAATCGAATAAAAAGAATGGACAAAGATAGAGGGACAACAAGTGGGAACCTGCACTTATATGTTTTTCCACGCCAATGGTACAGCTTGGTTTGATCGGTCATTCTTGGCTGACACTCATTTTAAGGCTTTAAAATGGCAATGTTCTGTATTGGGAGAGTGGTATTACTTTTTCACAAGGCTGATCAAGGTTTTGAATACATTTTTAGCTTCAATAAATTGGAATACCACACAAATACTCCCTATTGTTCATATCAGCTTGCAGAGTTTGTTTCAATTAGCCTTTAAAGTTTAAAACAGAAAAATAGATGTGAAAACGTTACACAGTTTTATGAGAATATTAAAACTCTCAATCCAGCTCCGGTGACCGAGATCAGGTCACCAGTTTCTCTATGGATCCAGAATTATAATCTATAGTCAATTTACGTCAACCTTTAGGACAAAGGCCATACACCTGCAGCAAGTGTATTGTCACGCTGAGAGATAATGGTTGAAAAATAACTCAGGGGCCAAATCATTATAACTACAAAAGTATATTACATATCAATCATCTTAGAACCAAATATGAGCAGGTTTACTTCCACCAACTAAGGGATAAAGGTCCACTAGACACCTTTCAATACATTTTAAAATACAGTTTTATTATATCATATTAAAATATTAAAGGGGTGGTCCAAAGGCCAAACTCATTATCATTCTAAATATTTATTTAGTGCCATATTCTAAACGAATTTCTAATATGACATATCCCAGTATCACATATTTGTTGCCTTTTCGTCAGGAGATACAATGGCATTGCTCATAGGGGCGCAAATAAATGCTTTATTAATTCATTATACATAAAATCACAATTAACAAGGTGCCTCCAATGTGCAGAACTATAGGACAAATAGAACTAATATAATTACCGGTATATCTAAATATCTTATTTGCACATTTGTTCCCAACATATAAATGACCAAAATAAGATGCAAAAGATAAATAATATTACCAAACCTAAGTGACCTAAGTTGGGCCTACAAATCAACTATAAAAGGGTTACCTACAATAAGGAGGGAAAATACTCCAACCCATGGGCGAGGGTGTATACCCCAGGGTTCCTGTTGGATGTGTTTGGCCAGGAAAAGGGCACCCGACAGGGTTGTCCCTTATCACCACTACTTTTTAACCTGGCTATTGAGCACTCACTTGCTTCCTCAATGATGGTGAAGTATTTGAGGGTATTAAAATAGGGGGTAAGGTAGTTAAATCGGCGTTTTTTGCTCATGATGTGATTGTCTTCTTAAAATAAAACGCAGCGAGACTTAGATGAATTGTTACGTCAGTTGGATATTATTGGGACCTTCTGTGGGTTCAAATTGAATAGGTCAAAATGTGAGATCCTGATGTTAAAGAGGACCTGTCACCAAACCAGGCATGGTGATCTAATTACAGCACTGGATGCAGCATGTCTGCTGCATCCAGACAAGGGGTCCCCCAGCCCTTGAGGCCCCTTGTACCCAGAGATAATACACTTAGAAAACTTACATCCTGCAGCCATAAAGGAGGTGGCTAGAGGCTGGAGCCAAAGGGCAGATTCACACCCCCTGCATGTTTAATCCGCCCACCGCTGCCTCCCTGATGCCAATCATTGTCTCCCTCGTCTGCAGCATAACAGAGCTTATTTTAGAAATGGCCGCTTAGCCCCGCCCCCTGTGGTGACGTCACCGCTTTACCCGCCCTGCTCTAAGGTTAACATAGAGCAGGGTGGGTATAAGCGGTGATGTCACTGCAGGAGGCGGGCGGCCAGCCTCCTGCTCTGACATCACCACCTTTCCCCGCCTGCTCTAAGTTATGTTTTTTCTGCCGCAGCAAGTGCCGGACACGGAAATACCGCACTTGCCGCAAGCCCCATAGACAATGCATGGGGCTTGCCGCAAGTGCGACCGTTAGGCTGCAGATGTAGTAAATATGCCGGATCTGCTGCAATCAGGGGAAAATGCGGATGTGAAAGGGGCCTGAGAAATGTCTCCAGGGAATGCAGCAATAATCCATGGGATGACAGTTAGCTTGGACATTGGGGATATTACTGTTTCGAACATCAAAAAGCTCAGGGATGAAATGCTTCCACCGGGCCCTGAGCAATTGTTCAAAGCATGGGAAAAGCAAATTACTACAGAAGATTTGGAGGAGAAAATCACTAGTGGATGGGTCACCCTTAGAAAATATGTCACAGATGAGAGCTGGAGATACACTCAGTTTCGAATTATACATAGGGCAATTTGTGGATTTAATCTACAATCAAATATACAATTCCCTAAAAGATTACAACATTGTCCAAAATGCGACACTGAAAAAGCTGACTTATTCCATGGGCTCTGGAGTTGTGCAGTGGTCGGGCGCTTTTGGGAGCAGATACAGACCCTGACGCGTACTGTATGTGGTGGACTGGTCGAGCTAGACACATTGGAGTGGCTGCCCACTCTCTCAGTGGCAATTCCACGGGCGAAAAATCGACTAGACAATTACATGTTATAGCCATAGTGGCAAAGAGACTAATCTTGGGAGAGTGGTTACACAAAAGGCTCCCGGACTTGTCTGAAGTAACACATGAACTAACAACATTAATGACAACAGAGAGAAGGGAAGCAAACGTAATACAGACAAATGGAACAATCGTTTTTTTTGCAATCTGGGCACCGTTTATTGAACAATTACTAAAACAAGAGGAAATTAGACAGACAGTACGGTCATGTAAGAATTCTGAGTGGTGTGACGCAGGACCTACAGGGCACGTTAGGGAAACAAACTTTGACATCTTGCTACATGTTATTAATGTCATTGCATTCATCTGCCCATGACGACTGAGGTTGATTGACATTATCTGTCTCATAGTGGGGTGTGATTAAACGTATTCTTGGTGAATATAGTCTACTTACATGATTATTAGGTCTATACTGTCAGTAACCGAGTGTTATTGGTTGTTCGTACCAACGTTTTTGTCTTTGATTTGTATTTTTTTGATGTTCATCAAAAAAATTAACAAACATGATATTAGAAAAAAAAAGAAGGGAAAATATATAAGGAAAAAAAAAACAAAATCATTTGTAACTATGAAAAGAGGGTACTTAATAATATAGCTACAGTGAACCCCAATGGGTTACTAAATAATATATAAACCCCATAAACTATCAATTGTATTAATATATATCAAGATATTCATTAGTTAAGAGTAGATCTACCTGTAAAGAAGTAGTTGAAGATCCAGGGCTGTGGAGTCAGTAAGCCAAACATCCAACTCCGACTCCTCAATTTCCCTCAATCCAACTCTGACTCCACCAAAATGGACATTTACTCCGACTCCAAGACCAGGGCTGTGAAGTCAGTAACCCAATCATCCAACTCTGACTCCTCAATTTTCCTGAATCCGACTCTGACTCTACCAAAAATGAACAGCAACCCAGATTCCACAATTCCGAAACCCTGTATAGATATGTTGTCTCTGGACCCATCAATTTCTAATATCCTTGCATTAAAGAAGTCCCTGTCCTTCTCTATCTACACTAACTAATAAACAGCTGCACTCTAAAACGCTCAGGTAAGCAAGCATTAAACACAGGAATATAACCATGTATTACTGCTAAGGAAATTCATTTAAAAATTAAGACACAGCACATAAAAAAAGCAATTATGTGAGCACAACAGCAGCCAGCGTCAAGGCTTATCACTACAACTCGCAATTTTTAAGACTTCTCTCAATTTTTATCTACTCTATAATTGCCGTAGGCATTTTCGTGTCGGCCCCCGAAATCGCCGTGGCTATGTGACGCTGTGACGTCACCACGCGCGAGCAATGGCCGCGAAGCGGCCATTGCGAGTCGCTGTCCGAAAATAGAACCAGAGGGTCGGCTACAAAGTTAGCGATTTACCGCTGAGGTAGCGCAAGCAATGGCCGCGAGGCCATTGCGAGTCGCTACCTCAGCTGCCGCACGTCCCACTATACTTTGAATGGGGATCCATGTGAGTCGCTGGGTAGTGCAAGCATTGCGAGTCACTATCACTCATCATCAATCATCATCATCATCATCATCATCATCATCATCATCATCATCATCATCATCATCATCATCATCATCATCATCATCATCATCATCATCCTACTACTACTACTACTACTACCCGCACAGAACCCCCCCAATGGTCGCACAGACCCCCCCCCCCCAATGGCCGCACAGACCCCCCCCCCAATGGCCGCACAGCCCCCCCCCAATGCCGCAGACCCCCCCCCCCCAATGGCCGCACAGACCCCCCCCCTCAATGGCCGCACAGACCCCCCCCCCTCAATGGCCGCACAGACCCCCCCCCCTCAATGGCCGCACAGACCCCCCCCCCTCCCCCCTCAATGGCCGCACAGCCCCCCCCCCCCCTCAATGTCCCAAAGTCAGCTGTGACCGCCTGGCCCTTGGACACTGGCTGCCATGCACACATCAGCTGGTAGGCTCCCATCACTTACCCACTGAGGACGGATCACTTCCAGCACCTCTTCACATGGCAGTGCTCCTCACTCAGACACCTGGCAGGTTCCTATCCAGCCTACTCACTCCCAGCTGCAACCCAGTGAGTCAATCAGCACATCTTCACTCACACACAGACCTGACATGTGATTAACCCCATGTGCACCATTCAGGTTTAGCCCAGCAAAGCACTCCAAAAAGTATTGAACACACCCCAATAAGTATTGAACGCGCCCCAAAAAGTATTGAACGCACCCCAATAAGTATTGAACGCGCCCCAAAAAGTATTGAACACACCCCAAAAAGTATTGAACGCCCCCCAAAAAGTATTGAACACGCCCCAAAAAGTATTGAACACACCCCAAAAAGTATTGAACGCCCCCCAAAAAGTATTGAACACGCCCCAAAAAGCATTGAACGCGCCCCAAAAAGCATTGAACGCGCCCCAAAAAGCATTGAACGCGCCCCAAAAAGCATTGAACGCGCCCCAATAAGTATTGAACGCACCCCAAAAAGCATTGAACGCGCCCCAATAAGTATTGGACCCCCCCCAAAAAGTATTGGACCCCCCAAAAAAAGTATTGGACTCCCCCAAAAAGTAGCTATAACTACTATAATCAAATTAATGCACGTTCTAGAATCCCGATGCATTTGCATCGGGCTCACAGCTAGTATATATATATTTTGTTAGCAGTAATGCATGTTCAAATTTCTAGATTCAATGTTTGCATACCTTAGTGTTTTACAGTACAGGTGTTTATTTGTTAGAGTACAGTGGGAAAATAAGTATTTGATACACTGTTGATTTTGCATGTTTTCCCACCTACAATGAATGGAGAGGTCTGTAATTTTAATTGTAGGTACACTTCACCTGTGAGAGACAGAATCTAAAAAAAAAAATCCAGAAAATAACATTGTATGATTTTGAAATCATTAAGTTGCATTTTATTGCATGAAAATGTATTTGATCACCTACCAACCAGCATGAATTCTGGCTCTCACAGATATGATAGTTTTTCTCAAAGGCTACATTCTCACGGTACGTAAACACAGCGTTTTGGACACAGCATCTTGCCACTGCGTCCAAAACACTGCGCAGTCTAGTATCAGCATAGTAGATGGGAGTTTAAGAAATCCCATGCCAGTTATGCTTAACCCGAGCACAGCGTTCTTTCAGTTGCGGTGTGGGTTGCTGGCATTCTGCTCCTCCTCCACATGTTCATTTCATGCTGCGGAGTCGGAAGTGGCTGCCATCGGGTGCACGGAGGAGAAGCCGCCCGCACCCGCCGCACACAGTGAGTATAGGGCAACTGCGGTCTCCCTGCGGCCATCCGTGGGTTCACTTAGATTCGGAGGAGCTGCGTCCAACACACAGCTCCTCCGGACCGTTAGCACATACCCTTAAGGCCCAGTTACACACACAGATAATTGTGCAGAGATTGTTCGCAGATCTCTGGTTGCAGTGAAATCATGGACACATTGTTCCATTTTGTTGCCTTGTACAAATGGAACAATGTGTCCATGATTTCACTGCAACCAGAGATCTGCGAACAATCTCTGCACAATTACCTGTATTAATTGCACCTGTTTGAACTCATTAACTGTATAAAAGTCAACGTTGTAGACCTGCACAAGACTGGGATTGAATATACAAGCACTTTGTTGAGAAGCCAGCAATTGTTGGCACAAGTATTAGAATTTTTACACCATGTTGTGGTAAATGTTGTAATCCTATATTATACTATAACCACTACAAGGACTACTCTAAGATAATCTTTAAACAATCAATGTGGCTTTGTGACATGTACATAACACAGACTCGTCCCTCACACAGTTACACAGCATTCTACATTTACATGACCCCAAAGGATCTCCCTAATAACCTAGGTACGAATATGGTGGTCTGACCTAGCGTCAAATTCGGTCAAGCGTCAACGGTCAGTCAGTTATCAAAGCTGATTATAAGAAGAACCCTTGAAATCTAGACCATATAATATTTCAAAGTACAATTTTGCAACCCGACACGTTTCACCAGCAGTTATGCCAGGTTCATCAGTTTACATAATATTATACATGGTTTTTTTTTGCAACCACACGTAGGTGGATGGTACAGTAAATATTGGTCCTCATTTACTGTTATACTATCACTGACGTTCATCTGTTGGTTCGATCCACCAAAGAGGCAAGATGGTATATGCCCTCTCACAGGCAGATAGCTTGAATAAAGCCTCCCACAGATTTATTCAAAACTTATTTTGAAGTGCCTCCATCAAACTGCAGTAATGCAATCCTGTATTCAGACTGGACCTGTGGTGTGCAGGAGAAGGCAAGGATCTAAAGGTACCTGGCACCCCTCATGGATTAGGAGAGGTGACACTTGAAGCAGGACCTTACTATGATCAATGCAGTAAGGGATCTTGCTCTCTGAGTAGTGGACAGTAGATCCAATATCATTGACGTCTTGAATTCATGTGAGATGTTCACGGGTAGTAACCACCTCTAGTGAATACAGGATTGCATTACTGCAGTCTGGTGGATGCACTACAAAACAAGTTATGAATAAATCTGTCGGAGGTTTTATTTAAGCTATCTGCCTGTGAGAGGGCATATACCATCTTGCCTCTATGGTGGATCGGACCAACAGATGAACAGTTTCCATAAGCTGTTTCATCGCTAGGTCATCGTCAACTGTAGAAAGGGACGATAGTCCACTACTTAAAGACTGCTCATTACATCACGGGGACGAAATAAATTAATGTCGTGAACCAATAGTAACCAATGACCAGTAAGTGCAACTGCCCAAACATCATGTGATGGAAGCGGCAACCTGCCATCTGCCTACACAACTAGCCAATCAAATACTGTTATCATTATTCCACAAAATATCCTCAGCAATGTCAGCAGCAATGCTCCCCGATGAAGGCATCCAGGCCGAAACATGCATTGGAACCAGGCACCATTCCAGAGGCTGGGAAACATTATGACAGAATCATATTTACCTTGACTGATTCATCTATTATACCTGTTTTATATAGTAAAAATTTGTATTGAGTCAGCCAGTAGATAGAAAAATATTAAAATGAGATATATACATTAAAATGAGATGCCGTATTTTTCACTTTACAAGACGCACCCCCAAATTTGGTGAAGGAAAAGAGAAAAAAATAATTTTTAATGATAAATGGGGTCCATTTTATAATGTCAGTGTCCGTCTTACAAATCATATAGGGTATATGTCCCTCATAGCCCCCTCATCCTGGTACATGGTCCCTCATTCTGGGATATAGCTCCCCCATCCTAGATATAGCCCCCTTATTCTGGTTATAGCTGGCACACGTCCCCCAGAGCTGGCACACAGCCCCCCTTACTGCTGGGCACAAAATAAACATTTTCAACTTACCTCTCCGGCGCTTGCCTCAGTCTCTCAGTGCCTCTCTCCCTCCGAGGTCCCAAAAAAGCCGGTCATGTGATTGGGCGCACACTGATGACTGCAGTGCCAGTGAGGTCATCAGTGTGCGCCCGATCACATGACCGGCTTCTCTGGGACCTTAGAGGGAGATTGCGGCAGTTAGGGAGAGAGGCACTGAGGAGACTGAGGCAAGTGCCGGAGAGGTGAGTTGAAAATGTTTGTTATTTTGTGCCCAGCAGCATGGGGGGCCATATCCAGGATGGGGGACTGCAGGAACATTTAATATGCCCTGCTCCCCTGTCCATACCTTGGCGCTAAGTTAATTGAAAAGTTAGATCCCCAGGTAGGAGTGAACATAGTCAGTTTGTACAACAGCAGTAGGAGAAACAATATGAAAACTGTGATACTGGTCTAAAGGATAGTAGGAAGTAAGGGGTGGGTGCAGTGTCCCCCAATGAAGGCTCAGAGAAAGAGATTTTACGGTGAGTACACAAAAATCTTCTTTTCTCTATCGCTTCATTGGGGGACACAGGATACCATGGGACGTCCTAAAGCAGTCCCTAGGGTGGGAATAAACAAAGATCAGAGAGTAGGGTAAGTGCCGAAAGTTGTGGCGGAAGTAACGATCCAAGTAGAGAGGTCATGTTGATTTCTCGGACCTTAGGAGAAGGACTTCGCTTTTTGTAATTAAAGGGAAGAGACTAGTGTACCTCAGTGGGGACAAGGGGTGGCGTCTGGCCGAACCGGTTGTCCTTTTGATAGGAAAAGAGGGAAACTAAGGGAAGACTCAATATGTAGTCTTCTATCTGACGTAGGGCGTAGAGGTCGGCTCCACGAGTCTGAGGCTGCGCTCTTGTGGAGAACGTTGAAGAACATGCGCCCGTGAATGATTGGAGAAGATTAGGAGTGGGAGGCTGAGGGGACCGACGGAATTCCTTGGACCCTGCATAACTGAGCAGGCAGTGCATCAAAGTAGGTTAAGCTAGGAGCCTGTAGTCAGGCAGGCAGATTTTCTTGGGTTGGCTGGGTATGTTTTGCTGCAATAGGTCTTCGGGGCAACCGAGCTAAAAGTGGAATGACTCGAGTCCTGCTGGGAGACGTAGAAGCGTGTCTTAGTTCCGGTTTGACAGGGTTTAGTTTCGGGTGCTTTAGACTCGCCAGATTGGGTGGGTAATTGAAAGCTGCAAAACGAAAAAATAATTTTGGTAAGGCAGCGAAGCTACGTAAGCATTATAGCGGTGAGTCTAAGGGTCAGGCGGCACTGTCTGAAACAGGGGAAAAACTGGGGAACTCAAGGAGCATTGGATGACCTGATGAGGACTGGTGACAAACAGCAACCATGGGGGTGACCAAGATTTTTTAAAAACGGTAACCAACCCTGCGATAGGACCATGTTAATGTCTGCTAGGACTAGTACATGTCCTGTGTAGGTAAGCCCAGATGTAGAAGCAAGAGAAGGGAAGAGGTGTCAGAGGCCTTGGCGGTCTATGGGATGGCTAGGTAACCCCTGAGAAAAGGGGAGTAGCTAGTCTTGCAGCCTGAATCTGGATGTATGGTTGGCTAACATAGCAGATGGGCTGTTTGCGTGGGGCTTCTACATACGGTTAGTAGTCTAGAGTCTTGGGCCGAAGAACACTTGACTGATGTTACTAGGCGAAACGCTCAGTATCTGAGCTGAGCGTATCTGTGATAGGTGTGACATTCTAGGGGTACCGCTGGTGTAAGTCATAGGGCAGTAGTGTGGCCGGTGTGGGGTACTTGAGTGCTAGCACCTATTTGGTAGCTTGGTTTTTTTTTGTTAAATATGTTTTTATTAAACAAAAAAATTAATTTTTAACAATCAATCATCAGTTTTCGTATTAATTACACAATGGTATACTCAGTACATAACACTGTTTCCATTGTTATATAGAACATAGAAATATTGTCCTCTCTTTGGACCTTTGTCTTTACAACAAGACTAAGTGAAAAAAAATAAGAATTGTAAAGTTTATGTAAATATTTACATATATCCTCTTCAAAACATAGAATTTAAGAAACCAACATTTTTTCATGATTTTTCTCCTAATAGATTCTCAAGAAGTCTTTTCTAACCTTAAATTATATCTTATACCTTTGGCCGCCCAGGGGAATGGGGAAAGGGGGTAGTAGGAAAAAGGAAGAAGAGAAGGAATTTAAAAACCAGAATCCAGGGACATGGCGGTTGAGAACTAAGAAGTGAGAATTGTAGGCACTGACCTGAACACCTATAGAGGTAACACCTAGCACCAATTATGAAAACATCTCATGGTAATTATTGGCGTCTTTAAATATGATCCACTCAGACCAAGTGGTAGTAAAGGCATTCAGTGTTTGTAGGAGCCCAGCAGAGATCTCTTCCATTCTATACATGGACTCCATCTCTGAGTACCATTCCAATATAGTTGGCGGATCCTTCCAGTGGCGAGAAATCACCGCTCTAGCCGCAGAAAGGTGTGGTACCTTGTTTTGATACGCAATTGCGGTATGTGATGCTCAGTGTAGTTTTCTAGGAATTTCACTGGCAATTTGCTGGTTGCAGTGAAATCATGGACACATTGTTCTATCTTGTTGCTGTGTACAAATGGAACAATGTCTCCATGATTTCACTGCAACCAGTAAGTTGCCAGTGAAATTCCTAGAAAAGTTGCCGCGTATAAAAGGTACCTTTAAGGGGTTCCAGGGATCTCTGTATACGATGTTTGTGTAAAAGATTTCCTAATCCAGGATGTAGTAGAAAAAATAAAAATCTAGAAAATTTATCTAGTAAGGCTATAGATGTGGCCTGGGTTAGGACACGTCTGCCTCCTGCGGTCACGAAGCAAAAAACTGACTATGTTCACTCCTACCTGGGGGTATATACTGCTAGGAGGAGCTAACTTTCCAATTAACTTAGTGTCGCCTCCTAGTGACAGAAAAACATACACCCAGGATATCCTGTGTCCCCCAATGAAGCGATAGAGAAATAGTTATATACATCCTTATTTTCCCCTGTGTTGGCTGAAATATTGTAGTCAAATGTCATTGTAAAATGCCAAAAATATTGGCTATTGGTCAACACTGCCTACATTGGTAAGGTTTATGGACAATGGAGAAATGTTGTACATGCATACGAAACTCTTGTAAAAGGGGGCTAGAATATTCTGTACCATGACTGCCATAATGCAAAAGAAAAAGCAAAGGTTAAAACAATAATATAAAAACAAAACAAAAACTAACAAATTGCTTATTTTCAAAGAGTCACAAATTACACCCCAAACAGAACATTGGAAGCAGGTAAGAAATGACGTCCGGTACTGAAGTCTTGTGTGAGCATCTAATTGATGATTGGGGACAAACAGAACAAAGACAAAGCAGGAGAAGGTTCAGAATCACGATGTGATCAGCATTCATTATGCAGGCGCCATTCTTTCCGCAAGGTAATCAGTAAACGTTCCCTTCTGTCGTAGGGTATATGGTAATGTGATGGCAGAGAAGGCAAGAAAATGATTGCTCTTATCTCTTGCGTATGGAAGTGAAGGGGCCACTTTATTAGATGTGAATTCCTCGGATGGGCAGGATTCCTTTTGCATTTAGAACAGTCTGGAGACTTCATGACGTGGATCTGAACACCATTGTAATTCCGTGTGACGAGGCTAGAACATCTGAGGATAAAAACTGGAAAAGAAGAGAAGTTTCTTCTGGACAATCAATACCATTTGCTCTGCCAAGCTCATTCTTGTAGGCCAATTTAGCCGACGGCTGATTAATGGATCCCAGGAGTCGCTTCAGCAACTTAAGATTTATTTTTGGAGTGTTTCTTATTACACATCCTAGTTCAGCACAGCTGTGTATCTTTGTGATGTGTGTAACATCTAGAAATTTATGGGATGACTCATTCAGCCAATGCCATGAACTTCGTCCTCAAATGACCAAGTGAGTGCCCATTCATCAACATCAAAGACGACCACCAAATTGGTATAAGATGTTGGTGAATCTTAGTATTTATTTCTCCGCTACACATAGTGAAAACAAATACAGATTTCAAAAATTAAGGTCTTATAGCCTAAAATTTTGAGTCATCATTTATCCATAAAAATAAGCAGTGAAAGCTCCATCTCAATCAAGCAGTGATCATGCAAAGTACACCCATAGTTGGCCAAGTACAGCACTCGGCTATCTCTGGAAGACCCATAGAGAATTAATGGATCGGTGAAGTGCCACGTGTAGCCACTGTTCACTTCTGATGGGGTGCGTCAATGTTCTATCCCAGCCTAAAAAACAAGGAACTGTTGTACTCATCATCCTTGGGTTCACCAGTGAAATTCATGCTTGAAATGTGTGACAGTGGCTGTGGTGCCCATATTTCATCAATAACCAATCAGAAAACTCAGCTGCTATGAAGGGGATTGTTTGTCTACATGGGCAGATCCACATCTCTGCCATGCTGTCAACGTGACATATTCGGCAGTCAATGCCAGACACTGGGAGACTCGCCACTGGACCAGGGATATTGAGGACAGCGTGGTTTATCATTTATTAAACTGCAGCTGAAGCAGAACATTGTCTCCAAGGGGACAACCCCTTTACAGGTAAGGTGTCAGCAGGTTTTTGCTATAAAGGCGAGGACAGCATGATGCAAGAGTTAAAAAGCAAAAAGTAACTGTGCCTCTATTATATGACTGTGAGCTATTATTTAACTTATATTGTTAAACTAAACTGAAGGGTTTATTACCCTGTAGTTAACATTGATCAATACATTGCCGCGTGCAAAGCAGTCTGGCATGCCCCTTGTTGTGGTTGACACAACATTCAATGCACGATCTCTATTGAGAGCCTGGAGTGGGCAGGGGCACCTATCTCAGCTATGCTCTTCCGGAAAATAAAGTATTTGATTGTTTTAAAACTGCTGAAAGTTTATATTTTGCGTGATACTTGGTTTGACTCAAAATATCCAGCCTACATTTTTTTTGCTATCAAATGAGGTAGAGAAAACCTTTGACAGATTCCCTTTAATAATTATTGTTCAAAAGAAATGTGATACTTGATCTGTGCTCCGCTCTGTGCCAAGCTCATATAGAGGTACAGTACAGACCAAAAGTTTGGACACACCTTCTCATTCAAAAGTTTTCTGTATTTTCATGACTATGAAAATTGTAGATTCACACTGAAGGCATCAAAACGAAGAATAACACATGTGGAATTATATACTTACAAAAAAGTGTGAAACAACTGAAAATATGTCTTATATTCTAGGTTCTTCAAAGTAGCCACCTTTTGCTTTAATTACTGCTTTGCACACTCTTGGCATTCTCTTGATGAGCTTCAAGAGGTAGTCAACAGAAATGGTTTTCACTTCACAGGTGTGTCCTGTCAGGTTTAATAAGTGGGAATTCTTGCCTTATAAATGGGGTTGGAACCATCAGTTGTGTTGTGCAGAAGTCTGGTGGATACATAGCTGTTAGTCCTACTGAATAGACTGTTAGAATTTGTATTATGGCAAGAAAAAAAGCAGCTAAGTAAAGAAAAACGAGTGGCCATCATTACTTTATGAAATGAAGGTCAGACTGTCCGAAAAATTTGGAAAACTTTGAAAGTGTCCCCAAGTGCAGTTGAAAAAACCATCAAGTGGTACAAAGAAACTGGCTCACATGAGAACCGCCCCAGGAAAAGAAGACCAAGAGTCACCTCTGCTGAGGGGGATAAGTTCATCCGAGTCACCAGCCTCAGAAATTGCAGGTTAACAGCAGCTCAGCTTAGAGACCAGGTCAATGCCACACAGAGTTCTAGCAGCAGACACATCTCTACAACAACTGTTAAGAGGAGACTTTGTGCAGCAGGCCTTCATGGTAAAATAGCTGCTAGGAAACCACTGCTAAGGACAGGCAACAAGCAGAAGAGACTCTTTGGGCTAAAGAACACAAAAAATGTACATTAGACCAGGGAAAATCTGTGCTTTGGTCTGATGAGTCAAAATTTGAGATCTTTGGTTCCAACCAATCTGTGTTTGTGCAATGCAGAAAAGGTGAACGGATGGACTCTACATGCCTGGGTCCCACCGTGAAGCATGGAGGAGGAGGTGTGATGATGTGGGGGTGCTTTGCTGCTTTGAAGCTCATCAAGACAATGCCAAGAGTGCGCAAAGCAGTAATCAAAGCAAAAGGTGGCTACTTTGAAGAACCTAGAATATAAGACATATTTTCAGTTGTTTCACACTTTTTTGCTAAGTATATAATTCCACATGTGTTAAATCATAGTGTTGATGCCTTCAGTGTGAATCTACAATTTTCATAGTCATGAAAATACAGAAAAATCTTTTAAACCAATAGATTTTTATTGGAATTTTGTAGCTGAACAAAGGCAAGTTGAAACAGTGGTACAAATCATTGCAAACAAAATACATATAAGAATTGTAACATGAAATCCATAACAAAAGGACTGGGGGAGGAGGATAATGGAGAGGGGGGGAAGGAAGGTGTGTGTGCAGAAGAACAAGATCAAGATGTATTGGTTTGTAATGTTGGTGGACCTTCTAATTATAAGGAAGTGGGAACTGTATTATATCTTGAGGAAGTCCAAGGGTCCCACCAGGTGGCAATTTTTAATTTGCGTTTCAATGAATGGGCTAATGTGAGTTCATGAGCATAATGGGAATTTAGTCTCGTAAGCAGTTCAGGTTTTCCAGGTGTCTCTGTGGTCCTCCAATGAGCAGCAATTGTTTGTCGTGCTGCGATCAATACATTAGTTATAATAGGTTTGAGAGGTATAGGGAAAGAATCCAGTTCAATTCCCAATAATGCTAAGGGGGCGGTAAGAACAAAAGGGAGACCTGTAAGAGAACTTAATAACAACTCTACATCCTTCCAAAATCCTTTGACATGTGGGCAGGACCACCACATATGAACCTCTGTACCATGGACATTGCATCCCTTCCAACAATTTGGGGAGGGGGAGGGAAGAGGAGCTTTAAATTTGGCAATGCGTGATGGTGTTAAATACCAATTAAACATAACTTTTTTGGATTGCTCCAAGTGGTTTATGCAGCGTGTGTAGAGTGCTGCATGGCCTGACGCCGATAACCATTGTTCTTTAGTAGCATCAAAGGCGAGTCTGGTCTCCCATCTGGTCATATAGGGTAATTTATGTTTGCTTTGGACATCTAGTAAAGCTTTATAGATGATAGAGGTACCATTGCTCACAATGCCTGTGCGCTTAAATAGTGATTGTAGAGGAAGAGAAATTTCTTCCATGTCATAAGTGGGGATGTCAACTGTTGAGAGGAAGTGTTTCAGTCGGAGGTAAGAGAAAATAGTGGCAGATGGTAAAGAGAATTTCGCTGCCAGTGAGTCATATGGGAGGAGGCGATTTTGGTGAAGTAGAAAGGTGAGTGGTGTAATGTCTCCCTCACCCCAGGAGGAAAAGGAAATGTCGCCCATCAGGGAAGACACCGCCTTGAGTGTTACATAGCGGTATAAGAATACAAGGTGAGATCTACAAAGTTTCCGCCAAGTCGTCAATAAACATGAGATAGAACGTAGGGGGGTAGGTGGTGAATAACGTCGCAAGAGGTTAATTTGAAGGAGGAGCCGAAGGGACCCAGACGGGGCAAAGGCAGCCTCAATCTGTTGCCAACGAGAGATAGGGGACTCCGACCACCACATTCTCGCTACATCCAGTACGAGCGCCGTATAGTACCCCGCCACATCCGGGACCCCAAGGCCACCTTTATGATAAGGGAGAGTAAGAGAGGTAAAGGCCACTCGGGGGACCCTATAGTTCCATATAAAGCGGTTTAGAGTGGACTGTAGAAGAGAAAGATAACGTTTCGTAATAAGGAATGGGATGCAACGCAGAACAAACAGGATCTTTGGCAGAAGCATTATTTTCACTGTTTGGATTCGTGCTATCCACGATAACTGATAAGAGGAGTAATCTGCGCATGTGGTTCTTAAAGTGGAAAGTAAGAGATCGCAATTACGGCTGACAATGTCTTTTATTGGAGTAATGTGAATTCCTAGATAGCAGAAGCCTCGGGGAGACCATTGGAACATGAAGCGAGAAGAGAGGTCACGTTGGGACTCGTTTGAGAGATTTACAGGAAATATCGTAGATTTAGATAGGTTAAGTTTGTAGAAAGAAGCACGAGAGAAATCAGATAAGATAGAAAGAATAGTGGGTAGAGAGCGTGCAGGATTAGTGCAGGAGAGGAGGACATCATCGGCATAAAGACTGATCTTATGGTCTACGGGACCCACTGTGATGCCCGAGACGTCTGGGTGAGCGCTTATAACTGCGGCTAGCGGCTCCATCGCAAGGGCGAATATGAGAGGGGAGAGAGGGCAGCCCTGCCTAGTTCCGTTGGTGATACGGAAGACAGAGGAGGAAAACCCTCCTGCTCGTACAAATGCACAAGGGGCTGAGTATAAAGCCAGTATAGCTGATTTTATATTGCCAATGAAATTGAACCTGTCTAAGACTGCTGCCAGATATCCCCAGTGTACTCGGTCAAATGCTTTTTCAGCATCCAATGAGACTAGTACTCCTGGGACGTCTCTCCCCTCTAAGATTTCTAAGAGATCAATAACCCGCCTTGTGGCATCTCTCGCTTGGCGGCCAGGTATAAAACCAACCTGGTCTAGTGCGATCAAGGACGGTAGAACGACCTTGAGACGGTCCGCCAGCAATTTAGAGTATAGTTTCAAGTCACAGTTCAGCAACGCTATTGGTCTATAATTTCCTGGATCAGTGGGGGATTTTCCAGGTTTCAATAGGGTTGATATAGATGCCTGCAGACCTTCCGGTTTAATGGTCCCCCTCTCCTGCCAGAATTGGAATAAAGATAAAAGATGAGGGGCTAAAAATTGAGCAAAAGCCGCATAGTAGCGATAAGTAAAGCCATCAGGTCCAGGAGCTGAGGATTTCTTTGCCGAGCGTATAGCTGCCATGACCTCTGCTAAAGTAAAGGGACTATTTAGATAGGATAGTTGCTCGGGGGAGAGTGAGGGTAAATCTGCTCGATCTAGAAAAGACGAGATGTGTTCCGTTGTCGGTTGTGGGTTAGATTGGGATGAGGATAAGTTATACAAGTCCTCGTAGTATTCGCGGAAGCGCTCTGCAATAAGAATGGGGTTGTGGATCGGTATTCCCTGTGGGGAGGTAACATGTGTAATTCTAGATCGTGTTTCTGTTTTCCTAATACGGCGTGCAAGGATTGCACCTGCTCTATCCCCCATGCCATAGAAGCGGGCCTTGACTTTTTTTAGGTGATATTCTACTTTCGTGAGCATGAAGGCACGTAGTTGATGTCTGGCGGTCGAGAGATCTGAACAGAGAGCTGTGGTGGGGGAATCCAGAAAAATCTTTGAATGAGAAGGTGTGTCCAAACTTTTGGTCTGTTCTGTATATGAGGTAATCCATGTATTTGTAGCCAAAACCGCAGCATTGCTTCTCCCTGAAGGCAGGACATTAAAGGGAATCTAAAAGCTGTTTTTTTGCTACATTATCTGCCAGCCACATACTGTGGGCCAAGAGACCCTGAAACTAACAAGGTATCACATAGATTACTGTCTGAAGTAGCTCTGACCCCATGGCTGTGGAGTTAGTGAGCCAAACATCCGACTCCTCAATTTCCCTGAATCCGACTTCACCAAAATGGACACCAACTTCGACTCCACGACTCCGACTCCACAGTCTTGTCTGACACAATCAAATAATTTAGTTTTAACAACACAGCAGAGCTGGGATAGCTACCCCCACCCACAGCAGGCGCTCAATAAAAATGTACATAGACAGTGAGGTGTGTCGGACTGCCTTGAGCATGACAAAGTCGTTTTGTAATGGTAATCACCAGGCTATAAAGCCATTAGTTTAATGAAAGTCACAGTGTATACGCTGTGCATGGCCCGATCATTCAGCCATACTCAAAATTCACCTTAAAGAACTTCAAAGGGGTATTCCAATCTCCAAGATCGTATCCCAAAATGTAGTAGGTATAACAATAATAATATTAGCAAATCCCTCGAATTAGTAATGTAGTATAGTTCTCCTGATTAGCTATGTTGCTCATGTGCATGGTATTGCAGTAGCTTAGGTAACTAGTCAGTAAATAAAGTAATCTTCTGAGCACCCCGGAAACATGGTGCCGGATCACCTGTCTCTGATATCATGCAGGATTTACTGAAGGACAATAGAAAGTGATGATCCAATTGTCTCATCTGTCTGCAGAGGAGGTGCTGCAATTCTAAAAACTAAAATGCCAACACACATCCCCTTCTAAAAGACAAATAGAGAAACAGTCTGACACCACTGCTACATGGATAATCACGCTCCACAGTACAGTCTATAAAACATAAGCAGCAGAAGAAATGGATGGCACTCAGTGGTAAGTATAAACTTCATTTATTTCATCCTCGACATATAACAGCGAGGCAGGAAGGGAGTGCAGGAGAAAAGAGGACGATGGCTGCTGTTTCGCTCTTCAACGGCTTACCAACAAGGGTTTTGCCACCAAGTATTAAGTCTTGTTCACCAGAGGGATAAAATACTTATTTCTCTCTATATACATTTACATAATTTAGACAAATGTGATTTCCTAGATTTTATTTTTGATATTCTATCACTGAATAAAGTAACCTACACTTAATAATATAGACTGTTCATGTCTTTGTCACTGGGCAAACTTACAAAATCAGCAAGGGATCGAATACTTATTTCCTTCACTGTACGTCACCATTTTTCTTCACATGGTGGCGATTTGCACAAAATCCTGTTAAGGAAGGAGGCCAGGTGGATTAATAACTTGAAAGCATAATATTAGACAAGCTGTGGCATCTCGCCCCCATTCCCACACTTCTGGCAGGGCTGGGAGAAAGGGAATTTTTGTAAAAATGCCAAAAGTTGCAACTCCGTGTTGTATAAATATTTTGTGACTTTTCCCCAGCCTTTTACGCCATAATTTTGGTGCAAAAGCTTTGATGAATTTGGGACCAAAAGTGAAGATTATATACAATATTGAATGGTGCAGTGGGCACTATGCTCTGGGCACATTTTTGCAGGCATTGGTACCTTACTTAATCAACCCAGCGGGTCCCTGCATAGCAATACACTTCAGCTGAATGTGCGCCCGAGGACGTATATCCAGCTGATAAATGTGCTGGTCGCAACCTCTGCTACTGCGTTCTTTATGCCCCTGGTAGCCTTTTTGCAGCAGAGCAACTCATGAAATCTGCAATACACCCCGAATTCTGCACCATTGCATTCAGACATGGAAATGACAAGAAATCCATATTATAGTCATGCTCTGCTAGATTACAAAAAAAAATATTGACAAAAAAAAATTAACTTCAATGCATGTATTTTGTGATAAAAATAATGAAACTCAACTGAAAAAAAATAAAGACTTTGCAGATTTGCTTTCACAGGTTCTTTGTACTTCTCCCTGCACATTCACATTTAATGTAGTCTGTGGTCATTTTGCAGCCAACAGCAGACAGAGGCTCTAGGAGACCAACGTTGCAAACATTTTAATGAAACTCAATGGTAAAAAAAAAATGTTGTGCCTAATACCTTGCATTTAAGAAGAAAACTTGGTACTAAAAGTAGTCAACCCTTTAATGCCCCTAGAGCAGTGCAGTGATTTACTGAGAGACCCATAAATAAGCAAAATTGGCTCTTAGAGTATGCTGAGACTTGTAGTTGTCCAAGAGCTATAATGCTGCCGATTACAGACCTCTGCCTCCCATTATTCTACTTTGTCAGGAGTGGAGTGTTTCTCGTGATTAACAATTCGGGCCAGCGTCATGGCCGAGTCACTGGACTGAGCGTTCTCCAATGCTGCTAGCAGAGGAAGCATTGTCTTCCAGAATGGAGGAGAGCAGGGGGACCGGCAGATCCGGAGACCCAACGAGAATTTTCTCTACAACATGCCCTCAATACAATGATTTTCTGATGGTTATTAGAAACGTTTAAGTCACAATTTCAGGAACAATAAGCTTACACCTGTGGCATGAAAAAAAACTATTCTGAATAAATTTAACACAAGTATATGCAAATTGTCACTTCAGTGAGGAAGTAGACAAATTCTAATGCCTCGTAATAAAGGTAGCAATCCTAAAAGTCATAATTGACTCTTTAACAAGCCTTTTATTATGACATAGGATTTGTGCCAGATCAGAACCATAAACTGCAGATGCTGCATTTCGGGGTGATTGTCACTCATCAGTGTAATGTGTAGGATTCTAATCTGGCTGTATGAGAGGCTAAGACGAGGTCTGGGGAATAGCTATCCTCCTTGTGGAGAGGAATCTGCCAGCCAGCAGTGAGGAGACTTAAATCTGCAATGCTCCTCTGGGAAATTGCATAACAAAAGTAATGGCTTTATGATCAGAGCAGACGCAGATTCTGGAACCTTGACTGATTCTGAAAATGTGGAAACACTATGCAGCAGTTTGCTGTTCTGCAGGTGTCGCTGTTAAAGGGAAGGGGTCACAATGCTATATCTAAGGATTGCAGGGATTGGACCTGCACTGATCACATGATTTCCGATTTCGGTCACAGTCTTCCAAAGGTCAGGTGAGAAAAGGAAGCCAACGCTCTGACCCAGCAGACAACACCAGAGCAGCCTGTGCCTGAGCGGGGAGAATTGGCAATTGCTTCTTTTATTATTTTACAACATTCCTTACCTTTAAAAAAAAAATAAAAATTGTCAAGTCGGACAGGAAGGAAAAATGTATTCCAAGAACTCGAACACATCTGGAATATCTGTTTCTTAATTCTTGTTATATGAAGTTTCATGGATTAAACAAAATAAAAAAACAAATACCATAAAGAGTGTAGAAAAAATAAAATGTAATGTGTGAAGGAGGACAAGCAGAGTCAGCGTGTGTGCAAGAGAATGCAGACAAGTTATTACAGGTATTCAGACATCTAAACTGTAATCCAAAAACTAAAACATTTAAAATATTTTTTTAAGGAGTAACTAAATTATTTTTTTTTTATTTAAAGGGGAACTACAGGGAAAGAAAATATTTTAGTACTGTCCCTGTCTCCTACATGATGAAGCAGAGCCGTACACTACAGTTCTAGGATCTATAGATCTCTTATCAATCTATACAATCATATCTACTCCTGAGCTCTCACCCTCCCTTCAGGGACAGAGAAATTCAGCCTCATGCTGCAGCAGTGACAGGTGGTGTGTCGGCGACGTGGACCCTGGGGCTCCAGGTTCATCATACATTCCCGCCTCCTCACACTTCTGTAACGGCAAGGGCGTGGCCGCCAGCTCCATGGTCACATGGCACTCCAGCCCCGATATACCATCCATCCTATGTAATGTAACAGGGTTGTTTTGGCTTTAAATAGCAATGTCATCAAGCAGATAGAAATACATGCTGTGATCTTTTTCTGTATGATGGTACATGATGTATACTGCAATGTATCATTGACTTATTCAGCACTGCCATGATCTCCCTTTCCCCATAGCAATTTGGTACATTCCTGTCCCCTGGAACTGTAGCACTATGGATCCTCACTGTATCCTCAGTCACAGAAAATAATCCAGACATGTCTGCAGCATCTGTTACACATGGTGTAAACCCCAAGGTTCCATTATTGTGCTGTTCCTTATACTGTGCACCAAACATATATTGGCTTAAAAAACATCTATGTATCAATCCATTACCTTTCTCTGACATCTGTGTATTTATATATCATATATCTATAAATCTGTCCATCATATATCTTATGTATTCATCCATCTATCTATTCATCCATCTATCCTATGTTATTCATCCATCCATCCTATGTTATTCATCTATCCATCCTATGTATTCATCTATCCATCCTCATTGTATTCATCCATCCTATGTATTCATCCATCCATCCTATGTATTCATCCATCCATCTATCCTATATGTATTCATCCATCCATCCTATGTATTCATCCATCCATCTATCCTATGTAGAAGGGGCCATAGTGTCCTGAAAGCTTGCTATGTTTACCATCTTTTCAGTTAGCCATTAAAAGGTATCAACCACTGAGGACTCTCAGATTGCAATATATTTTCTACCCTATGTATTCATCTGTCCATCCTATGTATTCATCCATACACTCATCCATCTATGCTATGTATTTCTATGTATTCATTATCCATGTATTCATCTATCTATCCTATGTATTCATCATCTATCCTGTATTCATCCATCTATCCAATGTATTTATCCATCTATCCAATGTATTTATCCATCTATCCAATGTATTCATCCATCCATCTATCCTATGTATTCATCCATCCATCTATCCTATGTATTCATTCATCCATTCTATCTATTCATTCATCCATCCATCCTATGAATTCATCCATCCATCCAATGTATTTATCCATCCATTCATCCATCCAATGTATTTATCCATCCATTCATCCATCCACCCCCATCTATCCTATGTATTCATCCATCCATCTATCCTATGTATTCATTCATCCATCCAATCTATTCATCACATCCATCCTATGAAATCATCCATCCATCCATCCATCCAATGTATTTATCCATCCATTCATCCATCCACCCATCTATCCTATGTATTCATTCATCCATCCATCCTATGTATTCATCCATTCATGCACTAATCCTATGTATTCAGCCATCCATGAATCCATCCATACTATATATTCATCCATCCATGAATCCATCCATACTATATATTTATCCATCCATCTATCCTATGTATTCATCCATGTATTCATCCATCAATCCTTCCTAAGTATTATTCCGTCCACCCATCCATTCATCTATCCTATGTATTCATCCATCCTATGTATTCATTCATCTACTGTATCTTTTCATATATCCTGTGTATTTATCCATCCATCCGTCCACATATTCATTCATCTATCCTATATATTCATCCATCTATTGTACCACGTCACCACGTCCTCCCTGTTTTTTTCACGTTACCAGACAGGTGACCGAGCCACCTGAAAGAGATCAGTGGTGGCAGCATAACATTTTTGTATTTATGTGATATTGTGGGCCTGAGGGTGACTGGATCGAGGTATATATATGTTCCTGGCCGGAACTGGTGGTATATATACACATCCTGTCACATCACGTGCCGCAGTAGACAACATAAAGTAGAGCAGTTAGCCTCCTTTCTTATCCTCTGGCAATATCGGGCAGGATAAGGGGACGCCAGAGAGCTGCAGGTCCTGCTAAGTCTTTCTGATAATTGGCACAAATCCTTGGTCATATTAAAAGGCTTGTTAAAGAGTCGATTATGACTTTGAGGATTGCTACCTTTATTGGGTAAAGTGACCCAATTTGCATATTTTGCATATTTCCCAGGGGAGCATTAAGGCTATAAGCTTCCTTATCAGCTGATCTGCCTTCTTAAGATGGCAGAGAAATTCCTGCTCCATGAGGTAGAAAGCTAGTTCTCCAGACCCCGTCTCAGCCTCTCACACAGCCAGATCAGAAATCCCACACACTGCACTGATGAGGGGCCATCACCCCGAAACGCAGAGTCTGCAGTTTGGGGTTCTGATCTGGCACAAATCCTGTCATATTAAAAGGCTTGTTAAAGAGTCGATTATGACTTTTAGGATTGCTACCTTTATTAGGTGGCATTAGAGTTTCTCACTTCCTCACTGAAGTGACAATTTCTTTCTATCGTATGTATTTATATAAACTATGTATTTATCCAGCCATCCATCCTTTCTATGTATTCATCTGTCCACCCATCCATTCATCTATCCTATGAATTCATCCATCTATTCATCTGTCCTATATTTTCAACCATCCATCCAATGTATTCAACATCCATCATTCATTCATTCATTCATCAACCATCTATCCTATGTATTTATTCATCCTATGTATTCATCCATCATCTATCTATATCTATCCATGTATGTTTGAAAGTAAGGTGGGATTCTTGAATTCAACATGGAAGTGCTGTATGACTAATGTTATTGAGCGAGTCAGAGCAGATCAGTGTTTTCTCTCAGCTCTTCTGAGCCTGACCAAAAAAATCACAACACACAATCACATGTATGTACTGTGACCATGTGGCGGCCATGCCCCCTGCCCATACAGAAGTGTGAGGGGAGGGAATATAAGAGGATCCTGGAGATCCCAGGTTCCACTAACCCATCACACCTCCTGCTCTCACTAGCTATGTCCCCAAAGGTAGGGGTGAGGTCTGAGGAGCAGATATGATTTTATTGATTTATGAGCGATCTATAGATCTTAGAACTGCAATGTACAGCTCTTCTTCATCATGCAGGAGGGCAGGAGCTGTACTAAAAAGTTCTCTCCTCCCAGAGATGCTCTTTAATCATTGATTTTTACAGAAAGAAAATGGTGACTTGGTAAAAAATTGTGTTGAAAGGGCCAAACTTTTAAATTCTTATTTTGCATCTGTTTTGTCTCAGAAACTAAATGTAACATCATCTGATCTTCACTGTATTATTATAGGAAATAGAAAAATCCAGGCTATCCAATAAACAGAGAGATAGTGAGGGAACACATAGCTAACACAAATTAATTCAAGTCTCCAGGTCATATGAATTACAGCCCAGGGTACTGAAGGAGAAAGCAGAGGAAATTTCACTTATTTTTTACCAATCTCCATAATCTTTGAAAATTATTGAAGAGCAGGAGAAGTCTCAGAAGACTAGAGAAGAACAAATATAGTCTCTATCTTCAAAAAGCGGATGAAGGTGGGCCCAGGGAACTATAGGCCTGTGTGAGCCTGACGTTTATGACAGGAAAGATCTTTGAACAAATTACAACATGAATGCAAGTGCTAGGATGAGAATGAAGTTAGTAGCCAGAGTCAGCATGGGTTTGTAACTAATAAATCATGTTAGAGTAACTTAATTTCCATCTATGACAGAATCACTGACTGGGTGGATCCGGGAAACATAGTAGACATACTAAAAACGGTAAACACAATTCTGAGATGTATTAACAGAAGCATACAGTCTAGATCATGTGAAGTTATTATCGTCCTCTTTGGGCAGACCTCATCTGGATACTGTGTCCAGTTTTGGGCTCCACATTTATAAAAAAAAAAAAAAAAAAAAAGACATCAACAAAATGGAGCATGTTCAAGGAAGAGCGACCAGAATGGTGACCAGTCAGCAAGCCGTGTCCTAGGAGGATCGGTTGCTGGCTTGCAAAAATAAGACAGAGGAGGATTAATAGCTGTCTACAAATATCCCAAGGGCTGCCACACTGTAGAGTGGTCATCTTGAACAAGGAAAGACTAGAAGCAATGGGATAAACTGAATGAGAGGAGACACAAATTAGATATTACAAAAAAAGTCTTGACAGTGAGTGTGATCACGAGTGGAACAGGCGGCCACGAGAGGTGGTGAGTTCACCGTCAATGGAAGACTTCACATAGAGGATGGACAGACATCTGTCTGGGATGATTTAGTGAATCATGCTTTGAACAGGGGGTTGGACCAGATGACCCAGGAGGTCCCTTCCAACTCTAATATTCTGTGATTTAGTTTTTTCTGTCTTTAACACCATGCTGAAAATTGATGTCTCATCTACTTAGTTAATTCTGTCTTTGTAGTTGATTTGACCTTGGGTCTAGAAAAGATCTGTACTGAGAGAGTGATGTTCCCTGATGCTCATACAGGTAATATGGCAGCACAGGGCAGGAGAGCAGAGGATGTCACGCTCTGCTGAAAGGTCTTTGCTAAGTTTCAAATCAGCTACAAAGATAGAGTGAACTAGGTTAACAAGCCAGTACGTCTCCACCAGGTAAAATATAAAAGCCTGTACTTACCTCCTTTATTGGTGCCATTCCAGCAGTGTTAGTAATTGCCTTCCAGAGGCTCGGGTGCCATTGTGATGTCATACGAGCCTTGTGTCCAATCATTTCGGACACAAGTAATCAACCGGAATTAAGCAGCAGTAGCAGCATCACTTCCTATTGATTAAAGTGGGAATTGAACACAGGGCACCATGTGATGTCACAATGTCACGTGAGCCCCAGAACATGATTGCCAACATCAGCACGGGAGGGAAGTAAAGGCTTTTATATCTTACCTGGTGGACTCTTGTGGAAACAGAAGGAGGTGTCCTAGAAGAGGAAAGACTAAAGGAAGCAAAATAAGATAATATTACAAAGGCTGATCATTAAAGAGGACCTATCACCCCCCCCCCCTGGTGCATGGCAAACTAAATGCAGCATGTCTGCTGCATTCAGGGATGGGCTCCTCCATGTCTCTAGCCCCCCTGTACCCCGAGAAATACACTTTAGAAACCTTACAGATAAGAGGTCGCCTGGGTGGGATCTAACTGAGATGTCCTGCTTTTGGAATAGCCTTCCCTGTCTCCTCCTTGTGTGTTCCTCCCCCTCTGTGTCTCCAGCCACCTCCTCTTCTTCTGGGTCTGCCCTCCTCTTCTCCTGCTCTCTGTCAATCACACTGGCCGCACAGCTCTTGGTGTCAGTGGCATTGTGTGAAGTCAGCGGCAGAGCCCGCCCTGACATATGAATAAAGCACAAACAGGGCGGGCTCTGCCGCTGACGTCACACAATGCCACTAACACCAAGAGCTGTGCGGCCAGTGTGATTGACAGAGAGCAGGAGAAGAGGAGGGCAGACCAGAAGAAGAGGAGGTGGCTGGAGACACAGAGGGGGAAGGAACACACAAGGAGGAGACAGGGAGGGCTATTCCAAAAGTCAGGACCTCTCAGTAAGATCCCACCCAGGCGACCTCTTATCTGTAAGGTTTCTAAAGTGTATTTCTCAGGGTACAGGGAGACTACAGACATAGGGGAGCCCTTCACTGAATGCAGCAGACACGCTGCATTCAGTGCTGGACTTACTTTGCCATGCACCAGGGGGGGTGACTGGTCCTGTTTAAATAAAAATGTTTTATTACTCTGCTGAAATATATCTCTATCTACCTAGCAACCTAACTATCTACAGCAGTACATATAAACTGTGAGGAAATCTGATCAGGCAGCAAACCTGTCTATGTAGTGAAAAGTCTCCAAGCTAGCACATAAATACAATACCGCCATCTAGTGGCAAGTTCAGGAAGTGCTACTACATTATTAGCATACTGCAGACTTTTCTTTTTGTGCTCAAGCAGGGTTTAACAAAGTGACCACAGCCGTCCATTCCAGATCATCATCAGCCACGTTTGACTCAATATTTTATTGAGCATTAGGTAAACATGTTGGCCCCTTTTCCAATGCGTCAGAGACAACTTCCTATTCAACATACCCCCATGCCATTTATAAAAAGTACCCACTCATTGCCAGCCTTCATGTGCGTGAACATGTTTTTTGACTTAAGGAAAAGTTATTCTTTAGACACTAGGAGTAATAAAAAAAGTTTCTTTGGGAATCCTAATAGTTTTGAGACATATGAGTTTGAAAGAATATAAGTTGCCCCATCAGACAAGCCTCTTGCTAAAGAAGGATCAGCAGGTCAGCAGCTTTTTAGGAGCCTCCATATTTCCCCTGCCCTTGTCACACAAGGAAACGCCATGTCCTATAGAGCGAGATCTGCTGGTCTATATGGCTCTCAGCTTTGGCCATTATAAGATGGACTCAAGCTGTCGGGGCTAGTTATAATTGGGCCACCCCTTTACGTATAACACTTGTAAGCAGAGCGTCTACTATAGGAGTCAATACATTTTTTTTACCAATTGAATCTATTTATTTTTCTGATCATTATTACTTTGCCTAGCCTCTGTAATGGTGCCAAATTCTGCATTTGACTGTACCGGTGCCCCCGGATCAGAGCACAATGAGCGTGCACCTACCTGGCCGACTTCTGCAGCCTGCTGTAAGAGGTTCTCCTTCAGGCCTTTGGCTCGCTTTATGTGGAATGGATGACTCTGACTTTGTATCACGAACACAATTCCTTCTAGTTCTATAAGAAAACAAGACGGATCATTCTAATAGAGCAGAAAATAATAGGGCAAGTATAGAGGACAAAGAAATAGTTTAAATTATGTTCAAAAGAAAATGTACTGTAGCTCTTAAATGATAAAAGGACATATCGCAGGAAATCAATAATCAGGTCGGTGTGATTGACCCTGTGTATGTGTGTGGGATATGTCGCCTGTGTATGATGAGGCTGCACTGTATATACAGAGGAGCGTAAATGTCATCTAGCTGCACAAAACAGAAGCAACACTGCCATCTAGAGCCTAATAATGTGTACTGCACCTTATCAATCTTGACTGCAGAGCTACATTATAAGGCTGTACCCAAAGAAAAGAATCCTATATAAAGTGTGTTATTCATGCAAATGAATTATATTATATGGAGGTTTAGGAGCTCACCATAGTAGTAATGATTGGTTCTGTTTATGTTCCACCTGGATTTTGTGGTACATTTATCGGAGAGCCAGGGCGTTAGGGGGGGGCAGACTGGGCAGTTGCCTAGGGCCCCCACTCTCTTAGGGGCCCCCAAAGGAGCTGAACTGAAAATAGCAATAAAACAGTAAAAAAAAATAAAAAGATACACATATTTGGTATCGCTGCGTTCGTAAGAATCTAAGCTATCCATATACGAAGTAAATTAATCCAATTGGTAAATGGCATAACGGAAAAAAAAAATAAAACGCCAGAATTGTGTTTTTTGGGCCACCACGTTGTTACAATACAATGCAATAAAAGGCGATCAAAAATGTTGTATCTGACTCAAAATTGGATCAGTAAAAATGTCAGCTCAGGGCACATAAAGTAAGCCCTCACATAGCCCTGTATCTTCAAAAATTAAAAATATCATGGGTCTTGGAAAATGGTGAATAAAGCAAATGTATTTTAAATATTTTTTTTTTTTTTTTTTTTTACAAATTTCTGGGGGTTTTTATGATTGAATTAAAAATGTTCAGTATCTTCTTATTCTGACCTAGATCATCAACTTATGAAGTCATTTTTACCATATATTTAACATGATGAATAAAAAACTAAAAAAAATTGTGGAATTGCACTTTTTTTGCACTTTTATTTGCAATTTCAAAGCACTTGGAATTTCTTTCTCATTCTCCAGTACATTTTGTGGTAGAATGAATGATGTCATTCAAAAGTACAACTCATTCCGCAAAAAACAAGCCCTCGTACGGCGATGTGGAAGGAAGAATAAAAAAGTTATCGCTCTTGGAAGAAGCGGAGGGAAAAATAAAAATGAAAAATCGCTCAGTGATAAAAGTTATAAACTTACAAGGCTTTAAAGGGGATGTCCAGGATTAATAAAGCTTTACTACATTCTTTCAAAAACAGCGCCACCCCTGTGTACAGGTGGCATGTGGTATTACAGCATAGGTCCATTCCTTTTAATTAAGATGAGGTGCAATATCACATACAACCTGTAGACAGGGGTGGTGCTGTGTTTGAAAGAAATCAGTCATGTTTATAGAATTCTGGACAACTCCTTTAACATCAATATTCCCACTAGTGACCCCAGAACAACAGGATGGGGCTTAATTCAAATGTATTTTTTTTATAATATGAAGAATATAGCAGAATTTTGATAAAGATGACATTTAAGTAGATGATCCTATGGAAACATTCCTCTAATTGTCTCTCCAGTTTGTAAATCCTATTTAATTATACATTTGTAGGTAATTTTTAATCAATATAAGGAGTCCTGTGTTCACAATCCCCATCTCTTTGTCAGAGGATAAGAGGTTAGAAAGAGCAACGCTCCCTGCAGGAGCCGGGCTGTGTGACACAGACAATGATGGGAATGGATGTGTGTGTCTATGTGTGTGTGCACAGTGTATACGTGTGTGTCTGTGTGTGTGCTCAGTGTATACGTGTAATATATAGTGTTTGTGTCACATACTGTGTGTGCCTGTGTGAGTGCTTGGTGTATAGGTGTAATATATATAGTGTTTGTGTCACATACCGTATGTTGCATGTATGTAACATCTACATTTATAAACCCCAGCAGCACAGATGAGAGTTCCTAGGTGTAAACAGGTCGGCAATCGCCCAACAAACAAGCAAAATGTGGCTCATCATCGGGTGATTGAATTGTTTATGGAGGAACAGAAATCCTTGCTCTCGGCAGCACATCACCCGCTGCAAACTGCAGAAGTGCTGCCGATACCATGATCCTGTAGAGGACAGATTGCTCTACCGGTGATTGCTCTGCACCCATCATTCTTCATCATCCTGTGTAAAAAATTCGGAAACAAGCGCTGAATGACTTGAATATTATAGGTCGCGCTCATTTACCAGTCTGAATTCGGCGCTTGTACTTGTACTCTAAATGTCTGAGTGTGACGGTGCAATATGTGAGCATTTAGGGCCCCACTTTAACCTTTTGCCCAGGGCCCCACTTTGCCTAAAACCGGCCCTGCGGAGAGCTACATTGTAAAGTGCTGCAGAATGTTAGCGGCGATATATAATTATTATTATTATATTTTATGGGTATTTTCAAGTTTGGAAGTTATCCCCCATACCATGGCTATCCCATGGATTAAGGTTACCTCACCTTACATGCCCCCGTGACTGTGCTCAGTGATGTCTGTCGATCAATCACTGTCCACTTCACATGGGGTCTCCAGAGCTGGGGTCTGTGGATTGGGGGGTCTCAGCAGTCAGACCACAGCAATTGGGAAGTTAACCCCATGCAGTGGATGGTGGAATAAGCTTTAAAGAGGACCTGTCACCAAACCAGGCATGGTGATCTAATTACAGCACTGGATGCAGCATGCAGACAAGGGGTCCCCCAGCACTTGAGCAGCCCTGTACCCCGAGATAACACACTTAGAAAACTTACATGCTACAGCCACTAAGGAGGTGGCTAGGGGCTGCAGCCAAGGGCAGATTCACACTCCCTGCATGTTTAATCTGCCCACCGCTGCCAATCATTCTCTCCCTGTCTGCAGCATTTAAACAGAGTTTTCTCCATTCGCCTTCCACGACAGCATTGGAGGATGTCGTCCATGCCCTATTGGGGGACAGGAACACAGAGAGGTTTAAAGCCCCTCCCCTTCCTCAGTACTCCAGTGTTTACCAAGATCACCCTTAGCCATGAATTTACCTGATACAAACCGGAATCAAACATCAACAAGGGGGGAAACTGATGCTGTCGTGGAAGGCTCCAAGAAAAGGAATTACCGGTAAGGACTAATTCAGTTTTCTCCACTCGCCTTCCACGACAGCATTGGAGGAATACCACCGATACTCCTCAGGGTGGGACTATTGCCTGTAGGACTTTCCTACCAAAGGACAGATCCCGACTGAAGGACAGATCTAACCTATAGTGGCGAGAAAAAGTGAGGAGAGACTACCACGTAGCCGCTCTGCACATCAGCTCCGATGAAGCTCCAGCCTGCTCCATCCAGGACGTAGAAGCAGCCCGAGTTGAAGGACCCTTCAACCCCATCGGAGGAGCAAGGACCGGAGCGACGTAGGCCTCACAGATCACCTTCGTGATCCAGGAAGCGATGGTAGCCTAGGAAGTCGTCTTCCCTGTATTTTTCCCAAAATGCTGAACAAAACAGGTTCTGAACTAACCTCCAGGAAGCGGTCTCTCGGCAGTAGTGGAGGGCAGTCCGACGAACATCGAAGGAGTGAAACACGGCCTCAGCCGCATTAGTAGGAGAGTGGCCAAATGAAGGTAGAACCACAACCTGGGACCGATGGAAAGCTGACAACTTTCAGAAGAATAGATGAATGCAACCGAAGTGTAATGCCAACAATGGACACCACGAGGCACGGAGCCCGGACAGAGAGCGCCTGCAGTTCTCCAACTCTGGAGCAGAAGTGATGGCCACCAAAAACGCCACCTTGTGAGAGAGACGTAAGGGATGCAGCCGACAAGGGTGCAAAGGGACTTCGAGAAAACCTGTGGAGAACAATCTTCAAATCCCAGGGAGGGATAGAAGGCCGAATCGGGGACGCCGCCCCCAAGCAGACGTAAAAAAAAAAAAAAACACTTGAGCCATCAATGGGAAGCAAGATCCTGGGCAAAACTGCCCCAAGTGCCGACACCTGGACTTAAAGAGCGCTCGGCCGAAGCCCCAAATGAAAGCCACACTACAAAAATTCAAGAGTTGGGCCACATTAAGATGATGCATGGCCGGGATGGAAGGAGCACACCCAGGACAGGAACCGATTCCGGCCCTCCCGTAAATAGCGTGCGACACAGGCTGCCTGCCCTGCCAAGCATGCGGATCACTGCCTGGGAGAGACCCTTGGTCCTCAGGATCCCGGCCGCAACAGCCAGGCCGCCAGATAGAGCTACTGAAGGCCCGGGCGAAAGAGGACCCTGGGACAGTAGGTCGAGATAGTGGGGCAACCTAATCAGTCCCACCAGGCCCAAGGTCTCGGATGGCGTCATAACACGCCCGTTTGGGCCACAGGGGAGACACCAAGATAGTCGACACCCCCTCCGCCCGAATTTTTTGCAACGCCTTGGGAAGTAGCGGGATTGGAGGAAATGCATATACCAGACGGAAGGCCCTGAGGATGGTCTGACCCAGTCAGGGAGAAAAAGGGCAGCACCTTTGTATTTGAGCCTGAAGCGAACAGGTCGATCAAAGGGACACCCCACCTGCCGTAAGAAAGCGAAATACATCCGGATGGAGGCACCATTCTCCTGGGTGGACCTCCGTGCAGCTCAAGAAATCTGCCTGTACATTGGCCATTCCCTTCAGATGAACTGCCAGGAGAGAGAAGATGGCGTACTGCCCACAAAAAGATCAGTCTTGCCAGTACCTACAAGTGTAAGCCTCGTACCGCCTTGGTGCCGCAAGAAGGCAACCATAGTCACGTTGTCCGACAGGATCTTGACATGATGACCCCGGACCGTGAGCTGTGCATGAAGCGCGTCTTCCACTGCCAGAAATTTTCCGAGTTCAAGACTGGCGACTGACCGAGCGACTCCAAATCCACTGGTACCGCGTGCGATCTACCATCGAGCCCCAACCGGAACTGCTGGCAGTAGTGGGAACGGAAGTGTCCGGGATTCATCCAGGAAAGCGAGGCGACCATCCGCCCCGGGTTCCGGACCCGCGAGTTTTAGGAATCCTGACGTCTGACCCTAGGAACTCAGTATAGTGTTCCCGGAGCAGACTGGAAGGGGCCTGAGCCCATGCTACCGACTGAATGCAGGCCGTCATGGCCTCTAACAGGGATATTGCTTCCCGCAAGTAGGGCGACCTCCTTGCCCAGAAGCAGGTCAGATGCACGCAGCGCAGAAGCTGATGTGCCACAGGAAGGAATGAGGCCTGTCTGAGGAGGCCAGCAAGACTCCCAAAATTTGACGACGGGTTGCCGGCACCCATTCCGATTCTCAAAGAATGGGCACCCACCCCAGGGACTGAAGAATCTCCAACGTTTTGGAGACCAGTGTGCGCAGAACCACTGCCGAAGGAGCAACCACCAACCTGTCGTCTAAATAGGGAAGCACACATATCCCCTGAGTCTGGATGAATGCGATCCCTTCCCCCATGAGTTTGGTAAACTCTGGGGGCCTACGAAAACCCGAAGGGCAGCACATTAAACCGATAATGGACCGCCCCGCCTGCCCCGGAGATTGCGAATCGCAGAAAGCGCTTGTGGGACGGGTGAATGGGGCCATGATAATACGGGTTCTGGAGGTCCACAACAACCTGCAGTAAGCCCCTGGCCTCCTCCCAGGAGGAACCGGGGATCCCACACCCGAATCCAACAGGTCTCGCAGACCCGCAAGAAATAATGTGCGAGAGTCCCCTGAGGAAGCGAGGGGACTCGGAAGACACGGAGGGGCTGGCTCTCGAATTCCAAGTGCAGACCCTCCCAAATGGTCAAGAGGATCCAAGGGCATGAGGAGATTGCTTGCCATTGTGGCAGAAACCGCAGGAGCTGCCCCGCAATGTGGAAGGCGGCATTGTTTAGGGGGCGGCCGGTGATGCCGCTGCTGGGGAGCAAGATATTACGGGTCTTGGCTCCTTTCTGGAATGCCCAGCGACCAGACTTACCCTTCCCTTTAGACTGGGAGGGTTGGCTGCGCTCAGGCTGAAAGGACTGCCTCCGAAAGGGCTTCTGTTCCGAGAGACACATTTTCCAGTCTGACACCTTTCCCAGGATGTCATCCAATGCCGGACCAAAGACAAAAGACCTTTGAAAGGTAGGCCACACAGCTGGAGCTTAGACGTGACCTACCCATTCCACAAAGTAAGCCACACTGCCCTGAGAGCTGTGTTAGCCAACACTGCGCACCTGGTGCCAATGCGGATCGACTCAGCAGAGGCATCGGTCAGGAAGCCCGTAGCACATCTCAGAAGTGGAATGGAGTCAAAGCTCCTCCCTGGGAGTACCCTGCAGGAGGAATTCTTCCAGCTGGGTGATCCACTCCAAGAGAGACTTGGTAAAAAAGCCTCGCCCAACGGCTAGTGGCCCACAGTCTCCAGAGCACGGGGCCTGCCAGGGGGATAGCCTGCAGCCATCATGTGTCACCTATACAATAATGCCTTGGATGATGTACAGCTCAGAATTGAACCCACAGCACAGCTGGGTACATGAGGCATGATGCAGGGGATTAACTGCTACATGGTTGCTGCCAGAGCAGCCCCACACATGTAGAGGAAATGTTCACTTTAAAGACATAGCTGCCGCCTCCCAGGAGTTTTTGAGGACACTCTCCATCTTACGATCAAGGGGGTCCTTCAACTGGGAGGAATCTTCAAAAGGCAACGCGGTCTTATATGCTACCTTGGCCACCTGGATGTCCCCTTCAGGACCTCCCAGACAAAGTCATCACCCTCCAGTCCACTCAGATGGGGTGAGCACCGATGTTTTGAAGACTCCCACTTCCAGCGGATGAGAACCCGGATGACCTCATGGACAGGGAAGCCCAACTGCCGCTTAGCCTTTAGGCCTCTGAACATTTAGTCCTGCACAGAAGAAGGGGGTTCCACCACCTCTATCCCATGCTACTGTGGACAGTGTCCACCAATTCACCCATGGACTCCGTGGAAAAATAGTAGTGTCCAGATTATCGTGTCTGGACAGAGGCAACAGAGGCAATATCCTCGCCGTCCTCTGATGCGGAGCTCTGGTCAGCCTATGAGATCCACAGAGTCACAATCCTGGAGCTTCCTCTCTTTCGGAGGGGAAGGCCTGGAAACTGCAGCAAAACCCGGCAGTGCCGAGATAGAAGCCTGCACCTCTTCCCTAATGGATTGGAGCTCCTCAAGCAGGGATGGGGAGACCATCCTGACAACACTGTCAGTCATGGCCGACACCTTTTTGTAGGAAGAGGGAAGTTCGTGCCGCAGCCACATTTCCTGGACGGGTTTTTGCTCCCTTACACAGGTGGCCCTTGTCTCCCTATAGAAAAAAAGGGAAGAGAAGAGGGTCCAAGTGGGAGTGCAGGGCCTAAATAACTCTACCCCTTGTGACCACCCCCAGAAACACTTACATGAGCTGGGGGAATGCTGGGCTCTGCAGAAGCAGAGGTGGAAGCCTATCACCCTCCTTGTTTCAGGGATCAGCCTTACCTGGGTGTAGCTTCCGGCGGGTACTTGTTCCAGAACTACCGTGCCCCCAACGAGGAACACCTATTCCCTCCTCCTAGTCACCAGCCGCGGGCAGTAGCACGTGATAGGCCTGCTGGGTTCCCTGGAGCCGCGCCCAGTCTGTACAGGAGCCACCGCCAGAAACAGGAAGTGCCATCCAGGAACCTGTGATGCATGCCCCAGGGACCGCAGCTGGAGGAGGGAGATGCCGGAGAGCTGAACAGGCCTCCGGCGCTGCAATACACAGCCTGCTTTGCCCCGTAGGACGCAGGAAGGCCGGATGGTCCCACCACGGGAGCCCCGAGAAGGAGGAGGAGGCCACCCCCGACGTCCATCCCTGGCCCGGCTGTAAGTACACCCCAATGCTGCCTCTGCCGGCCTGACAGTACTGGAACCTCTCCATGCCCCAAGGGGGACAGGAAGACACTGGAGTACTGAGGAAGGGGAGGAGCTTTTAACCTCTCTGTGTTCCTGTCCCCAATAGGGCGTGGACGACGTCCTCCAATGCTGTCGTGGAAGGCGAATGGAGAAAACTCTGTTTAAATGCTGCAGACAGGGAGAGAATGATTGTCAGCGGTGGGCAGATTAAACATGCAGGGGGTGTGAATCTGCCCTTGGCTGCAGCCCCTAGCCACCTCCTTAGTGGCTGGAGCATGTAAGTTTTCTAAGTGTATTATCTCGGGGTACAGGGCTGCTCAAGTACTGGGGGACCCCTTGTCTGCATGCTGCATCCAGTGCTGTAATTAGATCACCATGCCTGGTTTGGTGAGAGGTCCTCTTTAACCCCTTAGTGATGGAGCAAATTTCTACCTTAATGACCAGACCATTTTTTGTAATTCTGACCAGTGTCCCTTTATGAAGTAATAACTCTGAAACGCTTCAACGGATGCTAGGGATTCTGAGATTGTTTTTTTCGTGACATATTGGGTTTCATGATAGTAGTAAATTTAAGTCGATAATTTTTGCATTTATTTGTGGAAAAAGTAAAAAATTTGGTGAAAATTTTGAAAACGTTGCAATTTTCAAATTATTAATTTTTATTCTGCTAAACCAGAGAGTTATGTGACACAAAATAGTTAATAAATAACATTTCCCACATGTCTACTTTACATCAGCACAATTTTGGGCAAAAATTTTTTTGGGGTAGGAAGTTAAGGGTTCAAAGTTCATCAGCAATTTCTCCTTTTTCCAGCAAAATTTACAAAACCATTTTTTTTAGTGACCACATCACATTTGAAGTCTCTTTTAGGGGCGTACATGACAGAAAAAACCTAAAAGTGAAACCATTCCAAAAACTGCACCCCTCACGCTACTGAAAACTACATTCAAGGAGATTATTAACCCTTCAGGTGCTTCACAGGAACTAAAGCAACATGGAAGGAAAAAATGGACATTTTAATTTTTCCAACAAAAATGTTCTTTTAGCCTCAATTCTTTCATTTTCACATGGGCAAGAGGATAAAATGAATCTTAAAATTTGTTGGCCAATTTCTCCTGAGTACACCGATACCTCATATGTGGTCATAAACCACTGTTTGGGCGCACGGCAGGGCTCAGAAGGGAAGGAGCGCCATTTGACTTTTGGAGCTAATTTTACATTCAAAAAGTCAAATGGCGCTCCTTCACTTCTGAGCCCTGCCGTGCGCCCAAACAGTGGTTTATGACCACATATAAGGTATCTGTGTACTCAGAAGAAATTGCCATACATATTTTAGGATCCATTTTATCCTGTTGATTATGTGAAAATATTGAGGCCAAAAAAACAATTTTGTGAAAAAAAAGTACTTTTTCATTTTTACGGATAAATTTGTGAAGCACCTGGGGGTTCAAGGAGCTCAATATGCATCTAGCTAAATTCCTTGGGAGGTCTAGTTTCCAAAATGGGGTCACTTGTGGGGGAGCTCCAATGTTTAGGCACACAGAGGCTCTCCAAACGCGACATGGTGTCCGCTAACAATTTGAATGGAAAATCAGATCAAATTGTTAGCGGACACCATTTCGCATTTGGAGAGCCCCTGTGTGCCTAAACATTGGAGCTCCCCCACAAATGACCCCATTTTGGAAACTAGACCCACCAAGGAACTTATCTATATGAATAGTGAGCACTTTGAACCCCAAGGTGCTTCACAAATTAATCTGTAAATATGAAAAAAGAAAATGTTTGTGGAAAAAAAAAGTACTTTTTCATTTTTACGGAACAATTTGTGAAGCACCTGGGGGTTCAAAGTGCTCACTATGCATCTAAATATGTTCCTTGGGGGGTCTAGTTTCAAAAATCGGGTCACTTGTGGGAGAGCTCCAATGTTTAGGCATACAGCGGCTCTCCATACACGACATGGTGTCCGCTAACAATTTGAATGGAAAATTAGCTCCAATTGTTAGCGGACACCATGTTGCGTATGGAGAGACCCTGTGTGCCTAAACATTGGAGCTCCCCCACAAGTGACCCCATTTTGGAAACTAGATGCCTCAAGGGGTATAGTGAGCATTTGGAACCTACAGCTACTTCACAGAATTTGATAACAATAGGTCATCATATTGAACATTTTGCTTTTTTTCACAGAATTTTTCACTTTTAGGGCATGTGCACAAGATCCGGAGACACTGTGTCCTGGGCATCTCCTCTCCTGCATTTTTTTTTTATTTTCTATTTATATTAAAAAAAAAAAAAAAAAAAAAAACAACGTGGGGCTTTGCCATAATTTTGGTCCAGCAGGCAGCTACGGGCTGCCACCAACTCCTTCTGCCTAGTTTTACCTGGCTGGAAACCAAAAATATAGGGAAGCCATTTTTTTTTTTTTTTTTTTTATTATTATTTCATGAAATTAAAAAAAAACAAAACAAAAAAAAAACGCCTTGTTTTTGGGCCAGCCAGGTACAACTGGGCAGCTGGGGACTGCAATCCTGAGCATAGGGAGCCCCAAGCTTTCTGCCCCTCCCCCCACCTGCTGCGAATTGCAGTCCGCTGCCACTCCAGAAAATGGCGCATTCATAGAAGCGACATTTTCTGGCACTGTATCCAGCTCTTTCAGCTGCCGTGTAGCGGTGGCAGACTGGGTAATAAGGGGTTAATGCCAGCTTTTTGGCAGCTGGCACTGATGTCTGGCACTAACATCTGACCAATATTAGACCGGGCCATTAGGAATCTCTAGTAAATTGTAAAGAATACAACACAGAGAAAGATATTTTTATTAGAAAAAAAACACAAACACAAATTAGACCTCATCTTTATTATTCTTTCACGTCCGACTTAGTCCAGTGGGCAGTCCCATGACAATTTTCAGTTTTATAGCATATGGGGGCATCCCCCATATGCTATAAGAGCAGGTACACTGCCAGGGGGATGACAGGTCATGAACTTAGTGAGGTCATGACAGGTCACGATCCTTGGGTCACACATGGTCACTTGTGATCCCATGATGGGATCACAATTGACCCCTGTGTGAACCAAGGATCATGACTTGCTATGACCTTACTGAGGTCATGAGCTGTCATCCCCCTGGCAGACAGAGCAGTTTTCTGCTCTGAGTACGTGCCCGACAGAGCAGGAAGATAAGGTGCAGGGGGCAGGGCACAGAGAAGATCCTGGCCGGTAAGTATGCGGGGATGACCGTGGGTCGGATCATCTCCCTCCCATCTGAGTTGTCAGATGGGAGTGAGATGATGATGATGATGACGGCAGCGGGTGAGGACCGGAGCTGGGGCCTGTTCCTCTCTGATGTGACGTGTGGCATGTCACATCAGAGAGGAATACACAGCAGGGGGCTGCAAGCGCTGCAGCGCCATTTTAGGAGGAGGGGAGGGGGTGGGGGCTGAGTACCGGTACTGGAGACCGGGGCAGACATTTCTCTGTCATGCCACAGATTTGATCCTGTGGCATGACAGAGAAATCATTTATTTATCGGCGATTTCATGTATATTTATGTGCATCGCGGTTATACACCGGTAAACGGTGTATAACCGTGATCACATGGCCGACATCGGTAAAATCCGGCCCGATTCATAATCTGCAGGATCTCAGCTACCCCTGGTAGGTGAAATCCTGGAGATTTTCCCACACTGGGGGGCGCTACAGGACCTTTTCTATTATGACTCATTTTCACGTCAGAACAGAATAAGTACCCTGTAATGATGCCATTTTTTTTTACAGTGGCCCGTTAAGGTGTTAAATGCATGCATCTTTAGTTAAAACTCATTTTGATAATTATGTGTCCATTAAAATTTGAAATTTGGCACAGTTTTCCTTTCATTGCCTCTGTGCTACACTATTACTGGCTGCAGAATAAATAATTATTTCTGTAGCCCAAACATATTCCACAGCACTTTCCAGTTCAGGGGGACATGTACAGACAACCAGGGCCGTATTTGCCATTAGGCAGTCGTAGGCACGTGCCTAGGGCGGCACCATCTCATAGGGGGCGGCGTCTCAGCGTGGTTTTTTTTTTTTTTCACGGAGCAAAAAAAAAAAAAAAAAACCACGCAGCCCCTAGCCACCTCCTTAGTGGCTGGAGCATGTAAGTTTTCTAAGTGTATTATCTCGGGGTACAGGGCTGCTCAAGTGCTGGGGGACCCCTTGTCTGCATGCTGCATCCAGTGCTGTAATTAGATCACCATGCCCTAGGGCTGCAGCCAAGGGCAGATTCACACCCCCTGCATGTTTAATCTGCCACCGGGCTGGCCGGGTCATAAGCCCCGCCCTCATACCCCCCCTTCCCGTCATCATTAGGGCCGCCCCGCCCACCCACCTCACAGTCAGAAGACCTGGAGGAGACGAGGAGAAGGAGGGGCCCGCAAAGGAGGGGAAACTTGAAGTTCCTGCTCTGTTCCCTCCTCTCCCGTGCACCCAAGTGCTGCGGTGGTGGCGCCGGCGGCGGTACTGGCGCTCCTGCACCCAGCCGCCCCCTCCAGACCCAGGAAACGGGGAAGCAGCCGGCCAGAGGCACTGGAGGATGGTGCAGCTGGCGCATCACTGTGCTCAGAGGGAGCCCGGCCAATGTCAGCAGCCAGCATCAGGTGAGGGAAGTGTGGGGGAACTGTGCAGGGGACAGAGGAGCAGGGGTCCGAAGAGAAGAGGACAAAGGAACAGGGGTGCGAGGAGAAGAGGACAGAAACAGGGGGACAGAGGGGCAGAAGGACATTAACAGGGGGACAGAGAAGAAGAGGACAGAGGGGCAGGGGGACAGAAACAAGGGGACAGGAGGAGAGGAAAGAGGAGCAGCAGGAGGGACAGAAGAGAGGAGGACTGGGGTGCAGAAGGACAGAGGAGCAGCAGGAGGGACAGCGGAGAGGACAGAGGTGCAGGTGGACAGAGGAGCAGCAGGAGGGACAAAGCAGAGGAGCACGGAGGTGCAGGTGGACAGAGGAGAGCAGCACGGGGGTGCAAGAGGAGCAGCAGGAGGGACAGAGGAGAGCAGGACGGGGGTGCAGGAGGACAGAGGAGAGCAGGACGGGGGTGCAGGAGGACAGAGGAGAGCAGGACGGGGGTGCAGGAGGACAGAGGAGAGCAGGACGGGGGTGCAGGAGGACAGAGGAGAGCAGGACGGGGGTGCAGGAGGGACAGAGGAGAGCAGGACCGGGGTGCAGGAGGGACAGAGGAGAGCAGGACAGGGGTGCAGGAGGGACAGAGGAGAGCAGGACGGGGGTGCAGGAGGACAGAGGAGAGCAGGACGGGGTGCAGGAGGGACAGAGGAGAGGAGGACGGGGGTGCAGGAGGACAGAGGAGAGGAGGACGGGGGTGCAGGAGGGACAGAGGAGAGGAGGACGGGGGTGCAGGAGGGACAGAGGAGAGGAGGACGGGTGCAGGAGGGACAGAGGAGAGGAGGACGGGGTGCAGAGGGAAAGAGGAGAGGAGGACGGGGGTGCAGGAGGACAGGGGTGCAGGAGGGACAGAGGAGAGCAGGACAGGGGTGCAGGAGGGACAGAGGAGGACGGGGTGCAGGAGGACAGAGGAGAGGAGGACGGAGGTGCAGGAGGACAGGAGAGGAGGACGGGGGTGCAGGAGGACAGAGGAGAGGAGGACGGGGGTGCAGGAGGACAGAGGAGAGGACGGGGGTGCAGGAGGACCGAGGAGAGAAGGACGGGGGTGCAGGAGGACAGAGGAGAGCAGGACGGGGGTGCAGGAGGGGCAGTGGAGAGGAGAAGGGGGGGAGCAGGAGGATAGAGGAGCAGCAGGAGGGACAGAGGAGAGGAGGACGGGGGTGCAGGAGGACGGGGGTGCAGGAGGACAGAGGAGAGGAGGATGGGGTTGCAGGAGGATAGAGGAGGGGCAGAGGAGAGGAGGACGGAGGTGCAGGAGCAGCAGGAGGGACAGAGGAGAGAAGGACGGGGGTGCAGGAGGACTGGGGCTGTGGCTGGCGCGGTGTGTGGTGATAATGGCGGCTGTACCGTGTGTATGCCTCCATGCAGCTGCGGCCACCTTCCTGAGTTGGCAGGGTGTGGCATGCCGGGAGTTGTAGTTCTCCTACCTGCCTGTCCTATATGATTTCTGGGCAGTGTGTTGGGTGCTGGGTGTCGTTGTTCTTCCAGGTGGGCTCAGTGTTGTCCCGCCGCCCGTCTGTGGCCTGTCTGTCTCTTCTGGGATGTCCTCAGATCTGTGAATAGACAGTGTACCACCATATCCTCAGCTCCGTGCTGTGCATAGACAGTGTACCACCATGTCCCCAGCTCCGTGCTGTGCACAGTGTACCACCATGTCCCCAGCTCCGTGCTGTACACAGTGTACCACCATGTCCTCAGCTCCGTGCTGTGCACAGTGTCCCAACATGTCCTCAGCTCCGTGCTGTGCACAGACAGTGTACCACCATGTCCCCAGCTCCGTGCTGTGCACAGTGTACCACCATGTCCCCAGCTCTGTGCTGTACACAGTGTACCACCATGTCCTCAACTCCGTGTTGTGCACAGTGTACCACCATGTCCTCAGCTCCGTGCTGTGCACAGACAGGGTACCACCACGTCCTCAGCTCCGTGCTGTGCACAGACAGGGTACCACCACGTCCTCAGCTCCGTGCTGTGCACAGACAGTGTAGCACCATGTCCTCAGCTCCGTGCTGTGCACAGACAGTGTAGCACCATGTCCTCAGCTCCATGCTGTGCACAGACAGTGTACCACCATGTCCTCAGCTCTGTGCATAGACAGTGTACCAACATGTCCTCAGCTCAGTGCTGTGTACCACCATCTCCCCAGCTCTGTGCTTTGCACAGACAGTGTACCGCCATATCCTCATCTCCGTGCTGTGCACAGACAGTGTACCATACATTGTCTGTGCACAGCACGGAGCTGAGGATATGGCGGTACACTGTCTGTGCAAAGCACAGAGCTGGGGAGATGGTGGTACACAGCACAGAGCTGGGGACATGGTGGTACACTGTGCACAGCACAGAGCTGGGGACATGGTGGTACACTGTGCACAGCACAGAGCTGGGGACATGGTGGTACACTGCACAGCACAGAGCTGGGGACATGGTGGTACACTGTGCACAGCACATAGCTGGGGACATGGTGGTACACTGTGCACAACACAGAGCTGGGGACATGGTGGTACACTGTGCACAGCACAGAGCTGGGGACATAGTGGTACACTGTGCACAGCACAGAGCTGGGGACATGGTGGTACACTGTGCACAGCACATAGCTGGGGACATGGTGGTACACTGTGCACAACACAGAGCTGGGGACATGGTGGTACACTGTGCACAGCACAGAGCTGGGGACATAGTGGTACACTGTGCACAGCACAGAGCTGGGGACATGTTGGTACACTGTGCACAGCACAGAGCTGGGGACATGGTGGTACACTGTGCACAGCACAGAGCTGGGGACATGGTGGTACACTGTGCACAGCACAGAGCTGGGGACATGGTGGTACACTGCACAGCACAGAGCTGGGGACATGGTGGTACACTGTGCACAGCACATAGCTGGGGACATGGTGGTACACTGTGCACAACACAGAGCTGGGGACATGGTGGTACACTGTGCACAGCACAGAGCTGGGGACATAGTGGTACACTGTGCACAGCACAGAGCTGGGGACATGTTGGTACACTGTGCACAGCACAGAGCTGGGGACATGGTGGTACACTGTGCACAGCACAGAGCTGGGGACATGGTGGTACACTGTGCACAGCACAGAGCTGGGGACATGGTGGTACACTGTGCACAGCACAGAGCTGGGGACATGGTGGTACACTGTGCACAGCACAGAGCTGGGGACATGGTGGTACACTGTGCACAGCACAGAGCTGGGGACATGGTGGTACACTGTGCACAGCACAGAGCTGGGGACATGGTGGTAAACTGTGCACAGCACAGATCTGGGGACATGGTGGTACACTGTGCACAGCACAGAGCTGGGGACATGGTGGTACACTGTGCACAGCACAGAGCTGGGGACATGGTGGTACACTGTGCACAGCACAGAGCTGGGGACATGGTGGTACACTGTGCACAGCACAGAGCTGGGGACATGGTGGTACACTGTGCACAACACAGAGCTGGGACATGGTGGTACACTGTCTGTGCATATCACAGAGTTGAGGACATGGTGCTACACCGTCTCCCGCCACCTTAAAATCGGTCTGTTTCTCATCCAGGAGAGTCGGATGAGTGTCATCGGTTTTTGGTCCATTTGGCATCCAACTGCTGTGCGAGTGTCCGAAATTTCTCTCAGATTACATCCGTGTGCAATCTGTTCTTTCCTCAGCAGCTATTAGTGTAGAATCATTTACAAGAACAATTTACAGTGTTCTCAGTTATAGAATGAGAATGTATCAGTGAAAAAAAACTGATGCCTCTCGGATGGTCCGTGTGCTGTCAGTGTGCTGTATGTAATTTTGTCAGACCCTTAGACTTTCATTGGTGAGTCTCGGTGTGAATCGCAGACTGTCTCAGAATGTTGCGACTTTTTTCTCATCCTGAATCTGGCTGAGAAAAAAGCGTCCAACACTCGTCAGTGTGCTCTCAGACATCGATTAACATTGGTCCGAGTGCAATGTTATGAAATCACGCATTGCACTCGTCTGAGTTTCACGCGAATGAGTCCGTACCCTAATAATAAAATCCATATAGTAATCCTACAATGTCTGCTGGACATGCTATGGGGGAGGGTTTATGGCTCAGTAAGTACACTCCATACTTCTTGTTATTAACAAGTTAATGCTCTCTTGTCCACCGCACTGCAGTGTCAAAAGAGGACGACAGCGAGACAAGCAGCAACATGGCATCAGAGAACCCCTGACCTCCAAATAGAAGATCCTCAGATCCTGGTATTGTGACGACATATGAAGAAATATTTTTTTACATTTATATTACACAATGAACTCCACAGCACTTTACATACATCATCAACACTGTCCCATTGGGGCTCACAATGAAAACATCCTACCAGTATGTCTCATTGTATATCGCCTTTCTTTGATATCACCTTCACAAATATTGCATTTATTGAACTTGTCAGGTTTTGGATGTTTTAAGACTGCATTTGTTTGCAGGATGTCATAATTGACTCCCAGAGCTGCTGGTTTGACGGTTAATGTCTTACAGCATCTTAGATTTTTTTTGCTTAAAGGTACTTCCAAGTTTCTCAATAGGGCTGAGATCAGGGGAGACTGGTAGCCACACCATGGTTTTCTCTACTTTTATGTCCATAGCAGCCAATTACTCAGGGCTATGCTCTGTACCAAGAGATGGTGCATTGTCATGCATGGGGATCATTTTGTACGAAGAAAAAAAAGTGGTCAGTCTAGAAGTATATATACTTTGCCGTGGTCCTTTTCACTCCTTCATGGACCCTATAGGGGCAAACTAGCTCTCTCCACATGATTACGACCGAAAACATGACTGCCACCTCCTTGCGACGTCACAGCCTTTTTGGGACATAATGGTGGTCATCTAGAAACCATCCACTACTCCAACCATAATATGAACCTCTCAGCTCCTTTTAGCCCCTCCTATCACTACTCTGCACCTTGCTAGCTCATCCCTAAACATCCAAAAGATGATCACCTTATTGTTGCCTTTTGCACATAAACAAATTAAAATCATTAAAAGATTTTATTCTTTGTATTTATTTCAAAGCAGTCTGTCTGCAGGGGGGCGTGGCACACTGGGGGCGTGGTACAATGGGGCGTGGCACAATGTGGGTGTGTTGCGACGGGGGGGGGGGGGGGGGGGGAGGACAGTGCCTAGGGCAGCAGGAACTCCAAATACGGGCCTGCAGACAACATAAGACTATACAGAGTAACACTGTTCAACAGATACCATGAGAAGTCAGGGCCCTGCTCACAAGTTACAATCTATGAGGGAACTGGGCATACAGAAGGTGAATGGTAAAAAGTGGCGTCATATATGGTCCAGCCATCAATATAATAAACAGGGGATTCACATAATGCTGCATGAACGTTTCACCAGCCAGGATCTGTACAACAGATAAAGAGCTATATATGCATCGTGTTGTAGAAAGATGACACAGGAGGCCAGGATTTGGTTAAGGGCAGAATAGGGAATAGTTAGATTATTAAGGTGAGGTGGTAGGATTGTCTAAAGAAATGCGTATTTAGGGCCCCTTAAAACTGGGTTTTAGGAATTGTGTGACTGTGGTCGGCTCTCTAGGCACAGGGACCCATTGCAGACAGAGGAGAAAGAAGGAAGAAAGTGTGTTCTCTTAGGAGACTGATCTTAGCAGATGCACATCGACAACTTCATTATGTGTATCTGAGGCATGTGTCTATTGTGTGCTCGGAGATATTTATTGGTGTTTATATGAACATTTGATAATTTTGCTCTGCAGATACACACATTACATGTATACATGGAAATAAATGTTCATGTACACAGAAATCTCTCACGAGCAGCACAGGTAGTGACTTACTCAATGTGTAGCACAAACCCTCCCCTCAACCTCTCAGCAGCCTGCAGAAGCCTGAGATTCAGTGCAACTTCAGCAGAGGGGAGGAACAGATACCAGCTTGGGTAGGCTAGGATATTTAAATAACATTTACATTCTGTGACTCTTAGGAGTCAGGTCAGGCTGTAGTCACACATGCCAATCCATTTTTCATAGTGTTCCGTTTATCAAATCCGTTTTCTTTTTTTTGGGGGGGGGGGTGCTTTTTGTGCCTCCTGTGCTGCTCTGCAATTTTTGGACTTAGCCATTTTTTGGCAAAAAAATGCTAGTAAAAACAGATCCGTTAACGGAATGGTGCCTATATGTGCCATCCATTGACAGATCCGTTTCCCATAGGGTCCCATGCTACCAAAAAATGTCCGTTTTTTCAGCACCTAAAATGTTGCTTGCATCGTTTTTTGGACCCTGGGAAGAGGTCTTCAAAAACAGAATGACCCATAAAGTGCCCCATCCGTTAACGGACTGTTTTTGGAAAAAAAATGAGTTTTTCCCAAAAACTTTCCCAAAACAAAAACAGGATTAACATGTGTGAGCACAGCCTCAATTACGTTTACAGCTGCCTGCAGGTTGCGCAGGTGCTTATAGCAAGAGAACTACAGAGGGTACAGTAATGATATTTAAATATTCTGAATGGGGTGACCGAGCTCTATTCAAGGGTATTATTAGTATCATACAGAAAAATGACCTAACATGACAGCGTCCCTTTAATATCGAGTGTGTTGGGAAACAAATAGCCTGTAAATTGTAAAAGATTTTATTACAAATTTTGTACGAAAGAGCAAAAATAATTGCTTTTAGCCCCCAAATACATTTATAATAGAAAAAAACAAAACGAATTGAGATGGACAACCATTTTAAGGGGAACCGTTACCCCCTTTGGGCATTCTAAACTGTGCCCACCATCTTTAACATGCTGTAAAAGAGGTTCCTGTACCCCCTCTATGTGCCCAGACGTCCCCCTTCATATCTGAGAAATCAACATTTATTCTTTCCCACGCTGTATGGTAATCAGCGCTAAAAAGGTCTGGAAGGGATCGCTCTATATGGTCCTCTCTGCCCTCCCGGATGCCGCCCCTCTCTTTTGAAATTACCGCCCCTCCTGTGTATGGGCATTGATCGACAGACGTGTTATTTGTGCTGCGCAGTGGAGCGAACACCGTGCTCTACTGAAGATCCATAGTGCCCGAATTGTTGCGAAATTTGTGAAGTCTCACAAGACTTCTGACATATATATCTAATGGAGCACGGTGTCCGCTCCACTGTGCAGGCACAATAACATGTTTGTCGATCAACGCCCATACACAGGAGGGACGGGAATTTTAAAAAAAGCGGGGCGCTATTCCAGGAGGGGGCAGCGAGGACCATATAGAGCGATCCCTTCCGGACCTTTTCAGCGCTGATTACCATACAGTGTGGGACAGAATAAAAGTGCATCTCTCAGGTATGCAGGGGGACGTCTGGCATACAGACGGCTTACAGGAACCCCTATTACAGCATGTTATAGATGGTGGGCACAGTTTAGAATGCTCAAAGGGGGTGACAGGTTCCCTTTTATGCTCATACTATAAACTAACGATATACTCCGTTTGAGATTGGACAGCAGTGTAAGGACTGGCTGGGGGTCTCCTGACTGGAGCGTGATAACTTCATATATTTCTATATGAATCCTCCTTAGAGAATGTGAATATGCAATTGTTTGGCTACTTGTACTATACACTGCAATACCACAATTTGGCTGTATATTGTGAAAATGACAGTCTCCTATGATGCCCAGAGAGATCTCATACAACAGGAACAAGGCCCTTGAATTGACCCATGGCTATCATAGCATCCTACAGGCTCACGGTCACAGTGGGGGCCGATAAGTAACCGAAGCAACATCGGTGCTGCATCGCAGGGCCTAAATGCCAAAGTCATTGATTAACAGCTATGGTAAAGAGGTAACAGCAGTGATCGGGGTTGCGGTGATTGCTGCTGTTAGTGGGTCACATGACCCCATCCCGGCAGTCTCAGTGTGACCAAATGGCCGTAAATGTCTTAACGGGGGGGTGCAGTTTCATAGTCATAGAACAGCTGATCACTGCATCATTATGCGGTCACATGATCGCTATGAGGTTAGGTGCCCATTTTGATAATCTGCTTCATACTGTGCTTGTCTTAGCCACTGGTTCTCCTTTCTAGTAAGCTTTTGACTGTTATCCCCTACAGATATGATATATATACATTCTCTATTCTGTTTCTTTGATCCTTAAATATCAGAGTCTTTCTATCACCAACCACCCCTGACAAAGCACTGATGAAACGTATAGTGTTAAATCATCTTATACTATTTATCTATCTACACATGGGCTTATTATAGATTGGGGATATATGAGCATTTTATCAAGTCTATTATGTGCAATATTACTTTCCATACCTTGTTTCTTTTGTATTAAGTTATAGCTGTAGTACCATGGTACCGGGTTAATAAATAACTGATGTTAGCTATAACAAAATAGAAATTGATTGTCATATTAATGACTGTAAAAATAGAATGCAGCTTGATTGATTGTATAGGCAGCATATAAATTCCAGCATAGTTAACCTCCTGGTTCCGGGCAGTATATATTACTTCCACATAACTAATAAGTATGTGACTGACATCTGCTTTAATGCCTATTGGAATGTTTTTGCCATTGCATGTTTTTATCAGATGTTTATGTTGGAATTAGTATATACACAGTATGAGGCAGTTTGTGAGGTGATTAGTGCACATCGTGTCTGTCTGATGGTGTGTGTGTCCCTGGGGTGTTTGTATGTAGTGTGTCATGTGGTGAGTGACATGTGTCCTATAGTTGGTATGTGTTGTGTCCCGTGGGGGGCTTCATGTGTGTGTCTTGTTGAGTATTGTCTCTGTGGTGTGTGTTGTCCCTGTGGGGTGAGTGCATGTGTCCCTATAGGGTGTGTATGTGTGTGTGTCCCTATGGGGGGGTCTGTGTGGTGTGTGTGTATCTGTGTTGTATGTGTCTCTTTGTGGTGTGTGTGTCCTGTGGGGTGAGTGCATGTGTCCCTATTGGGTGTGTATGTGTGTGTGCCCCTGTGTGGGGGTCCGTGGTGTGTGTGTGTGTCTGTGTTGTGTGTGTCCCTTTGTGGTGTGTGTGTCCCTGAGGGGTGAGTGCATGTGTTCCTATAGGGTGTGTATGTGTCCCTGTGGGGGGGTCTGTGTGGTGTGTGTGTGTCTCTTCGTGGTGTGTGTGTCCCTGTGGGGTGAGTGCATGTGTCCCTATAGGGTGGCTATGTGTGTGTGTCCCTGTGGGGGGGGTCTGTGTGGTGTGTGTCTGTGTTATGTGTGTCTCTTTGTGGTATGTGTCCCTGTGGGGTGAGTGCATGTGTCGCTATAGAGTGTGTGTGTGTCCCCTTGGGGGTTGTGTGTGTCTCTTTCTGGTGTGTGTTTGTTCGGGTGCGTGGTGAGTATCCAATGTTGGGGCTGCACTTTAGCGACTATACACTTGCTGCTACTCTTTGTGTTCGTGTGGTGTATATACATGTCCCTGTGTGTGGTGAATATCTCATGTTGGGGCCCCACCTTAGTGACTAAGGGCCCTTTCACATCAGCGTTTTTTGAAATTCGCGGCAGATGCGGTGAAAAAAACGCTGCTGCGTTTGCCGCATAACCGTTACACTTGCGGCGCGGTTGCGGTAATCCCCATAGAAAGTATAGGGGGACTTGCGGCAAGTGCGGTTTTGCACTTGCGGCAGGTGCGGTCGCGAAAAAAAAAACGCCGGCTGACTGCGGTTTTTTTCGCGGCCGCACTTGCCGCAAGTGCAAAACCGCACTTGCCGCACCTGCCGCAAGTCCCCCTATACTTTCTATGGGGATTACCGCAACCGCGCGCGCAAGTGTAACGGTTTATGCGACAAACGCGGCAGATGCGGTTTTTTCACCGCATCTGCCGCGAATTTCAAAAAACGCTGATGTGAAAGGGCCCTTAGGGCCCTTTCACATCAGCGTTTTTTTGAAATCGCGGCAGATGCGGTGAAAAAAAACCGCATCTGCCGCGATTACCGCATACCGGCTGCACTTGCGGCGCGGTTGCGGTTTTTGCCATGCAAAGTATAGGCGGACTTGCGGCAGGTGCGGCAAGTGCGGTTTTGCACTTGCGGCAGGTGCGGCCGCGAAAAAAAAAACGCGGTCAGCCGCGGTTTTTTTCGCGGCCGCACCTGCCGCAAGTGCAAAACCGCACTTGCCGCACCTGCCGCAAGTCCGCCTATACTTTGCATGGCAAAAACCGCAACCGCGCCGCAAGTGCAGCCGGTATGCGGTAATCGCGGCAGATGCGGTTTTTTTCACCGCATCTGCCGCGTTTTTCGTAATTCGCGGCAGATGCGGTGAAAAAACCGCATCTGCCGCGTTTGCCGCATAACCGTTCCACTTGCGGCGCGGTTGCGGTTTTTCCCATAGGAAGTATAGGGGGACTTGCGGCAGATGCGGCAAGTGCGGTTTTGCACTTGCGGCAGGTGTGGCAGCGAAAAAAAACCGCGGTCAGCCGCGGTTTTTTTTCGCTGACGCACCTGCCGCAAGTGCAAAACCGCACTTGCCGCACCTGCCGCAAGTCCCCCTATACATTGCATAGAAAAAACCGCAACCGCGCCGCAAGTGGAACGGTTATGCGGTAAACGCGGCAGATGCGGTTTTTTCACCGCATCTGCCGCGAATTACGAAAAACGCAGATGTGAAAGGGCCCTTAGCTGGTATGTGCTGTTAGTTTTTGGTGCTATCATTAAGCCCCTCTCATTCACAACTGTCAACCGGCAACTGTCACTTTTTCCCCATTATGTCGATAGGAGCAAAATTGTTTGGTGAATTGGAATGCGCGGGGTTAAAATTTCACCTCACAACATAGCCTATGACGCTCCCGGGGTCCAGACGTGTGACTGAGCAAAATTTTGTCTCTATAGCTGACAGCTGTAGATTTTCCTCACACACGTTTCCTTTCTCTTTTTCCCATTATGTCGATAGGGACAAATTGTTTGGTGAACTGGAACGCGCAGGGTTAAAATTTCGCCTCACAACATAGCCTATGACGCTCTCGGGGTCCAGACGTGTGACTCTGCAAAATTTTGCGGCTGTAGCTGCGACGGTGTAGATGCCAATCCCGGATAAAACACACACACATACACACATTCAGCTTTATATATTAGATAGCTGTAGTACCCGGCTACGCCCGGGTTAATAAATAACTGCTGTTAGCTATAACAAAATAGAATTTGAATATGTCATATTAATGACCTGTAGGAAAATAGAAGCTGAGCTGTCATCGATTGCTATAGGCAGCCTAATAAATCTCCAGCCAACAGTAATCCCTCCCCCTGGCCGGGCAGTATATGTTACCTCACACATACACATAATAGACGGCTCATGTGACTGACATCTGCCTTAATTCCCTATATGGCACATGTGTTGCACATTGGCTGTTTTTAATCAGATGTTTATGTTTGGAAAATAAAGATAGCACACATATGAGGCGAGTTGTGTGAGGTGATTTGTGCACATCTGTGTTTGTCTGTGTGGTGTGTCTGTCCCTATAGGGAGTGTATGTGTGTGTTTCCCTTTGGGGGGGTCTGTGTGGTGTGTGTGTGTGTGTATCTGTGTTGTGTGTGTCTCTTTGTGGTGTGTGTGTCCCTGTGGGGTGTGTGCATGTGCCCCTATAGGGAGTGTATGTGTGTGTCCCTGTGTGGGGGGGTCTGTGTGGTGTGTGTCTCTGTTGTGTGTGTGCCTGTGGGGTGAGTGCATGTGTCCCTATAAGGAGTGTATGTGTGTGTGTCCCTGTGGGGGGGGGGTCTGTGTGGTGTGTGTGTGTGTCTCTTTGTGGTGTGTGTGTCCCTGTGGGGTGAGTGCATGTGTCCCTATAGGGTGGCTATGTGTGTGTGTCCCTGTGGGGGGTCTGTGTGGTGTGTGTGTCTGTGTTATGTGTGTCTTTGTGGGTGTGTGTGTGTCCCTGTGGGGTGAGTGAATGTGTCGCTATAGAGTGTGTGTGTCCCCTTGGGGGAGGTGTGTGTCTCTTTGTGGTGTGTGTTTGTTCGGGTGCGTGGTGAGTATCCAATGTTGGTGCTGCACTTTAGCGACTATACACTTGCTGTTACTCTTTGTGTGCATGTGGTGTGTATACCTGTCGCCGTGGGTGGTGAATATCTCATGTTGGGGCCCACCTTAGTGACTATATGCTGGTATGTGCTGTTAGTCTTTGGTGCTATCATTAAGCCCCTCTTATTCACAACTGTCATCTGGTAACTGTCACTTTTTCCCCATTATGTAGATAGGGGCAAAATTGTTTGGTGAACTGGAACGCGTGGGGTTAAAATTTCGCCTCACAACATAGCCTATGACGCTCCTGGGGTCCAGACGTGTGACTGTGCAAATTTTTGTAGCTGTAGTTGCGACGGTGTAGATGCCAATCCCGGATATACACACATACACACACACATACATACACACATTCAGCTTTATATATTAGATTTATGAATGGATACACATATCCCAACTTACAACTCAGTACCTTTTGTGCTAACCATGGTACTTTATATATTTGAATGCACATTTATTTGTATTTTGGGTTAATGCACATTATTAACCTGGGTTTCCCATAAATGCTTAGCCACAACTTTTTAGTCTGTTTGTGCTGTTGGAATTTTTTGCGTGTATGTCTTTTTATGTTATCTGTTATTAAATGTGACATTTTATATATAATCTGACTGCTGTTGTCCTTCGTTTTTTCTCGTTAGTGGCAGATATCAATTTTATAACATAGCCATTATTTGGCCTATTTTCTTCCAACAGACATATCATGACTTGTTTTTTGACTTGTTTTTTGAGATATTTCTTTAATTTTTAACCCCTTCATGACCCAGCCTATTTTGACCCTAAGGACCTTGGCATTTTTGTCAATTCTGACCAGTGTCTCTTTATGAAGTAATATCTCTGGAATGCTTCAATGGATCCTAGCGATTCTGAGATTGCTTTTTCGTGACATATTGGGCTTCATGTTCGTAGTAAATTTAAGTCGATAATTTTTGCATTTATTTGTGAAAAAATAAAAAAATTGGCAAAATTTGAAAATTTTAATTTTTATTCTGTTAAACCAGAGAGATATGTGACACAAAAAAGTTAATAAATAACATTTCCCACATGTCTACTTTATATCAGCACAATTTTGGAAAACAAAAAATCTTTTGTTTGGAAGTTATAAGGGTTCAAAGTTCATCAGCAATTTCTTATTTTTCCAGCAGAAAAACATTTTTTTTTTAGTGACCACATCACATTTGAAGTCCCTTTGAGGGGTTTACATGACAGAAAACACCCAAAAGTGACACCATTCCAAAAACTGCACCCCTCAAGCTACTCAAAACTACATTCAAAATTACACTACATTCATTATTAACCCTTCAGGTGCTTCACAGGAACTAAAGCAATGTGGAAGGAAAAAATGGACATTTTAATTTTTTTTTAACATAAATGTCCTTTTAGCCTCAATTCTTTCATTTTCACATGGGCAACAGGATAAAATGGATCCTAAAATTTGTTGGTCAATTTCTCCTGAGTACATGATACCTCATATGTGGTCATAAACCACTGTTTGGGCGCACGGCAGGGCTCAGTAGGGCAGGAGCACAATTTGACTTTTGGAGCGGATTTTCCATTCAAAAAACTGAAATGGCGCTCCTTCCCTTCTGAGACCTGCAGTGCGCCCAAACAGTGGTTTATGACCACATATGAGATATCGGTGTACTCAGGAGAAATTGCCCAACAATTTCTAGGGTCCATTTTATCCTGTTGCCCATGTGAAAATGAAAACATTTAGGCTAAAAGGAAATTTTTGTGAGGAAAAAAAAAAAGTACTTTTTCATTTTTATGGATGAATTTGTGAAGCACCTGGGGGTTCAAAAGTGCTCACTATGCATTTAGATAGGTTCCTTGGGAGGTCTAGTTTCCAAAATGGGGTCACTTGTGGGGGTGCTCCAATGTTTAGGCACACAGGGGCTCTCCACACCATGTTGCGTTTGGAGAGCCCCTGTGTGCCTAAACATTGGAGCTCCCCCACAAGTGACCAAATTTTGGAAACTAGACGCCTCAAGGATTATATCTAGGGGTATAGTGAGCATTTGGAACCTAAAGTTACTTCACAGAATTTGATAATATTAAATATGATGACCTATTGATATCTTTTTTCACACAATTTCTCACTTTTAGGGCATGTGCACAAGATCCGGAGACACCATGTCCTGGGCGTCTCCTCTCCTGCATTTTTTAACATTTCCTTATGAAATTTTAAAAAAAACGACGTGGGGCTTCACCATATTTCTGGTACATAGGGAGGCCCAAACTTTCTGGGCCCACCCCCGCTGCGAATTGCAGCCTGCAGCTGCCCAGAAAATGGCGCATTCATAGAAGCGCCATTTTATGGCACTGTATCCAGCTCTTCCAGCTGCTGTGTAGCAGTGGCAGACTGGGTAATAAGGGGTTAATGCCAGCTTTTTAGAAGCTGGCACTAAGCCCGAGATTCATAATGTCCAGCCAATATTAGACCGGGCCATTAGGAATCTCTAGTAAATTGTAACGAAGACACAACACAGAGAAAGATATTTTTATTAGAAAAAAAAAAAAAAAAAAAACACACACACAACTTAGACCCCATCTTTATTATTCTTTGACATCCAACGTAGTCCAGTGAGCGGTCCCGCAACGATTCTCAATTTTACAGCATATGAAGACATCCCCCATATGCTATAGGAGCTGGTACACTGCCAGGGGGATGACAGGTCATGAACTTAGTGAGGTCATGACAGGACACGATCCTTGGGTCACATAGGGGTCAATTGTGATCCCATGACCTGCAATGACCTAAGTAAGGTCATGGCAGGTCACAATCCTTGGTTCACACAGGGTCAACTGTGATCCCATCATGGGATCACAATTGACGCCTGTGTGAACCAAGGATCATGACCTGCCATGACCTCAGTAAGGTTATGGCAGGTCACGATCCTTGGTTCACACAGGGTCAGCTGTGATCCCATTATGGGATCACAATTGACCCCTGTGTAAACCAAGGATCATGACCTGCCATGACCTCAGTAAGGTCATGGTAGGTCACGACACTTGGTAGACACAGGGGTCAATTTGTGATCCCATGACCTGCCATGTCCTCAATAAGGTCATGGCAGGTCACAATCCTTGGTTCACACAGGGTCAACTGTGATCCCATCATGGGATCACAATTGACCCCTGTGTGAACCAAGCATCATGACCTGTCATATCCCTGGCAGACAGAGCAGTTTCTGCTCTGTCTGCGCCTGCACGCCTGTCAGAAGGAAGAGGCGCAGGGTGCAGGAAGCAGCGATCATCTCGGCGGTAAGTATGCGGGGATGACCGGGGGTGACCAGGGGGTAGACCCGGGGGATGGATCATCTCTCTCCCATCTGAGCTGTCAGATGGGAGGGAGATGATGACGAAAACAGCGGCAGCAGCAGCGGGGCAGGAGCGGCGATCACCGGAGGTTGGCGGTAATCTCCGGGGATCACCGCCAGGCAAGGGGCAGGGGAGAGTGAGCGGAGGTCAGGAGGGAGAATGGAGGGGCAGGGGAGCCAGAGGAGGACATGGGGGAGGCACTATTTGGCGGCGGCTGCGGTAGCAGCGATTACGGAGATCGGCAGTAATCTCCAGTGATCACCGCTGGCCAGGGGGCAGGGGAGAGTGAGGGAATGGCCGGGAGGAGAATGGAGGGCTGGGGTGCCAGTAGAGGGACAGGGTAGATGCGGGGAGTGGGCGGAGGCAAATTTCTATTACAGCCGCAGTAATTGGCGGTTTCAGTTTTAAACCGCCAATCACTGCGGCTGTAGCTTCGGGGGGATGGGGCAAGGCCACCCCCCTGGGGTGTAGCACAAGTCCCCAGCTAACAGCAGCTGAAATGAGAGGTCAGTGACACTCTCACTTGAGCTACAGGAGCGCAATCAATGCATGTCACAGCGTCTGTGCCATGGGTCCTTAAGGCACGGATTTCCATGTCACAAACGGTGTGACACGGGTCACTAAGGGGATAATGACAGTATCAGTGCTGTAGAGTTGGAGTCGTTGAGTCTGAGTCTGTGTCCAATTTTGGTGGAGTTGGATTCAGGGTAATTGAGGAGTCGAAGTCAGATGTTTGGCTTACGATGGAAGCACACTTTCCTACTTACATGTGAGTCTGTCGGACAAGATTCAGAAGAGGCTGGAGCAGTGACCCTGAATGGCCTCTCCCTCTCTGGACGAGTCTGTCGGCTGCTTGTGTTTTAGTGCAGCATCACACTCCCCGTCCAGACAGGGAGAGGCCGTTCAGGGTCACTGATCCGAGTCTTGTCCAAGAGACTCACATGTAAGTAGGATAGTGTTTCCAGCCTTAGTGACTCCACAGCCCTGGACAATATTCATTGCATCATACAGAATAAGGAATAATGGCAAAAAAAATCCAAGGGTCGTAAAGTGACAAAAAAATTAAAAAACACTCTGCGTTTCCACCATTGTTTTTTGGCTTTATTTTTATGGCATTTATTATGCAGTGAAAATGACAAGTCAACAGGATTTTTCAGGCTTCTATGATTATGGCGATTTAGTAGGGGTAACTATTTTTTCCTTAATTTATTAGGACAAAATATTGAGGGCAATGTGTAATACAGAAGGTGATGATGAATATATTGAAGTATATGTTTTTGTTTGGATAATTTGCTTTTTCTCTGTCCTATAAACTATTTATCTCTATTTAGCAACTAATTCAGGAATTGTCCGTTTTTTAATCTTGAGACCATTCTTTTGGATTCTGTGGGCTGAACAGCTGTATTCTTACATTTACTGATAATTGTTGGATGAATTATTGCACCCTCTATTCAATGCTGTCTTTTATATGCGAACATTTACACACTAAGTTTATACAATGAATATGGAAACAATAAGGCAGAAACATGTAGGTTGTATTCATCCATCTCCTGTGTGTGCCTAATTACTGGACAGAGTTTAATTGTATCCAATAAATGTGAAGGTTTATTTCCTACTTCGCTCTTCTTACTGTACCTTACTTTGCATCATTTTGGCTGGTCTCCAGCTGAACCCGATTGCAGATACTGACCTTGGAGAACAGATATCCTATATTGTCCATACGGACGTGTGAATGAGACCAAAATCTTTGGCTTGATATTGTGTTTTCTTCTATGTATGGTTTGTAAAATGGTAGAAAAACTGATATGGGGCAGAAGTGCATATTAATAACAGTGAAATAATACAAAGGAACGGTGATCGATGTGGGATTAGTCAGGATCAGATATTAAGGGTCTAAATCAGGGGTAGGTAGAGAACTCCAGTCCTCAAGGGCTGTAAACAGGTCATGTTTTCAGGATTTCCTTAGCATTGCACAGGCGTTGGAGTCATCACCTGAGCTGGTGATTAGATTATCACCTGTGTAATCCTAAAAACATGACCGACCTGTTTACAGCCCTTGAAGACTGCAGATCCCCACTCTTGGTCTAAATGATCTACAGACTATGGAGGCAGGGCACTGCTGGAGCCTTTAGTGCCAACACAACGGAGGTATGCTGCAGCCCTACCAGTCAGCTGATCAGTAGAAGTGTCTGCACCAATCTCACATTGATAGTCTATATCAGACTCCTGGAAAGCACTTTAAAAGGTCTTAGGCTTCTTTCACACTGCGTCTTGTGTCCCCGTTCAGTCCTCCTGTCAAGGCTTAAAGGGGTTTTCCCACAAAAAAAAAAAAGTTAATTTTAGTCAATAGATCTTGGAATAATAATTTCCACGACTGGATGTTTAAAAAAATGTTCCTGTGCTGAGATAATGTTATATATGTGTCTCTGCTATGTACTGTGTAATGTATGTATCTGACCGTAGAATTATTGTGCAGAATTAGGCAAGTTGTATTTTAGATGATTATTTTTATTATTGATCAACAACTATGTTCTCAATCAACCCAAAAGACTCGAATATGAAAGCTTAATATTTTTGGAAGTTGGAGTGTTTTTTTAGATTTGGCCATCTTAGGAGGATATCTGTTTGTGCATGTAACTATTATTGTGCAGAATTATTAGTCAACTTAATAAAAACCAGATACCGTATATACTCGTGTATAAGCCGACCCCCGCTACTTTTGCCCCCAAAACCTGGGAAAACCTATTGACTCGTGTATAAGCCGAGGGTGGACCCCAGCACAGGTATACAGTCCCCCCAGTGGTATACAGCAGCCTCCCCAGTGGTAGTATACAGCAGCCACAGAGGTATATACAGCAGTCTCCCCCTGTGGTAGTATACAGCAGCCACAGAGGTATATACAGCAGTCTCCCCCTGTGGTAGTATACAGCAGCCCCCCCCTGTGGTAGTATACAGCAGCCCCCCCCCTGTGGTAGTATACAGCAGCCCCTCCCCTGTGGTAGTATACAGCAGCCCCTCCCCTGTGGTAGTATACAGCAGCCCCTCCCCTGTGGTAGTATACAGCAGCCCCTCCCCTGTGGTACTATACAGCAGCCCCCCCCTGTGGTACTATACAGCACCCCCCCCCTGTGGTACTATACAGCAGCCCCCCCCTGTGGTACTATACAGCAGCCCCCTCCTGTGGTACTATACAGCAGCCCCTCCCCTGTTGTACTATACAGCACCCCCCCCTGTGGTACTATACAGCAGCCCCCTCCTGTGGTACTATACAGCAGCCCCCCCCCGTGGTACTATACAGCAGCCCCCCCGTGGTACTATACAGCAGCCCCCCCCCTGTGGCACTATACAGCAGCCCCCCCCCCCGTGGTACTATACAGCAGCCCCCCCTGTGGTACTATACAGCAGCCCCCCCCCCCCGTGGTACTATACAGCAGCCCCCCCGTGGTACTATACAGCAGCCCCCCCCCCCTGTGGCACTATACAGCAGCCCCCCCCCTGTGGTACTATACAGCAGCCCCCCCTGTGGTACTACACAGCAGCCCCCCCCCCCTGTGGGTATACAGCAGTGCCCCCCACCTGTGGTATATACAGCCCCCCCGTTGCTGCCGCACTCCTGTAAAAAGAAGAGCTTTCATACTTATCCTCCTGCTGTCACCGCGCGCGCATCCTCCGCTCTCCTTCCTGCTTGTACACAGCGTCCATCCATATGACCGCGCACAAATAATGACGTCATTACTTGTGCGCGGTCACGTGGATGGACGCCGGGTACAAGCAGGAAGGAGAGCGGAGGATGCGCGCGTGGTGACAGCAGGAGGATAAGTATGAAAGCTCTTCTTTTTACAGGTGTGTGGCAGCAACGGGGGGGGGCTGTATATACCACAAAGGGGGGGGGGGGGGGGAAAGACCGCTGTATACCCACAGGGGGGGGCGGAGGAGCGCTGACACAGTGCAATGTAATATGCACCGCTTCCCCTGCCGCTGATGGACAGGGGGATGCAGTGCATATTGCATTGCACTAATGAGCGGGGGCACGTGACTGCCCGCTCACTGTACAGCCTTCCCCACCTCCTCCAGCCCCCGGCCCCACACACTCTGAGCCGTCACTGACTCGTGTATAAGCCGAGGGGGGCACTTTTCAGCACAATTTTTGTGCTGAAAAACTCGGCTTATACACGAGTATATACGGTATATTCCCATCTCACTTGTTTATTTTCACCAGGTAAACCTATATAACTGCACAAAATTTAGAGAAAAACATTTCTGACATGCAAAAATAAAACACAAAAAAAATTAGTGACCAATATAGTATAGCCACCTTTCTTTATGATGACACTCAGCAGCCTTACATCCATAGAATCTGTCAGTTGCTTGATCTATTTACGTCAACATTGCGTGCAGCAGCCACTACAGCCTCCCAGACACTGTTCCCAGAGGTGTACTGTTTTCCATCCCTGTAGATCTTACATTTTAGGAGGGACCACAGGTTCTCTATGGGGTTCAGATCAGGTGAACAAGGGGGTCATGTCATTATTTTTTCTTCTTTTAGACCTTTACTGACCAGCCACGCTGTGGAGTAGTTGGATGCATGTGATGGAGCATTGTCCTGCATGAAAATCATGTTTTTCTTGATCGATACGGCTTTCTTCCTGTACCTCTGCTTGAAGAAGTTGTCTTCCAGAAACTGGCAGTAGGTCTGGGAGTTGAGCTTCACTCCATCGCAACATGTATAAAAAGTATCATGTGATCAAAATACTCATTTGCCTAATAATTCTGCACACAGTGTATATAAGATAATCTCAGCCCAAGAGATGTGGTGTGATCAAACCATGTCCCTGTATGGTCAGACACATCCATTACACAGTACATAACAGTGACACATAAATAAGATTATCTCAGCACAGGAGATGTGGTATGATCAGATCATGTTCCTGTACGGTCAGACACATCCATTACACAGCACATAGCAGGGACACATATATAAGATTATCTCAGCACAGGAGATGTGGTATGTTCAGACCATGTCCTTGTACAGTCAGACACATCCATATATATAATTATCTCAGCATAGGAACATTTTTTTAAACACGTCAAATTGTGAAAATTATTATTATTCCATGATCTATTGATTACACGGCCATTGACTTTAATGATGCAAATGAAGTCACAGTGTGCTTTGTTGTTCAACATTTTCAGATGTATACATTTATTGGTTGTGGACCCCCAGATGCAGTCTACTAATGTCCAGGAGACAATTTCCGGCAGGCATATACATATTTAGTGATGGGAGAACCCGAACATGGACCTCCCTGGGAAGTCCATGGTTCGGCTCAGGGGAGGGGGAGCTGTAAAAAAAAAAATAGTGATTAAACATAAGCATTATACTTACTGGCGAAGACTGCTTGTATTTCCGGGACGCTCATTAACTTCTTGGGTATTCATTGCTGAAGGGTGGAACAGCCCATTACAGACACTGCCACAGAGAATGAGCATCTGTGATTGGCTTTTGGAGTAATCTGTATTACGCCCATACATTCCAGTATGGTAGATGCTAAAATGTATGAGCTGTTTTCAGGCTACTCCAATAGCCAATCACAGACGCCCATTTTCTGTGACAGTGCCTGTGATTGGCTGACATCATAGTATTAGAAAAATAACTAATTATAAAAAATGACGTAGAACTTTGCGGTATTTCTGATTCTCAGCGCAGATAAAGCTGACAGCTACGGGCTGCCACCCCCAGCTGCCTTGCTTTACCTTGGCTGGCAATCAAAATAAAGGGAAGCCCATTTTTTTTTTTCTTTTAATTATTAAAAAAAGGCATGGGTGGGCTTTGCCCTATTTTTGATCGCCAAGCAAGGTAAAACTCAGGCAGTCGGGGGCTGGGTTCCTCAGCGTGGTTAGACCCAAGTGTTCTGTGCCTTCCATGATGAAAATTGCAGCTCGCGCCTGAAAATGGCACACTTTTTCATAGCGTAGGGCCATTTTCAGGAGCTTTACCCGTCTCTTTCAGCAGCCCTAGAGGCATTGGCTCGCTGGGTCATAAAGGGGTTAATGCCAGCTTTGTATTGGCAGCTGGCACTAAGCCCGAGATTTAAACAATTTAAAAAATAATGGGCTTCCCTGTATTTTGATTGCCAGCCAAGAAAGCCAGGCAGCTGGGGGTGGCAGACCGTAGTTATCCGCTTTACCTGGCCTGTGAATCAAAAATAAAGCGAAGCGTTACTTAATTTTTTAAAAATTATTTTTACAGTACTATGAGGTCAGTTAATGGGCGAGAGGCACAACAGCAAATCACAGACACTGTCACAGTGAATGGGTGTCTGTGATTGGTTGTTGGTGTAACCTAAAAACAGCCCATATATTCTAGCACCATGCTAGAATGTATGTGTTATTTCCAGATGACTCGAACTTCCAATTATAGATGCCCATTCTTTTTGACAGCATCTGTGATTGGCTATTGCGCCCCTCTGCAATGAATATACAGGAAGTTAATGAGCAGCCCAGAAGTGCAAGCAGTGGACGCCAGTAAGTATAACGCTTTGTGTAATCACTATCTTCTTTCTTTTTATAAACCCCCAGCCCCATCCCATAACTTTAAAGTCCGAGTTCGGACTCGAGTTCGAGTCACGTCCGAATCGGAACTCGAACTTTTTTTTTTTAAAAAAAAAGGTCCGATCGTGTCTGCCGAATCCGAACATCGTCGGGATTGCAAATCACGGATATACACCTAAAAGTAGTGCATGACAGAACACAATGACTTAGCTCATATCATTATAGTCAAGGGTCCTATTGGAGCATATGTTCAAATCACATTTTGCAGGGGGTTACGGATGTATGCCCCGACGGAACCACTGAAAGGGGGGAAAATGCAGTGTGAAAGCACCATTAGAACACTTGCATACGTTGAGCATTTGGTGAGTTTTTTACCTCAGTATTTGTAGCCAAAACCAGGAATGTGATAAATACAGAAGTGGTGACGTGTTTCTATTATACTTTTCCACTGATTGTTCCACTCCTGGTTTTGGCTACAAATACTGAGGTAAAATACTAATCTAACGAGTGCGCATAGCCTTACAATACAAGTATAAAAATTCAAAGAAGACTTACCCAAGTGCAATGAAGGCTGTGATAAATTTTCAGGATTCTGTGGCAAAAAAAGAGAAAGAAAGAAAAAAGACATAAATAAAAAATACAAAGAGATGCAGAACATAATCCTTGGTGGAGGAGGACATTGTATAATACAGAGATCACTCTCCCCCTCTCCTCCTTCTCCCCCACATCTAATTTCCATTTTCAAGCAGTTCATCTTGGCTTATTGACTAGTAATTATCGTCTCTCAGGCGCCACAGAGATCAGGGGGCTGTGGTCAGGTGGGTGTGTGGGCGCACGGAGGCTCAGGGTCAGGGCACTCATTTAAATGGTTTATTAATACATTTTATTTGGACAAAAATGCAAATGACAGAACATTAGATTGTAAAGTTCCACACCTTCACAGTATAAGTGCCCAGCATAACAGGGGCTTCTCTACATCAGAAACTCATACAGCTAAATCAGTTTAACCATCAACAGCCAGACATACTTTATTTTTGCAAGACAAGATGTAGTTTCCAATAACATTATTCATTTTACCATGTAATGAACTGGACAACAAATTAAAAAAAAAAAAAAAAAGGTGTTTAGACTTTTATTTAACCTACAAGAAAGAAAAAAAAAAAGTCTTCCCCCCTCCTCATTTTTGACCACCAGCTAGGGTAAAACAAACAGCTGGAGCCTGCAAACCACAGCTGGTTATACGCTGCACATTAAACATAAAAAAAGTTATAGCATAATTGCTAAAGAATGAATGGCTAGCATATATAAAGCTAATGCAAATTTGGATGAGGAAAAATGACATTGCACAAACTGCTTCAGAATACAAAGGAAAAATGAGAATCTTAGCTGATGCATTGGCCATTGCATGCAAGCCCGATAACCATCGTCAAGGTACTCTCATATCTATCGGTTCCCTGACCTTGTACCTCTGTTTGCGGTACAAAAATGAAAGTGAGAATGTATATGTGCCTCTAAGTCAGGGGATCTCAAACTTGGCTGGGTTGGCGTGCCGCACATACAAAAACATTTATAGCTGGGGCCGCATTCCTTGTAGGACTAAGTGATATTTTTAGTAATACTAGAATTTTTTGCTCAATGTAGTAAAGTACAAATCCTGATCCCCTTCTTGTAGTAATGTCCCCATCCTGTAGTAATGTCCTTTTCTACTGATGTCCCCCATCCTGATCCCTTTTTCTAGGGATGTTCCCCATCATGATCCCTTTTTCTAGTAATGTCCCCCATCCTGATCCCATTTTTTGTGATGTCCCCCATCCTGATCCCTTTTGTAGTGATGTCCCCCATCCATATACATCCTGTCCCCTTTTGTAGTGATGTTCCCCCCATATCCATCCTGGTCCCCTTTTGTAGCGATGGCCCCATACTAATCTCCTTTTGTAGTGATGTCCCTATCCTGATCCCTTTTGTAGTCATGTCCCCTTCCTGATCTCCTTTTCTAGTGATATCCCCCATCCTGATCCCCTTTGTAGTGATGTCCCCATCCCATCCCTTTAGTCATGATGTCCCCTATCCAGCCTCTTTTGTAGTGATGTCCTCATCCTGATCCCTTTTTAGTATGTTCCCCATCCTGATCCCTTTTCTAGTAATGTCCCCATCCTGATCCCATTTTTTGTGATGTCCCCATCCTGATCCCCTTTTGTAGTGATGTCCCATCCATATACATCTGGTCCCTTTTGTAGTGATGTCCCCCATCCTATCCATCCTGGTCCCCTTTTGTAGCAATGGCCCATGATGTCCCTATCACAGTTCCTTTGTAGTGATGTCCTCATCCTGATCCCCTTTTCTAGTAATGTCACATCAGATCCCTTTTCTAGTGATGTCGCACCCAGATCCTTTTAGTATAGATGTCCCCATCCCATCCCCTTATTGTGATGTCCCCCATCTGTCCCTTTGTACTGATGTCCCATCTGATCCCTTTTCTAGGTATGTCTCCATTCTGATGTACTTTACAGTGATACCCCATCCTGTTTTACCATCTTTTACACACTCACATACACATTCTTCACACACACACCACACCTCTCACATCCTCATCCACACACTCACACACTCTCATCACACCTCATACACTTTCTTATACACACTCACCCTCCACACACCTCACAACACACACACTTTTCTCACTTTTGTGAAGCATCGCTCCAGTGCAGGGGGCCACCGCTGCGGTACCCGCTGTGCTGACTTCCGGCCTTCGCTGTGCTATGACTTCCTACAACTGCCGCTCAGACAAGCTATGTTGCTCAGCAAGATCAATGCAATCTGCCAGCCAGAGGCCCGCATGTGATGTCATATTCCGCCATCAGCTGCGGGCCTCTCATTGGCTGCAGCTTGCAATGATCTTGCTGAGTGGCAGAGCTTGTTAGTGCCGCGTACGGAAGTCATCACACAGCGGGACTGCAGTGGCCCCCTGCACTAGGGCAATGCATCATTAAGTTGTCCAAGGTGCAGCGGGCCGCATAGTGAAGCCCAGGGGCCGGTGTTTGAGACCCCTGCTCTAAGTGCAATTAAAACCTGCGTTTGTGGGTGTGGCTGGGAACTTGACTGCAGCAAGATTGTGAACTAGATGGTAAACTAGATTATCGGGTGGGGGAAGGGTGCTCAGTCTGAGGCACCTGCACTTAGAGGCACATATACATCCTCACACGCATTTTTGTACTGCAAACAGAGTCAAACCAGCCATGGGAAAGCAAAGAGCTGAGGTCTGGTATTCTCAGGGTGGGAAGGGCTGTGGTTATTGGCCTTCCCCAGCCTAAAAAGAGCAGGCTGCAGCTGCCTTAGAACTGGTGCCTCCATAAGATGTGCCAATCCTGGAACTTGCCCCTGGATCTTCCTGCTGACCTGGTACCAGTGGCAAATGAGTTAATGTTATTGATGGTTGATGCCAGCTAGGTAATGTCCGCTGGCATCACATCAAGCCTAGAGATTAGTAATGTTGAGGTATCAGATACCCGACAGTACTAACCAAATCAGTTAGGCGATAAATAAACACAAACAAAAACACATTTACTGGAAAAAAACACTCAAACACAAACTCTCTTTTCCCAATTTATTGAAGGAAAAAAAAAAAATCTGAGGTCCCTCAACAATTCTCAGTTTTATACTGCTCTGCTCAGGCGTCGATTGTGGCGCCATATTCCCGGAAGAAGAGACACTGGAGGGAGATGCTGTGGGACCGATCAGAGGGCCACATGAGAATCAGAGTTAAGGAAGAATTGGGGGGAAAACCAGAGGATGAGGGCTTACAGATCAGAGGATGGGGTCGGGCAGCAGGGGTGGCAGGACACTTTTTTTTTCGGTGCGCCCGTGTTTAGCGCAATTTTGGAAATGGGGGGCGAGGGGAACTTTGGCAGTACTGAGGGACCTTAGGGCACTAGGGGCTTACATCTCTATCTTATCTGGACATGTTTGATCATGTTAAATGAGAGAGAAATCATTTTTACTGGTGATGTAATTTTTTTAATAATCTAACCGATACTGGCTATCACGTGACCGAAGACCGAAAAAAAACAGCCTGATTGATAATCTTCAGGGTCTCAGTTATCCCCGGTAGCTGAAACTTCAGAGATTTTCTGACACTGGGGGTGCTACAGGGCCTTTTTCTTTCTGACACCTCTGAACATTGGAAAGGAAGAAGCACCTTCAGATGCCGACGTCTAAAGTAATACAGCCATCACTATGGGGTTAAAAAGGATACATGATAAAATGTAGGATCACTGAAGAATCTACTGATCTCTAGACGTTGAATGATGCTGCAGAGTAAAACACCAACTCCTCTGTACTGCGGTTGTATTGGGAGGAGACCCCCCACATTAGGACCTCCAATGTAATGTGACTCCTTTATTCTCTGAATTGCTGTATATCCCAGAAGTCCCACCTTTAGTAACGGTATGTTCTAGTGGTGAAAAAAAGAGGCTTTCAAGATTTTTTACAAAAGCATATTTTACTATGTGTATTATGGAGGCAAAAATTAATCTATGGAGTAAGGAATATGAGGTTGTAAAAACTGATGATAACTCCCATACAGAAGAGTAATAGAGATCAGTATCGGCATGGTATAAGTGTGCCATCCAAATTCAGTATTTATACTTCAACCTTATTCTCTTACCACAGCAGATTCTGGTCAGACGACCATTACACTCATGGTGGGTTTACACGTCCCGATATCGGCGTCCAACTCCGACCCAACTCCGACAAAAAGTCACGTGGGTCGCGAGTTGGAGCCGATATCGGGTGCGCGTTGTACTGTTTGACAGTACAACGCGATGCTGGAACGATGCCAAAACGATATCGGAGTTGAATAGCAAAGCTATTCAACTCGCCGATATCGCAAGGCCGTTGTAGCAGCATCGCTGCGTGTGACAGCCCAACTCCGATGTCTACGCTACGTCACCCATTCCACTCCCATGTTAAATGGTCGTTCCTGGGTTGGTGGGCGTAGACATCGGAGGGACGTTGTTTCCCGATATCGCAGCGTGTAAACCGGCGATGCGATATCGGGAAAAGCGCTCCCGAAATGCGCGCTCCCGCGGCGTTGTATGCGATATCGTCCGATATCGGGACGTGTAACCCCACCATCAGTGCTGTCTGCAGCTTTGCCCAGGTTATAACTGAAGGCATTATGAATGCAAGACACCAGCCCCAATCACTAGCAACCTCCTTTCACACAGAGGGAGCGACCACTGGTTGTCCTGCACACACCATGGGCTCCATATAGGGCGCAGTTCACACAGGCCTGCACAGTGTATGCTCACAAGCTTACGTGTTTTGGACCAAAAGACAAACCAATACCCCCCAATTTGTTATAGTTTAAAACTAACTAAATTTCCACAATTTCAGTTTTCTGTCTTTGTGTTTTTTTCTTGCACTCTTTTGTTGCTGTGTGTAGCTGGGCCGTATGGGTGCGTGTGTTCCGGTGCAGGTAGCGGTGTTGAATGCCACAACAGCCCGCCTACTGAAATGGGGGCTTATGTAAGAGGCTGGGCATACACTGTGCAGGCCTGTGTGAACTGCGCCCTATATGGAGCCCATTGTGTGTGCAGGACAACCAGTGGTCGCTCCCTCTGTGTGAAAGGAGGTTGCTAGTGATTGGGGCTTGTGTCCTGCATTCATAATGCCTTCAGTTATAACCTGGGCAAAGCTGCAGACAGCACTGAGTGTAATGGTCGTCTGACCAGAATCTGCTGTGGTAAGAGAATTTATTTTCTATTTTGTCCTTTGCTCACTTGAGATAAGAATTTAGTGGATAGGACTTGTGATATGTGGGGAGCCGTGTAGGGGCTCACAAGCTTACGTGTTTTGGACCAAAAGACAAACCAATACCCCACAATTTGTTATAGTTTATACTTCAACCTTAGTTGAGATGTGCAGTCGTATGTAATTTTTTTGCTCCCTAATTAAAGATTATAGGTAATTCAGCCCCATAACATTGATGATACATAAATCCATATCATACACATGGACATACGCTTGTAGCAAAGCAGGCCCTTTACGCCCGTCCGCCGACAGATTCTGCTACCATATCTAAATCTGTTTCTATAATACCAATAATGTCCAGTAGAGGGCAGCCATGTACCTCCCATCAGGGGATCATGATTTCTTCTAAGGATCCTAATAATTCTTTCGATCAAATTTAGAGACATCAAAGTGTAAAATCTTCCCCACAGACCCAAACCATTTACAGTAAAGTATATTCATGTTAACGATTTCTGCTGTTTTGTGGGCAGCTAAATCCATTGGGCAAAACTGTAAAATCTCTTTGCACCATTAATATCCTAACTGTCTCCTTACAACACAGTCCGTTATCCTGATTAATAGGATTTTCTGTGCTACGTTCCCAATCCCTCAGGCCACGTTCACACGTTAAGGATTTGGTGAGGTTTTTACCTCAGTATTTGTAGCCAAAACCAGGAGTGGAACAATCAGAGGAAAAAGTATAATAAATACAGAAGTGGTCATGTGTTTATCACGCATTCCTGGTTTTGGCTACAAATCCTGAGGTAAAAAAACTCACCAAATACTCAATATGTGCACATGGACCAAGAGGGTAGTTGTAAGGCCACGTGCACATATTGAGTATTTGGCGAGCTCTTTACCTCAGTATGTGTAGCCAAAACCAGGAGTGGAGCTATCAGAGGAAAAGTATGGGAGAAAAATGGTCACTATTTCTGTATTTATCACCCACTCCTGTTTTATTCTCACAAATCTTGAGGTAAAATCTCACCAAATACTCAACATGTGCATTGGCCATACAGTACCCTCTTGCCCCACATGCAAATATTGAGTATTTGATGAGTTTTTACATCGTTTTTTTGTAGCAAAAACCAGGAGTGGGTGATAAATACAGAAATGGTGATGCATTTTTCTCCTATACTTTTCCTCTGATTGTTCCACTCCTGGTTTTGGCCACAAATACTGAGGTAAAAAACTCACTAAACACTCAACATGTGCACATAACCTTACACAGCTTCTTATCCACGTACCTCTCCTAGGTGTTTTGGGTTTATTTAATTTAAAACTGAATATATTATTTTTTAATAAAGCAAAAAGATTCCCAGAACCCTGGTCCAGAGCCCACTTCACATGGCTGCCGGACCTCCTCCTACCAGCAGCATCCCCGACACAGGGTTCCCCTAACCTGACTAATTTTTCTTATAAGTTGTCCAGAAAAAATGCAGGATAAGCTGGTAGGAAAGGAGTTAAACGACCGCGCTGTCGGAACAGTGATAATAAAATTATTAACTTTATTGTCGACGCGTTTCGAAGTCAGATTTCATCATCAGGACAAAGAACAATTGTGCTCTGTTTTGATGAAGAAGTTGGACTTCGAACGTGTTGACAATAAAGGTCATAATTTTATTATCACTGTTCTGTGTTTTTAACCCTTTACTACCAGTTTACACACCTGGGGACTGCAGCAGTCAAAGTTACAAGCTATTAAGGTGGTTGTGACTGGTCACGACCCCAAAAGATGAGCCTCTCCGATATTACTGTTCCCACAGTATATCTTGGATATAACCATATCTGCGTTTTCTTGTATCCTTTATACTATTTTATAAAAAAATCACGGACATACAATATTTTTAACGAGCACATTGGGAAACAATAATAAATCATTGAGTATAAGTGATCCATGTCTACAGCCCACAGATTTCCTATGAAGATACCCGCTTCAATTACTGTAAACTGGTGATAATTACAGTCAAAATAATCTGTATAAGTTTCTTCAGCTACAAAAAAAAATCACGAATGCATTTTTTAAATTTTTTAAAAATTTTTTTACAGACAAGGCAACAAAGTGCCCTATTCTTACAGACTGTCCTGGCATTTCTGGACTGTTAGCCACGCAGCCCCAGCAGCTCTTCTGTAGGCCACGGTGGGATCTGTCACTCACGGACAATCATACTGTTTAATGGATGATGGTCACAAGATTCTCAATAGATTTTGACACATCCATTAAGCAGATGCCAATCTAGCCTATGGGTGACTCACTAATGTTAGGCATCCGTCACCTGTAGGCTCTTATTGGCTTCTATTTAACAGATAGATCATTAAATGACATTGAAAAGTGGAATACATCAACTATAGGTTTCCATGAAAAATAAAAATTGAAATTCTACAAGACATTCCGTAAATTTTTGGACACCATGGAATGAAATTGCATTACTCTATGCATTTTCATTTTGCTCTATTGTGAGGTATATTTTCCAGGAGAGACCAAAATAAAAAATCCTAGTTCAACCACCATCTGAATAATGGAGTTCCAAGTTTAAGCAAATAAAAATAAGATGCAGGGGCGTAACAACAACAGGTGCAGGAGTTGCGATCGCACCCGAGCCCTGCCGCCTAGGGGGCCCCATAAGTCCCTTTGGCCTACAGAAAAAGACTAATGCTATTAAAGATTAGCAATAATTGGGGGTCCCTGGGCCTGAAGTTACTCCACTGACAAGACGAACACAGCTTGACAATCTGGGGTTTGGTGGGTATTTTCTTTTAAACTGGTACCCGAATGTATGAGGATGCAAATCACAAGAGATCCAAATAAAGGATTGGTTAACGCTGGGGAGTTAATAATATCAGTGGCCGCAGATCTAGCTGGAGTGCAAAAGGAATTGGGAAGAAATACTTATCAGAGAACAAGTTGTATATACGGTACTTTACAATATTGTCCAGATTGGTGTTTTTTTCCTTTAAGACATTATGGACTTGTCTCAATTTGATTTTTGTAGACATTTTTTTATACTCCACGTACAGTAATACAAAGACATAGTATAAAAAATAAAAAAAAGGCAGTCAACAGCAAAATTTCACCAGATAAAGAATAGCAAGATGAGTTTTGTTTCCACAACAACTTGCAGTTTGCACTATATGCGTGGGGCACCCGGTGGGGATACCATCCCAATATGGGTAAGACGACTATATGGCACAAGGGTTTGCGTCTTCAGATTTAATTCTGATCAACAGTCAGTGCACGGATTCAATGGGGCTGGTCTTCATTGACTTGTACATTATGTTGAAGGGAACATGTGCATAAAATACAATGTGCCCTGTGTGGCATAATATACTCTTTTGCAAAACTACTCTGTATGAATTTGTTAACAGCCCTGGTTGTACATTGATATAATGTTTGCTGTTTCATGGGCATTTGCTCATTTTAAAGTGCTGTAATTTACATGTTACCCATACGTGTGGATTCCCTTATTTTAACTTCTTTGTAAGTCTTGTCTAATACCTCATTTGTTGTAAGAGGTTTTTTGTATACTAATCAGAAAAAATCTCATTTTACTCTTTGTAAGAAATAAAATTGTGATTTTTTTTTTAGCCAACTAAAATTGCTACTGTTTCTCTTGTGTAAAGTTTAAGAAGATGAGATTTGTTTCCGCAACAGCACAAAGGAAGATGAAGACGCTAAAACAGGTAATAGGTGAAAAGGGTAATGAAATACAGAAGAGTAAAGAGGAAATTATGGAGTCTGAGGCCAGATACAGGCAGGGTTGTGCGGTGATGTCCAAGGTCGCCAATGAGAAAACCTCAGCTATGTCTCTGCTTTCTTAGCCACACACGGAGTAATGACACTGATGGCTCATAGACGTAATAATACAATTAAACTGTGGCCCGATTGCTGCAAACTGTAGAAAAGAGAAATGAGCATCACAGTATCGGCCTGATAAACATTTCAATTATAACAAAACACAATAATAAAAAATTCTATCGGATCATTGCCACTGTATATAAAGTAGGCAGTAAAAGAGATGTTAGCCTGAGACAATGTACATTACACACCACGGTGAGATGGCGGCAAACACATGAGACTCTATCATGAGTTCACCTTACACTCTAACCATAGGCATCATACACTGGTGAAAAAAAGAAAAAAGGAAAAAGATTACTCTTGGTCCAAAAATCACATCTTAGATAGGGTCGTCTCCTAAATCCGGAGGTTTAGCCCCTCACCCCTATATAGGGATCAAGCATGATAGTAAGAACGTAGGTTTGCGAATGTCCTTCTTATCGTGGTTGTCCTCTTGCCTTTCACAGTTTGATCTTGTTCTCTGCACCCAGAATTCTTGAACATTTATCTTTGGTATGATTCCTGATGGTCTGTGTATTTCATACCCTGGGATCATTTGCACTCTAAAAGGCAAGTCAGTATCCATATCTCCGCCTTCTGAGGAGTCCGACAATATAAGGTTGGACGAAACGCGTAAAGATTGGACAACTACTGCATCCATCTTGAATCACTGAAGGAGGAAGTGTGTGACATCTCTTGAAAAACCACAATTAGTTAACCTATGAGTTAGGAGTTATCAGGAGTAACTCTTCTTACAAACCCCCTGTCAGGTTGAAACACAGTAAGATGAGGGATAGCCGCCGTGGTATTGAGGGACCACCTACCTTAGGGTACCTTTACACGCCGCTACTGGAGGATGGATACAACCCGCTACTTCACGTGCACGAGCACAGGCCAGACGGTTACAAACGGGAAACGCACCACCTTTACAAGCCGCCACAAGGTGCGCTACGCTACGTTACATCTATAGCTAGCTACATCGCCAGGTGTCTCAAGTAGCCATCTGTAGCTCATCGTACCTCATTTACACACCGCTACAACAAGCTAATATGGGCGGACCTGGTGCAGCAGGGACAGCACATAGGCGTGCCACAATTGTGGATTACAAGACGCCCGTACGCTGATAGGACAAAGCAAGAACATCATGATTGGCCAGGCATCGCAGAGGCTGTTTAATACATGACACTCGAGCAATTGTGTAGTGTGACTGGTCAGCTCCTTAAATATGCCGCCCTATGCAGCGACAACCAATCGTCATGCAGGAGCTTCCTCCAATGATCGCTGAAGGGGCGCGGTAACCCGGAGCCTGTGTCACGCCCCAGCTACATTCCAGCTACATAGCCTGGTGTCCAGACATCCCTTCTGTAGCCTCTTTACACGCCGATACAGCTGCTACAATCGGCTTTGTAGCCATCTGTTTTGAGCAGTGCTGGAAACAGATGTATCTGATGCCGGCTGTCACGTCACGTCTTCACACACCGCTACTACGGGCTATATTGACGCTACAAGCTACATTTGTAGCCTGTAGCGGTTGTATCCATCCTGTCGTAGCGGCGTGTAAAGGGCCCCTTAGGGTGATAATCCCCATTGACAGGCAGGTGGAAACAGATAAAAGGGAAAGTTTAGCTTCCCCCATTGTCACACGCCACTTCTTTGGATTCAATTATTTTGTTTGTTTTGTTATGTCTTTATGTAGCTCTATGACCTTTTTAATGATTAATTGACCTTTTTATTGCTTAATTGTTAATAAAGTAACACTTTTAACAAAACTTAAAGTTGGTAAACCATAATTCCTTTAAAAACTTACCTCTTATAAACACATATATAATATGTAAAAACAGACTATGTACAGAAATATTTTGCAATAAGAAGAGGAGGTCAACTTGGCTCTATCTAGGCAAATGTAAACTGCATTTATTATTATTTATTTACATAGCGCCGTTACATTTCGCCATATATGGCGCTTTACATATGGAAATGGTAGACTAGGACAAGTACAACATGTATGGACAATCAAATCGTACAGGTACAGGAGGGGAGAGGACCCTGTCCGCAAGGGCTCACAGTCTATGAGGGATGGGTGGTATCCTGTAGCTCTCAACTCTTCTAATCGCACTTGCTTTACACTGCAGCTCTACATGTTCAGATAGGTTGATTCTAATACCCAGCATCCTAAGCAGGGCTGTAGAGTCAGAGCCATGAGTCTGTGTCCATTTTTGTGGAGTTGGAGTCGGATTTAGGGAAACTGGAGGTGTCTGAGTTGGAGTCTGAAGTTTGGCTTAACGACTACACAGCCCTAACAATTCCTAAGTAAATTCAACAGGAGTGCAGTGCATGTCATCATAACATAGTTATAAAGAATCTGACAGCAGATTTTATACAGGGCTCAGCATTGAAAGACCTGCTAGATCTGCAGCAAAGTATACAGTTTTTTATTAAAATGACAGCATGCAACCCAGTAAATTATACATTGCTGTAATCAGGCTCCCTGCCCCTACATCATGATGCATTCAGATTCCAAGCAAAAAGCTGGTGACAGAGTCCTTTTAAGTTTTTAGCACAAAATATCATTGAAAAAACAAACTTCAAGGAAAACTAGTAAAAAGGTAATACAGATAATTTATAACAGTTATAAGTCTCATCTTTCCCTGACTATGGAGCAGGGTTTATCAGAAACAGAGCAATATATTGACATATGAAATCATAAACTTTATTTACACAAAGGACAAAATCTCTTTATTAATGACCTTATGGATGAAATTTAGAGTAAATTATCAGTCTTTGTTGATGAAACCAAACTATGTAGGATATTAAAATCTGACTTTGACAGTACAATCTACTATATCTACTATATAATCGTCTAATTCTGTCTGTAACGGAAATCCTGCGTTGCTGGACCAATCAGGTACAGGCGCAGTCCGGCCGTGAATTGGCGCGGGATTTCAACCCTGCACGCCACCACTACCGTCGGGAGATTAGCGGCGCTAGCCGCTGATCTCCCGACGGTAGCCACGGTTCATCTGCCGCACGGAGGTCAGCGGCGACACAGCCGGGAGATGACCGTCACCAGCCGGTCATCTCCCGCTGCTCGCAGCAGAAGTACCCAGACCACCATATTGGAACACCCAAGTTATGGGTATTCCGATATGGCAGCCGGGATTCAAATTCAAAGGGCTGCAGTCCAGAGACAGGAAAGTCACCAAGCAGGGTCAAAGCCGTGAGGACAGGAAAAGGACAAAATCAGGATCCGATAGCAAAGTCAGGGAGCCGGGTCAAAACCAATATGCATCAAGGTATAAAATCATGAAGCAGGAGAAGCGTGCAAAAAACAGGAAGACTCAACTCCAAAAACTATTTCTTGCAGCTTGTTGCTGAAAACTGAAGTAACTAGCATGGTGTGCTGTTTTCCAGTAGGCTGAAGCCCGGGAGTTAATGAGTTCAGCTGGGCAGAACACACAGACCCAATCACTCCAGGTCCCAGCCACTCTAACCTTAGTGGATGAGCAGAGCCTATGCTCACCAGAGATTCTGGCTCTGACTTTGTTTTATCACCAGACCACCGACACGATGAATATGGCAGTGCCTGGTAAAAGAAGCAGATGTCAATGAGGCAGACTCTTGTGGGATGTGACAATATTAAGGACCAGGGGGCACTCATCATGAGTGGAAGGAAGGCGATTCCTGCATCTACAAAGGAAAGTGTTCTTTATAGTTAGAGCATTCAGACTGTTGGATGCGACCACAAGAGGTAGCAATGACAGACATTTAACTGCTTGTAAAAAAGGGCTGGATAATATTGTGAGTTATAGATTCTTTAGTAACAAAAAATGTATAATTGGTGGAGAAATGTTGAACTTGATGGACCTAGGCCTTTTCTCATCCTATGTAACTATGGTTCCTTGAAGGGGTTTTCCAACCTCCCATCGCTAGGATATGCCATTACATTATCATTGCTGGGGTAAAGTCTCTGTGACCCATATAGTTCAAAAAATGAAGGGAATTTAATGCTGGTGTTTCGCTGCATACTGTAGGAATCTTTTGGGCGCAGTCTCTTAAATAAGCCTTTACCGCAGTTCCTTGCACAGGAAGATGGATGTGGGACATTGTGCAGAAAAAATGAAGGGCCACTATCCATGAGCATAAAGTAATGGCTAGAATACAAAATCATGGAAAAAAAGTAAACTCTTTCAGATTTAAGGAGGACTAATGCTGCTTAGCTCAAGAAGAGACAGACTTCTGTTACTATTCCCTGCATGACTTACAAGGCATTACCGCAAATTACTTGCCTCACTGAGACTTTGATTGGTTTGAGTAACGAAGCCGATACCCATCAGTCACTGCCATCTCCAAGTGACACGATTCCTCCGCTCTCAAAAAGGAACCGCAACCCAGAATTACTCCTGAATGATAATAAATCTGAACGTTGAGCAGAGCATTACATCAATTTCTTCTAACACCTCGATGCCTCTACAGCTCAGTAAAGTGATGTGGACAGCTCTCGACAAGCCGCACGTTTCAGCACATTCTTCCCGGGGATTCCTCGCATTAATAACACTTTTATAGAAACAACCACAGTGGAGAAATCATTCATTAATGAAAGGGTCAAGGTAGAAAAGTTACATTAAATGAATCTATTGCTTTACCTGGGTCATTAGTTTAGATGTAAATTAAAACAAATGTCCTACAATAAATTATGAAAAATGAAATAAAAAATCATCATAGGATGGCTGAACAAAAATGGTTCTCCACAGTCCATGAACGATGACTACAGAAACCAGACATCTGTCTAATATAAATGGAAAGGCTTAAAGGGAACCTGACAAGTACAAAAACACTAATTAACCTACAGATTGAGGTTAATCAGCAGGTTAATAGCAATTGAAACCTCTCTAATACGGAGGAAAAGAACTTTGATCCTCCCGCAGCATTCCGGTTCCAGTCATGGAGGCAGCGCTGGTTCAGTCATCGCTCTTTGTATGGAGGGCAGCAGCTGTATTCGTCCCCCGCACTGATTGACTAACAGCTGGTTCTAATGCACAGTGGCTGTCAATCAATCAGTGTGGGGGGAAATGGCTATGGTCGCTGCTCTCCATACAAAGAGTGATGACCGAATCAGCACCAGCACCTCCCCCATTACTGAAACCCAAATGCTGCCTGAAGGATTAACACTAGAAGTCCCAGAGAGGGGTCATTTAACATTTCTACCTTTGGAACCCAGAGACGGGTCGAATGACCTGAAGGATTTTAGGCCACATTTACAAATGAAAGGATGCTAATTGGGGGCCATCAGAGTTGTCAGTTTGGACTAAGGGTCATTTGACCCTCTTTGGGACTTCAGGGGGGAGCTCGAAATTTCTGGGACTTCTAGTGTTAAAGGGAACCTGTCAAGTCATTTATGCCCCCAAACCTACCAATACCTGTCCCAGCAGCTTCCTACTACATCCCTAAGCATCTCTGTCTGACTTAAATGTAACTGTTATTCCTAAGAAATATGATTATATTACTTACATGTCCCCTATGGTCATTAGGATGGCGTCTTCATTAGTGCAGACATTCTGGGCATTCTCTCAGTCTCCATTTTCCCCCCTCGCTCCGTGTATCACACCCCGGTGGGCGTGACATCCTAATTCCCAACAGGCTCCTGGATTTTCAAATACGTGTGTTGCTTCTTCTGGGTATGACGCTGCGGTTCGCGTCTTTTCCCGTCCTATGCACTGTGTGTGTACTCGGCGTCTTCAAAATGCGCACTGCACACGCTCTGGAGCCGACTTGTGCACCCAATACATGCCCACACTGCACAAGACTGAAAATGATGTGGCCAGAGTATCATACCAAGAAGCAGCATCACAGAGGTCAGGCAGGGATGCTTAGGGATGTACTAGGATTTGCAAGGACAGGTGGTGATAGGTTTGGGGGTATAAACAACATGACAGGTTCCCGTTAAAGTTCTTTTCCCCCTGGCAGTGGAGTTCAATGAGAAGGTGCCGGGCAGGTTCCAAACACTATTAACCTGCAGAGTAACCCCATATCTGCTGGTTAATAGCATTTTTACACGCGACAAGTTCACTTTAACCTCAGAGTGGATGTATGTGTACAACATCTTATTGTTCACATTGAACATTTAGGACTATGGAGAATTCAAAATATGAGTGTGCTCGAGCTAATGGTGTGTCCACCCATGAAGACACAGAATGGAGACTGTTAAACGGTCCCTCACTGTGCCGCAGCATAAGGTTTCATCGGGAGTCATACATAAAGAGATTTGGGGAATTATTTATGAAACTGTTGCATTGCTAATATATGCCATAACTTTATATTTGGTGAAGGACAAGTTGCTATTTCCATGAATTAAGGAAACAATTTCCCTTTGTTCCGCACACTTGCATTTAAAAAGTACAGGTCACCAGGTCAAAAGAGTTTGCTCTCATTAAATTCCCGCTACTCTCGAGTATTAAATTTTTTTGTTGTTGTTTAATTTTTAATTCACCCGGTAATTGTGTCAGCAGGAGTGGCACTAAATAAAAAAAAAATCATATCTCTAGAACCATACAGCAAAATAAAAATATATATAACTGGAGTAGCAGAAGATATTAAATCAGAGCAAAAATGGTTGTCTTGTGACCCAATAACCGGTCCTCTTTAAATAGTTAATGTTGTTTTAATCTTATTTCCAAAATACTAGTATACATGAAAATAAACCTTGTAATAGATCTCATCCGAGAAATCTTATCTTCTCCTAGACTGATTTTTCACTTCAAATGTAAAATCTGTATTCAATGAGACAGATTTTCTCAGTACTGTGATAGGGCATGACAGTTGGTGCCTATAACATTATAGGGGAAGGAGGAGGAGATGAGATATCAAGATTTTGCTGCAAATTCTCTGAAAATTACAGGCTGCTTTCACATCAGCGTTTTTCGCCGTTCACGGCGGATCCGGCAGTTTTTCCATATCTGCTACGTAACGGATCACTTGCAGCAAGACTGCGTTCGGCCTAATTCATTCCCTATGGGACTTGCAGTTATGGGCGGCACTTGTGGCGAGTCAACAACACGCGTCTTGATCGTTTTTTTGACTTGCCGCAACTGCAAAAATCGCAAGTGCCACAAGTTGGCATGTCCCATAGGGAATGAATTGGGCCGAACACAGTCTTGCTGCAAGTGGATCCGTTAAGTAGCAGATATGGCAAAACTGCCGGATACGCCGTGAAGGCGAAAAACGCTGATGTGAAAGCAGCCTAACGCTTCAAGTGACTGGAGCGGTGCGGCAACTGCAGAAGTTACAACCAGCTGAAATGATTGTGCACCGTCTTCAGTCTCAGAATCAAGGGCGTTTCGACAGTTACATCCCAACCTAGCATGCCATCATTTCCAATAGCGTGAAGACTCCTTTAAAGGGAGTCTGTTAGGTCCCCTGTGCACCCAGAATCAGAAGCCATCTATAATCCCTTCCTAACAGTCCCTCTATGTTGTTGCATATATAAACAGAAATTATTTCTAAAGATCATTTATGATATACTAATTGTGCTTTGACTAGTCGAGTTTCCCTATTCGTCAGCCCATATAGCATGTTATCACGCCCCTCAGCTATGCAAAGCCGTGCACACCCTCATACTTGTATATCTCAGTATTGAGCTTCTCGGACAAGGGGTATATGCACACCCCAGCTTCGGAGAGGCTCACTGTTCATGATAGTACATCGTCCACACTTCCGGCCATGCGCATTACGCCTCTCTGAAGCTGGGATACATACACCCGACGTCCGAGAAGCTCAATGCTGAGATATACAAAGTTGCGCACACGCGGCTTTGTATAGTGGTGCCAATGTCGCTCCGGTAGTAAAGCATGTCGTAACACTGGCACGGGCGTGATAACATGCTATGAGTGCTGACTAGAAAAGGAACAAACGCCCTCTCGACTAGTCAAGGCCCCTGTTTTGCATCTTATATACAGTCTTTAGAAATACTTTTTCTATAGATCTGTTTATGTATGCTGCTATATGCAGGGACTGTTAGGTGGGGAATATAGATATGGGCACAGAACGGCTTGAGGTTCTGGATGCCCAGTGACCTTACAGGTTCCCTTTAAGGCCTAAATAAAATGCACTAACTACAAAGTATGATTAGTAATAGCATATTGTTGCATAATCTATACCTATTCTTGCAACTCATATGTAGCATTTTCCACAGGCGATGTCATTTTAGGTTACCCAGTAAGCACTCGACTTCTGTTTTGGTGACCACCATTTACAAAAATAGTAGAACATTACTTTGAAGTGATGTGATAGCCATATTCTAAGTCACTTGCATTAAGTAAATGAAAGTATGTACAAAAAAGAATTGCACTGTCTTGGAAAAAATAAGATGAAAACAGAAAGAGCAAGATCAATATTGTATGTTATGTCGTACGTGTGTGGTTTTTAAAAAGAAGGATAAAGAAACTGAGGTTCGGCTTTCAAGTTGACCCATCACCTCCAGGAAACCTTTACAGAGTAAAAGAAGATCAACAAATAAAAAAGTCGTCAAACATTTATAATTAAGAAAACTAAAATAATCATGTCTAAATTAGTGATAAAGGAAGGGACACAGTTAATTGAGTTATTACTGTAAAATAATTAATTACCTTATTTCTTTTTCTTCTCTCAAAATTTTCATGCTGAAAGTCCTGTTTCAGCTGCCTAGATAATGCTCTTTTAGATGCTGCTTTGAACTGCTGTTCTAACAAGGATCCATATTCAAACACTACTTACAAACACTTCGCTGTTTGAGAATAGGGCAAGCGAGCACAGACACGCACGCAGTGCAGTGTTTGTAAATACTTTGAGTACGGAATCTTGCTAGAGCAGCAATTCAAAGAAGCTTACAAAAGAGGATGAATTAACTAGTTAAAATGGCACTTTAAGCATGGCATTTACAAAAGCGAGAAGCATAATAAGCTACTGGAATAAATTACAAATATTCATAACATTGCAAAGTCTTCCTGCTTATGAGCTGGGAGATTCCAAAGGGTGTAGCACTGCATGAAATAAGGAAGAATTGTCAATATAAAGGAGTATTGTAAGACACATTAATGTGTATTATGGAGAAAAAGGCTATACACAGTCAGCAAAAGTTATACATCCTGTCTGCTGCCTGTGGCTGCCTGTCTGCGTACAATATGTAGAAAAAGGCTTACAACCCTGTTACACGGTACGAGATCGTGAACGATATCGCTCAAACGTCATGGGTTTGGAGTCGTTGAAACGACATCATTAGGACGTCGTTGCGTGTGACACCGAGATACGACTACGATAAATCGTTTGATCGTTGATCGCAGGTTTGAGAACATGTTCTCAAATCAAACCATCCTCAATCAGCCAACCTGCTGCATCGTTGTGTGTGACACCGCGATAACGATGTCGTTAACGACGTCGCCTATTCACAACAGTGAACAAGTATTGTTCGCTGGGTTGTGCGAACGATAGCTGCTCGACACATCGTTGGTGCGTCATCCATGATATCTACACAAGTGACATCTCACCAACGATGTCAAAAAGATGTCCTAACGACCGCGCTCCCGTGAGACCGCTGGTGATATCGTTACAACATTGAAGCGTGTAACGGTACCTTAAGCCTAACCTATTTACAGGCAATATATTCCTTTTTATGAAGATTAACCCTTTACATACAGTGATGTCCTCCTCCTGCACAATTGCTCTTTAGAGGCAGATGTGTCCGCATTTATCTCTGTTATACATTACACAGGGAAATCTTATTTTGCCTATATCTATTATATAATTGCCGTAGCGACTTCCGTCGGAGCGGCGCTGCTTCCGGTGGCTTGGTTAGCGAGTCCGAGCTGCTTCTCCTGGACTCTCCCCGTGGCCGCATAGCGGGCATTGCGAGTCGTTGCAGCCTCGCGAAGCAATGCCCGCGAAGCGGGCATTGCGAGTCGCTGACACCCACCACTAACCAAGCCACAGAAGCCCATACTACTGTAGTGTACACCGCTATAGTATACTACAGTCCCATGCCCATAAGCGCCATGGGACTGTAGTATACCATCGCGCTGTACACTACAGCCCCCTGCCGCTCTAACACACTACCCCGCCGCTGCTGTAGTGTACACCGCTATAGTATACTACAGTCCCATGCCCATAAGCGCCATGGGACTGTACTATACCATCGCGCTGTACACTACAGCCCCCTGCCGCTCTAACACACTACCCCGCTGCTGCTGTAGTCTACACCGCTATAGTATACTACAGTCCCATGCCCATAAGCGCCATGGGACTGTAGTATACCATCGCGCTGTACACTACAGCCCCCTGCCGCTCTAACACACTACCCCGCCGCTGCTCCCCTACACCCTAAGCCCGCCGCACCCCTACACCCTAAGCCCCGACCCGCCGCACCTATGCCCGCCGCTGTCGCTAACACCGCCGCACCCCTACACCCTAAGCCCCGACCCGCCGCACCTATGCCCGCCGCTGTCGCTAACACCGCCGCACCCCTACACCCTAAGCCCCGCAGCAGCCCCGATCACCTAATCCCCGACCCGCAGCATCCTAAGCCTCTGCCGATACCCCCTAAGCCCCGCCGTCTACCCCCTAAGCCACCGCCGCCCCTAAGCCCCTACCCCCTAAGCCCCCTAGCAGCCCCCTAAGTCCGCCGCCCCTAAGCCCCGTACCATCCTAGGCCCCCGCCGATACCCCCTAAGCCATGCCGCCTACCCCCTAAGGCACCGCCGCCCCTAAGCCCCTACCCCCTATGCCCCGTAGCATCCTAGGCCCCCGCCGATACCCCCTAAGCCATGCCGCCTACCCCCTAAGGCACCGCCGCCCCTAAGCCCCTACCCCCTAAGCCCTGTAGCATCCTACGCCCCCGCCGATACCCCTAAGCCCCGCCGCCTATCCCCTAAGGCACCGCCGCCCCTAAGCTCCCGCCGCTGTCCCCTGCCCCTCTCGCTAAAGCCCTACACCGTAAGCCCCCGCAGTCCCCTAACCTAACGCCGCTGTCACCTAAGGCCCTACACCAGAAGCCCCCGCCGTGCCCTAGCTAACGTCCCCGTCGATCACTTACATGCCTTCAAGTCATCTGATCGTCCGTCCGATCCACAAGTCCTCCGTCCGGCCAGGCGTCCTCTTCCTCCGGCCCCAGGGGTCTTCTCTCTTCTTTCCGCCATCTCCGCCTCTTCGTCCGGCCCCGGGGATCTTCTGTCTTCTTTTCGCTAACTTCCACCTCCGACGTCCTCTTCCTTCTCATTAAGCTAGAATGGACGAAAAATCCCCCATTCTACCTCAATGAGATCTGAGGCCCTCTTCTGATTGGTCGCTGTATACTGCCCTCAGCCAATCAGAAGAGCTCCTCAAAACTAAGACGCAGTTCTCATTCAGGTCCGACTTTTTTTTCCCCATTGACATACATTACCGGTGTGTCGGCGATTTTATGGCCGCCCACCTGGTTCTATTTGTCGGCCCTAAAATCGCGGACACACCGCTAATGCATCTCTATGGGCAGTCAGCCCGATTTCGGATTGAACGCCGACCAATCAGAATTCGAGCTGACTGCCCATAGACATGCATTAGCGGTGTGTCCGCGATTTTAGGGCCCACAAATAGAACCAGGTGGCCGGCCATAAAATCGCCGACACACCGGTAATGTATGTCAATGGGGAAAAAAAAAGGCGGACCTGAATGAGAACTGCGTCTCACTCTGACTTAAAAAAATAAATAAATTAAATAATAAAAAAAGTAATTAAAAAATAATTAAAAAATAATAAAAAATAATAAATGATTCAATAAAAATAATAATAAAAAAAATAAATATATGCTAATTATATCAGCCCTTCCAGCGGACCTGAATGAGAACTGGGTCTCAGCCTAAATAATAAATTTAATAATAAAAAAAATAATTAAAAAATAATTAAAAAAATAAATAAAAAATAATAAATAATTCAATAAAAATAAAAATAAAAAAAATAAATATATGCTAATTATATCAGCCCTTCCAGCGGACCTGAATGAGAACTGGGTCTCATCCTAAATAATACATTTAATAATTAAAAAATAATAAAAAAATAAATAAAAAATAACAAATAATTAAATAAAAAATAATAATTTAAAAAAAACATTCTAATAATAATGATATTACTGCTAATAATAATGCTATTAATGCTAATAATTATGCTATTAATGCTAATAATAATGTTATTAATGCTATTATTAATTCTAATAATGCTATTATTAATGCTATTAATGCTAATAATAATGCTATTAATGCTAATAATGTTATTAATGCTATTAATAATGTTATTAATGCTATTATTAATGCTAATAATGCTATTATTAATGCTATTAATGCTAATAATAATGCTATTAATGCTATTAATAATGTTATTAATGCTATTATTAATGCTAATAATGCTATTATTAATGCTATTTATGCTAATAATAATGCTATTAATAATGCTATTAATGCTATTAATGCTAATATTTATCCTATTAATGCTATTATTAATGCTATTAATGCTAATAATAATGCTATTAATGCTATTAATGCTAATAATAATGCTATTAATGCTATTAATAATGTTATTAATGCTATTATTAATGCTAATAATGCTATTATTAATGCTATTAATGCTAATAAAAATGCTATTAATGCTATTAATAATGCTATTAATGCTATTAATTATGCTATTAATGCTATTAATGCTATTAATAATGCTATTCATGCTAATAATATTGCTATTAATGCTCTTTATGCTAATACTAATGCTATTAATGCTATTTTTTATGCTATTAATTCTATTATTTATGCTATTAATGCTATTAATAATGCTATTAATAATGCTATTAATCCTATTAATGCTATTAATAATGCTATTCATGCTATTAATAATACTATTAATGCTATTAATGCTCATAATAATGCTATTAATGCTATTAATAATGTTATTAATGCTATTATTAATGCTAATAATGCTATTATTAATGCTATTAATGCTAATAATAATGCTATTAATGCTATTAATAATGCTATTAATGCTATTAATAATGTTATTAATGCTATTATTAATGCTATTATTAATGCTATTAATGCTAATAATAATGCTATTAATAATGCTATTAATTATGCTATTAATGCTAATATTTATCCTATTAATGCTATTAATATTGCTATTAATGCTAATAATAATGCTATTAATGCTATTAATAATGTTATTAATGCTATTATTAATGCTTAAATAATGCTATTATTAATGCTATTAATGCTAATAATAATGCTATTAATGCTATTAATGTTATTAATGCTATTATTAATGCTAATAATGCTATTATTAATGCTATTTGTGCTAATAATAATGCTATTAATGCTATTAATAATGCTATTAATGCTATTATTTATGCTATTAATTCTATTAATGCTAATATTTATCCTATTAATGGTATTATTAATGCTATTAATGCTAATAATAATGCTATTAATGCTATTAATGCTAATATAATGCTATTAATGCTATTAATAATGTTATTAATGCTATTATTAATGCTAATAATGCTATTATTAATGCTATTAATGCTAATAATAATGCTATTAATGTTATTCATAATGCTATTAATGCTATTAATAATGCTATTAATGCTAATATTTATCTTATTAATGGTATTATTAATGCTATTAATAATGCTATTAATGCTAATATTTATCCTATTAATGCTATTAATGCTATTAATAATGCTATTAATGCTATTGATTATGCTATTATTGCTATTAATGCTAATATTTATCCTATTCATGGTATTAATTAATGCTATTAATGCTAATAATAATGCTATTAATGCTATTAATAATGTTATTAATGCTATTAATAATGCTAATAATGCTATTATTAATGCTATTAATGCCAATAATAATGCTATTAATAATTGCTATGCTATTAATGCTAATATTTATCCTATTAATGCCAATAATAATGCTATTAATAATGCTATTAATGCTATTAATTATGCTATTAATGCTATCAATGCTAATATTTATCCTATTAATGGCATTATTAATGCTATTAATGCTAATAATAATGCTATTAATGCTATTAATAATGTTATTAATGCTATTATTAATGCTAATTAATGCTATTATTAATGCTATTAATGCTAATAATAATGCTATTAATGCTATTAATTATGCTATTAATGCTAATATTTATCCTATTTATGCTATTAATATTGCTATTAATGCTAATAATAATGCTATTAATAATGTTATTAATGCTATTATTAATGCTAATAATGCTATTATTAATGCTATTAATGCTAATAATAATGCTATTAATGCTATTAATAATGTTATTAATCCTATTATTAATGCTAATAATGCTATTATTAATGCTATTAATGCTAATAATAATAATATTAATGCTATTAATAATGTTATTAATGCTATTATTAATGCTAATAATGTTATTATTAATGCTATTAATGCTAATAATAATGCTATTAATGCTATTAATAATGTTATTAATGCTATTATTAATGCTAATAATGCTATTATTAATGCTATTAATGCTAATAATAATGCTATTAATGCTATTAATAATGTTATTAATGCTTTTATTAATGCTAATAATGCTATTAATAATGCTATTAATGCTAATAATAATGCTATTAATGCTATTAATACTCTTATTAATGCTCATAATACTGCTAATAATGCTATTAATACTGCTATTACTGCTAATAATAATGCTATGCCTTATATTATTGCTATTGATGATGCGATTATTATTTAAAAATGTTTAAAAAAACAATAAACATATTTTAGATACCCGATGCATTTGCATCAGGCTAACAGCTATAACTACTATAATCAAATTAATGCACGTTCTAGAATCCCGATGCATTTGCATCGGGCTCACAGCTAGTATAACAATATTCATTATGAAGTAAAATGAAGACTCCTGGCATCAAAAAACTTTGCCAGATTTGTGATTTACTGCAAATTGGAAGACGTTAGTGAAAAAATTCACCATGCTGCTATGTTCTTTTTTATTATTATTATTTATTTATTTATATAGCGCCATTAGGTTCCATGGCGCTTTACATGAGGATGAGGGAGACAAGAACAAGTACACTAAATCTAGTCGATCAGGACGTACAGGTACAGGAGGGGCAGGGACCCTGTCCACGAGGGCTGAGAACAATAGATGATTTTCTCCTTCTATTGTATTCTATCGACCAGTGAATTGACAAAACAAGACAAATTTTGACATATTTGATCACAAGGCTCCACTTTAACTTTCAGATACTGTAATGCAATCAACTACCTCTCCTCACAGTTGGTTCCCGCCATAGAAGACAATCTCACCAGATTTTGCACTTACTTTGATATAATAAAAGTAATACCTGGGTCACTAATAGTCATTATTTTTTTTTTTTTTAAACTGCAGCTGGGACAGAGGGATTCTGAAACAAGACATGCCGCAACGACCAGTGATGAGCTCGCTGATCACTGCGGAATAGCCGGGACCATTTTTCTATCGTTGGTCTGCTGCTGTCACGCAGGCATTGGCGTGTCTGACAGGAGCAACGACCAGCGACACCCAGTGTGCGCCCGACACCCTGACCGATTCAAGCGACCATTGGGTGTAGGCGCATCGCTGGGTGATCGCTGGTAAGATCTGCCTTCTGGCATCTCACCAGCAATCACAGAGATGTTCCATCGATCCCAATCGTTGGTCGGGTCGCTGGAACATCGCAACGAGTAACCCCAGCTTAAAGGGGATGTTCACTACTAGGACAACACCTCCTGATTGCACATCTCCATCAAGAAAAATCAAAGACCCTGTACTCATCCGTGCTAGCGCCGTTGCAACAGTGTCAGTAATTGCAGTACCAGTGTTTATATAACATTTTATTGACACGCGAGCCCTGCAGCCAATCATTGGCTTCTCTCCCTCCCGCCTTCGGATCAAATGAGTGAGCACTGCGGCTACCGCTGACTTTCTGTTGATCGCTCCTGTGTCGGAAGGCCAGGAGACGGAAGCCAATGGTGTCTGGACTCGGGGCTCGTGTCTCGTCACAATGTTATGCAAACCCTGGAACTGCAATTACAGACGCCGCTGCAACGGCACCGGCACGAGGTCTGAGTACAGGCTATTTTATTTTACCTGGGGAAAACATATGGAATTAGAGGGGGTTGTCTTAGTAGTGGGCATACCCTTTAATTATTTTCTCATAACCAATTGGTGCTCTTTAAAGCACCACTACAGAGTTTCTTTTATTGCACCACCATAGAGGTGCTTTAAATCTACATCCCCTGCCCCTGTCTGAAACTCACCTTCTGCCACCTACATCCTTTTTCTAGCGTCGGTCTAGTCGGTCTTCTATGATTTGGGACCTCCCGGCGGCTCCAGTGTTTTAGGGAGTGTGCAAGAGGTCACAACTCAACACAAGTCTATAAAAGCATTGTTCTGCTTCCCATAGACTTGTACTGAGTGCCTGTGATGTAACTTCTGTCTCCTGGCCAGTCAGAAGCTATAGGCACAAGGTGGTGCCGCGGACCGGAACAGGCTCGGTAAAGTATGAAAATGCCGGAAGGTGAATATATATGACCGGTAGCTTTACAGCACCAAAACAGTGATGAAAAAAATGCCCTAGTGGCTCTTTAAAATATGAAATGAGTACTTCTCTTTTTAAAGCTATTATAGCCCTGATATCAAGTCAAGAGGCGAATACTTTTACAGTGAAAGCATGAGACACTTTGCAAAGAATTTCTATTTAATAAATGTACAGTATTAACCTGGAGAAATCATCTACAAGCTGCCACATGTAATGGAATCCTGAGCGAAACAAACTGAATATAACAAACTTCTTTCTGCTCGTTATGTATCATTAGTGAGTAATAAGAAATGTTCGGTGACCCGGGTCAGTAACAGAATTAACCACCATAAGGCTGGAAGCCGAAAACGAGTTATGTTCAATGTGGGATCAAGGAAAAAGGAGAACAGAATGAAGAGCAGGATGAAAAAAGAAAGAGGAAAGGGATCAAAAGGTGGCATTACATAGCAACGCTACAGCACTCTCGTCAGATGAATTCAGACTCCCCAGGGGATTATATATGGTATAACCTTTGCTGTGTGCTGCACATCTTTTAGGATGAAGTTGCATTATAAATCATTGAAGAGCACCTTTGCCGTATAAAAGCTTTAGGTCAAACGCCAAGTAGTTTAATAACTCAAGAGTTTCAAGGTGACTTCTCATGCTGGTGATACAGTAGGGGAATACATTATTCCTGAGTTAAAACAATGAAATAATGGAACGATATTGGCTAGGTGATTAACAGGGTTCCCTTCCTTGCATAAGTTCACAGCGGTATTCTTCCTATATCACCGCAGACACAGTCTGTCTGCTGACCTGCTGCTGGGAAGCTACAAAGAATTTCCCTTAGGCTTTCCAGAATATGATCATAACTTCTGCTATCCACAAAGATTCTGATATTAGAGGCAGATTAGGGAATTCTTGTACTTGTAACTCTACAGACTGCTGCTCATAGCTATCCTCAGTGGATGTTCTACCGCTGATGAGGTTAACAATTTACATCATTGCTAGATTGTCCTCTTAATAGGGAATGGGTCTGCCTGGTCTCTACTGATCCGAGACTGAGGGTCTCCTGCCAAAAGACGAGACTGAGGGTCTCCCGCCAAAAGAGACGAGACTGAGGGTCTCCCGCACAAACGAGACGAACTGAGGGTCTCCCGCCAAAGAAGAGACTGAAGGTCTCCCACCAAAGATGAGACTGAGGCTAGATTCACACGGTGCGTATTTACTGCATTTTTTCTGCGCTTATTTACAAGCGTGTAAATACAGTGAAACGCAATTCTGGATACGCAGTCCAACAAAACATAGGGGTTTTGCTGAAATCCATTCACATGTTGCACTTTTGCACATTTTTTTTTACACATACACTTTCACTGCAAAAGCACATGCGTTAAAAGAATAAACGTCAATTCTTTGCGTTTTTTTCTGCGCGTTTTTCCCATAGCCCACATAATAAAATGGTCTCAGAAAAAGCACACAGAAAAAAGCGCAGTGTGAATGCAGTTGTGCATGTGCGCCGTACGCAAGCAAAAAAGAACAACTGCAGAAAAGCGCAAAAAATATGCATAGTGTGAACGTAGCCTGAGGGTCTCTCACCAGCTATGCATAAAATGTGCAATTCCCCATTGTGAGCTCTGCTGGGCCCAGTGGTGAAGACCCACTAATATGTCACTGCATGGGCCATTGGAAAGATGCTCATGTACACTGATGGGCCAATCTAACCCTGATTAGACTATACTCACACACCTCCTCCATCCTATAGCCATGTTAAAATTCTCCATCTTGTTGTAGCCTAGGTCCTATATACACCCTTACATGCTGGTTTTTAATTGAATGTAGTGGCATAACACTCATACACGCAGTTCCACCCCGCAGACAGAGATACAAGGTTAGGACCCGATAAGATGACACACCTTGACGTTAGTTATCGGGCTCTCATGCCATAGCCAGTGCATCAGCTAAGTTCTCGATTTTTTTCTCTGTAACTTGAAGCAGTTTTTGCTATGCCTCTTTGCCCCATTCACACTTGAATTAGCTTTACACGTAGCCTTGCCATTGCATTCATTAGCCAGTATGCTACTTCACATTTACCTTTGTCTATACTCACACATAAGACTTGTTACAAAAATTTCTGTAAATGAAAATGCAGTTGTTTTCATAGAATGTGCCTAGATTTCTATAAGCCCCATTCATATGGAGGAGTCTGCCACTGGGTCTGTGTGGTACGGTATTTTTTTCTATACTTAAAATGATGGTGTGCAACAAGGATCAATCTCACTTCTCTTCCCCCATAAGCATCTTCAAAGGCAACAAATTTGCCACTTAAAGGGTAATTGCAAACAATTTATGTTATCCTCTATACCAAGAATAGGATTTGCAGAGCTCAGTCTTAAATTGAGTTGCACATTCTCAACCACCACTCTATTGAGTATGGGACAGTCGGAGAAAGCCAAGTAAAATGCTTGGCTATTTTAGGCAGTCCCAAAGACAATGAATGAAGTGGAGGTCGAACATGCAAATCTCTAATCCATGGCTCTGCAGAGCCTGGTGCATGGGATCTAGAGACTAGTTCCCACGATAGTTGGGGCTTATAACAGTCAAAGCTCCAGGAATCTGTAACTTAATTCCTGTCGGATGAATAGGGGATAGCTATAACTTGGGGAATAAAACAGACTCACAGACAGTCCTGACATCCTGGACTTTGAAACTCACCTAATTTATAATATAATCTACAGCACTAAAATAACAGGAAAAAACAGCTAGAAAAAAATGCTGGCAGAGCTACAACACCCGAGCTTGAGAAAAATGGGATCAGTCAAAAATATTCTGACTCATGCGGGGCTCAACTCCATGTATAGCTTGATTCTTAATAGCGGAACATTGATATATCTGTTGCTATCCTATAACCGAAAAAAGTTGCCTTTAATCGACACTCCGATGGTTTTTGCCATCGTTCCTCGCTCCCTATATTCTGTTGTAAAACAACATAGAATGCAGTAAAATATTAATAAATTAATTGTCCTTTCCCTACCAACCGGTTTACTTCTGCAGATTCCACCCCGAGGTGTTCTTTACATTTACATCATTTTTCTATGTTACATTCTTTTACTTTTTATTCTAGAATTCCTGACTTTGAATTTGATACGTAATGATAAGAAGAATAACATTCACAAACAAAACAGAAAACTGGGCAAATATGCAAATAAAATTTTAATAAAGTAAGCATGCTAAATGAGTTTTCATCTGTGATCTGATTTTGGCGCTATTGAAATAAAATTATTAAATTATCAACATCATACGCTTATTAGCCCGATAAAGGACATCACTTTTTAATACGTAACCACCCTTTTCATTTTTGACATTGGTGCATTAGTAAGTTTTTCACTTTGCATCGCCTGCACTGTGTGGGGTCTTATTATTTTATATGTTACATTGAAATTGAGAGATGGGGGTGTTATGAAGGGAAATTCACAGAAAATGTTTTGAGTGGATAACTTGAATTAATAATACCTTTTTACATGTTTTACTGTTTGCATGAACTCTTTGCATGAACAGGAGAACTTGTCTGGGGGATTACAAGAAAAGCCACGTCACGGCAGATGCCACTCCATCATTGGCTCAGCAGCCACATCACTGCCTTCATAGTCTCCTTCCCCAATGCAATGTTCAAAGTCTCTTACTAGATTCTGGCTTAACAGGAATGCGCTATGTGCTCATAATTTCCCCTCCTAAAATCTCTATGTATCTCTCTGTGAACAAAAAGGTTGACAGGACTCTGATCCAGAGGCCATAGCGGAAATTTATCAATAAAATAAGCCATGTGTTTGTGAGAGGGAGATAGGGAAGCGATATGAGCGATATGAGATAAGCAGCATTGAGTATGAGTAGATAAGAGTAATAGCAAAAAAGATGTGACATCTGATAAGCATCGATGGGTGTATGTAGGAGAGATGAGCGATAGGTGAGTGTTGGTATACAGCCCCCAGCACAGGTATACAGCCCAGCAGTGAGGTACACAGGGTAAACACAGGCCCCAGCAGTGTGGCAAACAGCCCCAGCAGTGTGGCAAACAGCCCCAGCAGTGTGTGCAAACAGCCCCAGCAGTGTGGCAAACAGCCCCAGCAGTGTGGCAAACAGCCCCAGCAGCATGTGGCAAACAAGCCCCAGCAGTGTGGCAAACAGCCCCAAGCAGTGTGGCATACAGGCCCCCTCCTGCAGGCACACTGCCCCCAAACAGTGTTCTGAGCCCCCCGTGAGCTCCCCCCCCTCCTCTTTGCTGCCGCTGCTGCTCACATCTTACCTCCTCCAGCGTCTTCTTGCAGCAGCCAGCGCATTGGTTCTCCGTCCTCGGCTGTCTCCCGGATCATGTGACCCGTCGCAGCGCATGACGTCATTGGTACTGCGACCGGCCGGTCACATGATCCGGGAGACAGCTGAGAATGGGAACGGAGGACCGACGCGCTGGCTGCTGCAAGAAGACACTCGAGGGTAAGATGTGAGCAGCAACAGGGGGGCCATGTGCCAGCAGGAGGGGGCCCATATACATAATGCACTGCTCCCCCTGCCGCTGATTGACAGGGGGATGCAGTGCATATCTAATGATGTGGGCGCACGTGACGTGTGACCCGCGCCCCCTCTCCCTCCCCCCCCCTCGACTTCCCCCCGCTAGGGGCCTTACATTAGCCCCCCCCCCGGTTGTAAGGCCTTATATTCGGGGGAGACCTTACATTAGCAGGCCCCCCTTTACCCCTAGGCGGCCTTACAATCGGGGGGGCTTACTTTCGGGGAAACACGGTAGATAGATTATATAAAATTAGCTGCAGCACTCCAGGTAGATGTTGTAATCTGCCTTTATTCTGGCATCATATACAGGGTATGGCTACGTTTCGAGCTCCCTCGCCCTTCTTCCAGACTGGAAAAAGGGCAAGGGAGCCTGAAATGTAACTATACCCTGTATATGATGCCAGAATAAAGGCAGATTACAACATCTACCTGGAGTGCTGCAGCTAATTTTATATCATCTATCTAAAGCTAAGGTAAAGGCGGAGCTGAACTGCACCCAAGAAGGCATTGCTGCTCCATTATTAGAAAGACAGACAGAGACAGACAGACAGAGACAGACAGACAGAGACAGACAGACAGACAGAGACAGATAGACAGACAGAGACAGACAGACAGAGACAGGCAGACAGACAGAGACAGGCAGACAGACAGAGACAGGCAGACAGACAGAGACAGGCAGACAGACAGAGACAGGCAGACAGGCAGAGACAGGCAGACATTGTTTTTCTGGTACATGATATATAGCTGGATCAAAGTCAGCAATGGAATTCTTTGGGTCCGTGAGAAAAATTGGACAGCGCTCAAATGATATCCATGTTTAGTCCAATTTTCACCAACTGTTAGAAGGAAAAGGAGGAAAATGGCTTTAGTTTTATGAGAAAAACTAATGAAACTAACTGAAATCAGTGATGAAATTCAGCCAGTTTTTTCCTACACAAAAAAACTTGTGTATGAGCCTTGAGTTTTGCATATATAAGAATCTAGTCTAAGAACTGGGGCCAAATGTGTCCTTTGACCCTGGTTGAGCTGATGTGTTGGTGTGAACTCTTTCTCGACTCTAGACTTCATTTTTCAATACACAATTTTTTACATATTAGATTCAATGGTTACAATATGCCAATGAATGCATATTAAGTAGCATATATCAGAGCCTTCTATGGGAATTATAGTAAGGATGCCTTCCCGGGGTATCCTCTGCCTCTGGCAAACACAGCCTGAGGCTGGTTCACATAGCACTTGCAGCTATGATCAGTGGCTCACTCAGGGTTACGTCCAAAACCACACAAAACTGGAGTTGAGCACAAGTGCAGACAGGGACATTGACTAAAATGATGCAGACGGCATTATGGTGTGCTCTGTTGGCCATCATTATCAGCCGTATTTGAATATTGGAGGTGGGCAGCAAAACCTAGTCTACTACAATGAGGAATATACAGTCAAAACTATACAGGACAGAGCACACCATGACGCCTTCTGCATCATTATAGTCAATGCCCCTGTTGGAACTTGATGTCCTAATCACAGTTGATGTCTAAATCTGTCCTGTTAAGTTTCAGATACAAGGTGTGATGGAGCCACTGAATGTAGAGGCATACGATATGTAAACCCAGCTCAAGACTCGTACACGTCAATTGCCACATTGGGGCTTCTGTCTGAAGTCCTGAAAAAGGGGATTCAGGTGTATCCACCGATCATTGACTTTATTGAAGCTGCTACTTTTTGCTATGTCTGACCACATTTCTGGCAATGACTGCCTTTTTAAGGTGGCCGCCAAAAAGTGTCTGTCTGCTTTTTGAAGCAGGCATATAGACAGTCAAAGTTGAAAATGAGTTAGGACAGGGCAAAAGGTGATTATCTGCTTCATTAAAATCAATGGCCCTGGAGGCGGATAAGCTAAATATCTTTTTTCAGGGCTTCAAACAGATACCCCAACGGGGACCCCGATGTGGCTAAATTGTGAGGTGAACATATCCGTAAATAGACTACTACCCGGTACATTTAAAAGTATTCATATACATCTCCGGAAAAAATTAAGAGACCACTGCAAAATTTTCAGTTTCTCTGATTTTTCTCTTTATAGGTATATAATAATGCAAAGAAAACACATTCTTATTCATTTGGAGACACCAATACTCATGTTTTAATGCAGGAAGAGTTCAGAAATCAATATTTGGCAGAATAACCATGATATTTAATCACAGCTTTCATGATTCTTGGCATGCTTTCCACCAGTCTTTCACACTGCTTTCGGTGACCTTATGCCACTCCTAGCACAAACATTTAAGCAGTTCTTCATTGTTTGATGTCTTGCGACTGTCTCAAGTCATGTAAAGCTAGAAAAAAAGCCTTTCAGCAATAAGAAGCAAAGGCGAGCCAGGCTGAAGTTTGGCAAAGACCATAAGGATTGAACCATAGAGGACTGGAGTAAGGTAATCTTCTCTGATAAGTGTAATGTCCAGCTCTGCCCAACACCTGGTCGTTTAGTTGTTAGACGGATACCTGGAAAGGCGTACAAGCCACAGCGTCTTGCAACCACTGTGAAATATGGTGGAGAATTGGTGATCTGCGGTTGCTTCAGCAAGGCTGGAATTGGGCATATTAATCTTTACAAAGGACGTTATGAATCAAGCTGCATACAAGGTTATCCTTGAAAAACACTTGCTTCCTTCTGCTCAGGCAATGTTCCCCAACTCTGAGGACTGTTTTTTCCAACAGGACAATGCCCCATGCCACACAGCTAGGTCAATCAATGTGAGGATGAAGGTGCACCACTTTAAGACCCTGTCATGGCCAGTCCAATCTCCAGACGTGAACCCCATTAAAAAACTCTGGAATGTAATCAAGAGGAAGGTACCGTCACACGCGGCAATATTGCTAGGCAATTTCACTGGCAATTTGCAGGTTGCAGTGAAATCATGGACACATTGTTCTATTTTGTTGCTGTGTACAAATGGAACAATGTGTCCATGATTTCACTGCAACCAGCAAATTGCCAGTGAAATTGCCTAGCAATATTGCCGCGTGTGACGGTACCTGAAGATGAATAGTCACAAGACATCAAACAATGAAGAACTGCTTACATTTTTGTGCCAGGAGTGGCATAAAGTCACCCAAAAGCAGTGTGAAATACTGGTGGAAAGCATGCCAAGACGCATGAAAGTTGTGATTAAAAATCAAGGTTATTCCACCAAATATTGATTTCTGAACTCTTCCCGAGTTAAAATATTAGTATTGTTGTTTGTATATGAATAACAACTTGTTTTCTTTGCATTATTTGAGGTCTGAAAGCATTGTTTCTTTTTTATTATTTTGACGATTTCTCATTTGCTGCAAAAAAATAAATTTTTAGATTTGACTTTCGGAGACATGTTGTCAGTAGTTTATAGAATAACACAACAATGTACATTTTACTCAAAAATATATCTATAAAGAGAAAAATCTAAGAAACTTAAAATTTTACTGTGGTCTCTCAATTTTTTTCTGGAGCTGTATATAGGCATTTCTTCTTTATTTTGAAGGAGTTGTGCATTTAATGGGAAAAAAAAAAAAAAAAATATATATATATAAGAAAATATATAAGAAACAATTAACTATACCAGGTCTAAAAATGCAGCACAGAAATCTCTAAAATAGTATCTGAGATCCATCGGGTGATGTATAGAGACTGGTATTGAACACCTCCAGGGAGCGACATGAAAGATAACCCTGAAGCCCTGAGCTCTTAATGTATGCAGCTGTACAGGGAGAGTTCTGCAGCCGAGAGCGCAGTCATATGTTCTGCTCAGACATATGTGTAATGATATCTGAAGTGTGACCTATTATTTAAAATTAGTGGGGCATATATGTCATTCTTGTGCATCCGGTGTACAATTTGTTTTTGTAATTTACGATAAGGATAGAAAGCTCTTTTTTCAATTTCCTTTTAGTTGCATGATGAACCTCGAGGAAATAGCAAGAAATGTGTGAAACAAGAACAAGTAGGCAGTGGGGAATGTCACTTGTCTTCAACCCATATTCTTGACTTGTGTGCTTTAGATCAATCTATATTAGTCATTTAGTGTATGTATATAGAAGATATGTATACTCCTATACTCAATATGTAAATGAATATTTTCATCTCAAAAAGCTAATTCCAATCTCACTATCTATCGAAGCAGCCCAGCTCTCTACATTTACAAGTCAGAGGAAAAGATAAACGATATGTGATGGTAACCTCTGTCTTGGTATAATAGTATGGCTTTAATAAGGAAAAAAATGTTTGTGCCATGTTAGGCCCCTTTCACGCTAGCGCTTTTTGCAAATTGTGGCAGATTTACCGCATCTGCCGCCTAACGGCCGCACTTGCATCACTCCCTGTGCACGGTCTATGGGGATTGCAGCAAGTGCGGTATAGCCTTGGTTCCGGCACTTGCGAAAGGTGCGACCTCATAAAAAAACGCTGTCAGCAGCGTTTTTTTTCGCAGCTGCAACTGCCAGAACCACCTGCCGCAAGCCTCATAGACAGTGCATGGGGCGTGCCGCAAGTGCGGCTGTTAGGCGGCAGCTGCGGTAAACCTGCCGGATCTGTCACAATTTGCAAAAAACGCTAGTGTGAAAGGGGTTTAGCCAGTAGATACAAATATATGAGAATCAGAGTCCTCAGTGGTTGATATCTTTTAATGGCTAACTGAAAAGATGGTAATAATAGCAAGCTTTCCAGACTCTAAGGTCTCTTCATAAGGCTTAATACTGACACTAATTCTGAACACACACATAGAGGGGTTGGACAAAATAATGGAAACACCTGGAAAACTCAACAAAAGTTAGTTTCATATGGTGTTGGTCCACCTTTTGCGGCGATTACAGCCTCAATTCCCCAAGGTATGGATTAATACAAGGTAATATTGGCCCGGCGGATCTCCACAAAATAGCACCCCAGATCATCACAGAACCTCCGCCATGAGTTACAGTTGGGAGAAGGCAGTCTGGATGGAATGCTTCTTTCGGCCATCTCCAAACGTACACTCGGCCGGAGGTCGGAAAATAGGGTAAAGATGATTCGTCTGAGACTATCACGTTTCCACTGCTCGAGGGACCAATTCTGGAGGTTTCTACACCGCTCTAAACGCTTGGAAACATTTGTCATTGATAGCAGCGGTTTCCTAATTGCAGCTCTTCTGTGAAATCCAGACTTGTGCAGCTCCCGATGAACAGTTTTCGTGGACACTGGGTTCTGTAGGTGTTCATTGAGCTCAGCAGTGATTTTCGGAGCCGTGGTCTTGCGATCTTCTCTCACAATTCACTTTAGAGTATGACGGTCTCTCTCAGTCAACTTCAACTATCGGCCGGACCTGTGCTTTGCTGCGGACGTTTTTCCTTCTCTTTCAAACGCAGTCATTACTTTGGAGACAGTACCTCTTGACACGCCAAGCATTCGGGCACTTTCTGGTACACTAGCGCCTGCCATATGAGCACCAACAATTTGGCCTTTTTGGAAATCCGAGAGGTCTGCCATTGGTATCAGGTTCTCATCAATGATCTTACAATTCAGCAAAACAAACAGTTAATTTACATACACATATCACTTAACACAAATAATCAACTACAAAACATTACCATATGTCACAGTTTGCATGTTTATAACATATTCGAAGATTATGATGACAAAACGTTAGGCGTTTCCATTATTTTGTTCAACCCCTTATATATACACAAATAGATGACAGGATAATGCAGTACATAAGACAGGTTAACATGAAGCAGAACATAGTGGTCAGTATTGGGAGGGTGATCAACCCCTTGACACTCCATGACATATTATGATGCCAGGAAGAGTGTGACGGTGTTTGAAGCGGCTTCAGCAGCTGAGCCCGCACCACACAGAGCCTCAACTAACCACTGCTGTTGAACTCAAATACTGCTGTAAATCACTTGGGGACCATAGGAGATATTTTTTTTAATACAGTTGTGGCCAAAAGTATTGACACCCCTGCAATTCTGTCAAATACTCAGTTTCTTCCTGAAAATGATTGCAATCACAAATTCTTTGGCATTATTATCTTCATTTAATTTGTCTTCAATGAAAAAAAACACAATAAGAACTGGCCTAAAGCCAAATTGGATATAATTCCACACCAAACATAAAACAGGAGGTGGACAAAAGTATTGGCACTGTTAGAAAAATCATGTGATGCTTCTCTAATTTGTGTAATTAACAGCACCTGTAACTTACCTGTGGCACCTAACAGGTGTTGGCAATAACTAAATCACACTTGCAGCCAGTTGACATGGATTAAAGTTGACTCAACCTCTGTCCTGTGTCCTTGTGTGTACCACATTGAGCATGGAGGAAAGAAAGAAGACCAAAGAACTGTCTGAGGACTTGAGAAACCAAATTGTGAGGAAGCATGAGCAATCTCAAGGCTGCAAGTCCATCTCCAAAGACCTGAATGTTCTGTCTCTACCGTGCGTAGTGTCATCAAAACGTTTAAAGCCTATGGCAATGTGGCTAACCTCCCTAGATGTGGACGGAAAAGAAAAATTGACGAGAGATTTCAACACAAGATTGTGTGGATGGTGGCTGAAGAACGTCGACTAACATCCAAACAAGTTCAAGCTGCCCTGCAGTCCGAGGGTACAACTGTGTCAACCCATACTATCCATCGGCGTCTGAATGAAAAGGGACTGTATGGTAGGATACGCAGGAAGACCCCACTTTTTACCCCGAGACACAAAAAACCCAGGCAGGAGTTTGCCAAAACTTACCTGAGAAAGCCTAAAACGTTTTGGAAGAATGTTCTCTTTTTTTTGGGCATAAGCATCAACATAGAGTTTACAGGAGAAAAAAAAAGAGGCATTCAAAGAAAAGAACACGGTCCCTACAGTCAAACATGGCGGAGGTTCCCTGGTGTTTTGGGGTTGCTTTGCTGCCTCTGGCACTGGACTGCTTGACCGTGTGCATGGCATTATGAAGTCTGAAGTCTACCAACAAATTTTGCAGCATAATGTAGGACCCAGTGTGAGAAAGCTGGGTCTCCCTCAGAGGTCATGGGTCTTCCCGCAGGACAATGACCCAAAACACACTTCAAAAAGCACTAGAAAATGGTTTTGAGAGAAAGCACTGGAGACTTCTAAGGTGGCCAGAAATGAGTCCAGACCTGAATCCCACAGAACACCTGTGGAGAAGTATAAAAATGGCAGTTTGGAGAAGGCACCCTTCAAATATCAGGGACCTGGAGCAGTTTGCCAAAGAAGAATGGTCTAAAATTCCAGCAGAGCATTGTAAGAAACTCATTGATAGTTACCGGAAGCGGTTGATCGCAGTTATTTTGGCTAAAGGTTGTGCAACCAAGTATTAGGCTGAGGGAGCTGCAATTACCGCATAACGGCTGCACTTGCGGTTCACTTGCAGCAAGCCCCATACAATGTCTATGGGGCTTGCGGTAAGTGTGCAGCAAGTGCGGTTTTGGCACTTGTGGCAGGTATAGCCGCGAAAAAAACGCGGTATGCCGCGTTTTTTTTCGCAGACGCACTTGCCGCAAGCCCCATAGACATTGTATGGGGCTTGCTGCAAGTGAACCGCAAGTGCAGCCGTTATGCGGTAATCGTGGCAGTTGCAGTTTTTTCACCGCAACTTCCGCGATCAGCTAAAACCGCTGATGTGAAAGGGGCCTAAGAAGTGAAAGCATGGCTGAAATCTCTGTGTTAACCCTTACGGCATGCTGTCTTCAGATTACATGGCAAAAACCTGCTGACAGATATGCTTTAAATATATTGAAGGAAAATATGGCACTTCCTGGCTATTTCAGGAAAGGGATGTTAAAGGGGTTGTCCGGGCTCGTGACATAATCTCAGTGCATATCCAGGCTGCCTAATGCTGACAATGTGTAATGTACTATGTGTCAGCTTTCTGCAGGGTTTCCTAGATAACACTCGTTTTGTGTCTGAACAGAACGACCAGGGGGGGTGTTCTGGCATGATAATGAACACTGGTCGTTTCCACCTACTGTACCCCAACCCCTCCCCCATAGCAACATCCCCGCCCTCCCCATCTACATGACTCAGCCTCTCCACAGGAAGAAATCCTCCCCGGCTGCAGCCATTGCTGTGAGCAGACCTGCCCGGATTAGCTGCTCCTCCCCCGGCCAGACATAGTGATGTATGTAAAGTCTGCAGAGAGAAGGGACAATGTGCTGCACTCAGGGGGGGGCCGCTCTGTGATTACAATGAATAGCTCCGGCTCTTATCAGCGATTCTTCCCGGGCTGTCAGTGATCTGGAGCAGTGAAGGAGAATGTACAGTGTGCAGACACCAGTGATGTACGGAAAGTCTGCACTGGAGGGACAATCGTGTGCTGTATTCAGGGCTGCTCCGTGATTACAATGAATAGCTCCCTCGTTATCAGTGATTCCTTCCCTGCACTGTCCTGGGCTGTGATCAGTAGCAGGGAAGGAGAATGTACTGTGTGAGCCCAGCTGCAGCTTCTATTCTGCCCAGGGGTCCGCAGACACTGATGGAATCTGTGACAATGTAACGAAGCCTCTGCTGTGTGAATGACATCTCTGTGTCACTGATGTCTGTACACAGCAGGAGATATGGTACAGTGTACAGGGTGAAGGATGGACAGCACTGTGTCTCTAATGACACAAATACTGATTGGATCAGCCTGTCCACTCAGTAACTGCAGCAGTGTGAAGTGTTGGGGGGTGTATGTATGGAGAGATAGATGATACTAAGGATTTTGATATTGTTGAGGAGTCCTTGCTTCCGTCGCCCCATCAGTCCGCCCGTCCTTCCTTCTTTCCTTCCATCCATCCTTCCTTCCTTCCGTTCATCCTTCCGTCCTTCTTTCAGTCCGTCTTTCGTCCTTTCTTTCCGTCCATCTGACCGTCCTTCCTTCTTTCCATCCGTCCTTCCCTCCTTCCTTTTTTCCGTCCGTCCTTCTTTCTGTCCTTCCTTCTTTCCATCCTTCCATCTGTCCTTCTTTCCGTCGTCCTTTATTTCCATCTGTCCTTCCTTCTTTCCGTCCATCTATCCGTCTGTCCTTTCCGTCCCTCCTTCTTTCCGTCCTTCCTTCTTTCCATCCGTCCTTCCCTCCTTCCTTATTTCCGACCGTCCGTGCCGTTCTTCCTTCTTTCTGTCCTTCCTTCTTTCCGTCTGTCCATCAGTCGTTCCTACTTTCTGTCCTTCCTTCTTTTTGTCTGTCCTTCCGTCCTTTCTTCTTTCTGTCCGTCTGTCCTTTCTTCTTTCCGTACTTTCTTCTTTCCGTCTTCCTTCTTTACATCCGTCCGTCCTTCCTTCTTCCCGTCCGTCCTTCCTTCTTTCCGTTGGTCCTTCCTTCTTTCCGTCCGTCCGTCCTTCTTTCCGTCTGTCCGTCCTTTATTCTTTCTGTCCGTCCGTCCTTTATTCTTTCCGTCCGTCCTTCATTCTTTCCGTCCATCCATCCGTCCTTCCTTCTTTCCGTCCATCCTTCAGTCTTTCCATCCGTCCATCCGTTCTTCCCCTCAAGCCTGTATTTTCCCTTCACCCCTGGGTGATTTCCTGTTTTCCTTCCTCTTCTTCCATAACTTTTCTATTTTTCCGTCAATACAGACATATGAAGCTTCTTGTAGTTTTTTGCAGGACGAGTTGAACTTTTGAATGACGACATTTATTTAAAAATTGCAAAAAAAACAGTGCAATTATACATTTGTCTTTTGGGTTTTTTATTCACCATGTTCACTATATGGTGACACTGAGGTGTTTGTATGATGTCTTGGGTCAGTACTATATGGTGACACTGAGGTGTTTGTATGATGTCTTGGGTCAGTACTATATGGTGACACTGAGGTGTTTGTATGATGTCTTGGGTCAGTACTATATGGTAACACTGAGGTGTCGGTATGATGTCTGGGGTCAGTACTATATGGTGACACTGGGGTGTTGTATGATGTCTTGGGTCAGTACTATATGGTAACACTGAGGTGTGGTCTGATGTCCTGGGGTCTGTACTATATGGTAACACTGAGGTGTCGGTATGATGTCTGGGGTCAGTACTATATGGTAACACTGAGGTGTCGGTATGATGTCTGGGGTCAGTACTATATGGTAACACTGACATGTCGGTATAATGTCTGGGGTCAGTACTATATGGTAACACTGAGGTGTTTGTATGATGTCTCAGGTCAGTACTATATGGTGACACTGAGGTGTTTGTATGATGTCTCAGGTCAGTACTATATGGTGACACTGAGGTTTGAGTATGATGTCTCAGGTCAGTACTATATGGTGACACTGAGGTGTTTGTATGATGCCTGGGGTCAGTACTATATGGTAACACTGACGTGTCGGTATGATGTCTGGGGTCAGTACTATATGGTAACACTGAGGTGTCGGTATGATGTCTGGGGTCAGTACTATATGGTAACACTGAGGTGTCGGTATGATGTCTGGGGTCAGTACTATATGGTAACACTGAGGTGTCGGTATGATGTCTGGGGTCAGTACTATATGGTAACACTGACATGTCGGTATAATGTCTGGGGTCAGTACTATATGGTAACACTGAGGTGTCGGTATGATCTCTGGGGTCAGTACTATATGGTAACACTGACGTGTCGGTATGATATCTGAAGTCAGTACTATATGGTAACACTGAGGTGTCGGTATGATGTCTTGGGTCAGTACTATATGGTAACACTGAGGTGTCGGTATGATGTCTTGGGTCAGTACTATATGGTAACACTGACGTGTCGGTATGATATCTGAAGTCAGTACTATATGGTAACACTGAGGTGTCGGTATGATGTCTGGGGTCAGTACTATATGGTAACACAGAGGTGTCGGTACGATATCTGGGGTCAGTACTATATGGTAACACTGAGGTGTCGGTACGATATCTGGGGTCAGTACTATATGGTAACACTGAGGTGTGTGTCTAATGTCTGGGGTCAGTACTCTATGCTATCAATGACGTGTTGGTATGAATAATTGAAGAATTAAAGAAACAAAAAAAGAAGAATTGCGCTCTTGCACCATTTTCCACGATCCGCAGTTACAGTCAAACATTTATTCTGACAATCAAAATCTATATCCATTTTTATTTTAAAGAGAACCGTCACCCCATTTTTGTGTATTAAAATAAAAGCTCCCTTTTTTATCAGGGACTATCCTGCATTCTAAGGGTGGGTTCACATTAGCGTTCTCCTCCGCAGCGTTCTGCGGAAGGGAGCCGCAATGTGTCCGCAGCGGCCGCCAGCTCCTATCTTTATAATGTGAGCGCACGGTGCTGCGATTGACAGCGCATGACCGTGCGCACCCATTCACTCCTATATGTGATCTGTGCGCAGGCGGACGCCTGCGTACAAATCACACAGTCTCTTCCGCACCAGAGACGCGACATGTTGCATTCCTGGTGCGGACGAGACTGTGTGATTTGTGCGCAGGCGTCCGCCTGCGCACAGATGACATATAGGAGTGAATGGGTGCACACGGTCATGCGCTGTTAAGCACAGCACCATGCGCTCCCATTATAAAGATAGGAGCTGGCGGCCGCTGCGGACACATTGCGGATCCCCTCCGCAGAACGCTGCGGAGGGGAACGCTAATGTGAACCCAGCCTAGCAAGGAGGCTATTATGCCATGACTGCCCCGTAAACACAATAAATAACTTAAACAAATCTCCTGCCCTGTATAATAATTACCTGTTTACGGTCCGATGGGCACGCTTGCAGATTGGTTAGTCCTGCCTCACCTGATGTCCATCCCGGCTCTCCCGCCGTCCATCCTGCTTTTCGTCATCGTCCATCCCGCCTATCCTGCCATTTGACTGCCCGTCCCCTCTTCTGGGTGATATGGATAACGCCTCCTCGGGAAGAACTTGAAAGTCATCCAACCATGAGGAAACTTAGGGGTCTCTGTGGCGTCGACGAATGAGCGCAGAGGGATTTAAATCACGGGCCAACACCGCTTATTCATCGGCGCCGACCAATGAGCACTGTTGGTGAGTGATTTAAATCTCGCTTAGCAATCGACGCAGCCGACGGTGACCGCTGAGCGACGCAAGATTCAAAGCTTTGAATCCAGCAACGCTCATTGGCTCAGCTGGCGGCCAAGGAGCTCGTTGGATTCAAATCCCCTGCCACCATACAGTGCTAACCACTTAGCCACCATACAATGCTAACCACTGAGCCACCATATACTGTGATAACCACTGAGCCACCATATACAGTGCTAACCACTGAGCCACCATATACAGTGCTAACCACTGAGCCACCATACAGTGCTAACCACTGAGCCACCATACACAGTGCTAACCACTGAACCACCATATACAGTGCTAACCACTGAGCCACCATATACTGTGCTAACCACTGAGCCACCATATACTGTGCTAACCACTGAGCCACCGTATACAGTGCTAACCGCAGAGCCACCATATACAGTGCTAACCACTGAGCCACCATATACAGTGCTAACCACTGAGCCACCATACAGTGCTAACCTCTGAGCCACCATACAATGCTCTAACCACTGAGCCACCATATACAGTGCTAACCACTGAGCCACCGTATACAGTGCTAACCACTGAGCCACCATATACAGTGCTAACCACTGAGCCACCGTATACAGTGCTAACCACTGAGCCACCGTATACAGTGCTAACCACTGAGCCACCGTATACAGTGCTAACCACTGAGCCACCATATACAGTGCTAACCACTGAGCCACCATATACAGTACTAACCACTGAGCCACCATACAGTGCTAACCTGTAAGCCACCATACAATGCTAACCACTGAGCCACCATATACTGTGATAACCACTGAGCCACCATATACAGTGCTAACCACTGAGCCACCATATACAGTGCTAACCACTGAGCCACCATACAGTGCTAACCTCTGAGCCACCATACAATGCTCTAACCACTGAGCCACCGTATACAGTGCTAACCTCTGAGCCACCATATAGTGCTAAACACTGAGCCATCATACAGTGCTAACCACTGAGCCACCATACACAGTGCTAACCACTGACCCACCATACACAGTGCTAACCACTGAGCCATCATACAGTGCTAACCACTGAGCCACCATACAGTGCTAACTACTGAGCCACCATACAGTGCTAACCACTGAGCCACCATATACAGTGCTAACCACTGAGCCACCATATACAGTGCTAACCACTGAGCCACCATACACAGTGCTAAACACTGAGCCATCATACAGTGCTAACCACTGAGCCACCATACAGTGCTAACCACTGAGCCACCATATACAGTGCTAACCACTGAGCCACCATATACAGTGCTAAACAATGAGCCACCAAATACACCATATAATTCTCGGAACAACCGCGTCGTTTCTGAAGAGAGGACTGTACTATTCAGCAGCTATTTCTAAGGGACCAGTTCATTTCACTGCACTCCCGATGCATCTTGCCTATTTGTGGAATATGTATACATTTATATATATATATATATATATATATATATATAATATATATATATATATATATATATATATATATATATATATATATATATATATATATATATATATATATATATATATATATATATATATATATATATATATATATATATATATATATATATGAGAAAAAAACTGCACAGCACTCACAGACAATGTGAACTGGTGCCAGCAGGGACGCTGGGTCAATATACTAGAAAAAAACCTTGCAGCACTCAACTACAACCAATGATGTACATATGCTGACAAGCTTTATACATGAGAAAAAATTTAAAAACTTACGTTTTTTTCAAAAAACTCTAAATTATTAATAGTTTTTTTGAAATCTGAAGTTCTTAGGCCGGCTTCAGACTGCGTCTGACATCCGATCCGTAGCTGTCCACTTGAAGCAGACAGCCGCAGACCGGATCAGCAGACAGGACTGGGGCTATTATGCCCTCCGATCCTGTGTGCAGCCGCATGCAGTTCCTGCTGCTAATAGGTGAGGACCGCGGGCGCCGCGGTCCTGACCTGTCAGGTGGTTCAGCTGCGTGCGGCTGCACACATGATCGGAGGGCATAATAGCCCCCAGTCATGTCTGCTGATCCGGTCTGCGGCTGATCCTCTGCCCCCTCCAGCCTACAGCCCTCCTCTGCCCCCTCCAGCCCTCCTCTGCCCCCTCCAGCCCTCCTCTGCCCCCTCCAGCCGTCCTCTGACCCCTCCAGCCGTCCTCTGACCCCTCCAGCCGTCCTCTGACCCCTCCAGCCGTCCTCTGACCCCTCCAGCCGTCCTCTGACCCCTCCAGCCGTCCTCTGACCCCTCCAGCCGTCCTCTGACCCCTCCAGCCGTCCTCTGACCCCTTTAGCCGTCCTCTGACCCCTCCAGCCGTCCTCTGACCCCTACAGCCCTCCTCTGCCCCCTCCAGCCTCCAGGCGTCCTCTGCCCTCTCCAGCCTCCAGGCGTCCTCTGCCCTCTCCAGCCTCCAGCCGTCCTCTGCCCTCTCCAGCCTCCAGCCGTCCTCTGCCCTCTCCAGCCTCCAGCCGTCCTCTGCTCTCTCCAGCCTCCAGCCGTCCTCTGCCCTCTCCAGCCTCCAGCCGTCCTCTGCCCTCTCCAGCCTCCAACTGTCCTCTGCCCTCTCCAGCCTCCAACCGTCCTCTGCCCTCTCCAGCCGTCCTCTGCCCTCTCCAGCCGTCCTCTGCCCTCTCCAGCCGTCCTCTGCCCTCTCCAGCCGTCCTCTGCCCTCTCCAGCCGTCCTCTGCCCTCTCCAGCCGTCCTCTGCCCTCTCCAGCCGTCCTCTGCCCTCTCCAGCCGTCCTCTGCCCTCTCCAGCCGTCCTCTGCCCTCTCCAGCCTCCAGCCGTCCTCTGCCCTCTCCAGCTCCAGCCGTCCTCTGCCCTCTCCAGCCGTCTTCTCCCTCTCCAGCCGTCCTCTGCCCTCTCCAGCCGTCCTCTGCCCTCTCCAGCCTCCAGCCGTCCTCTGCCCTCTCCAGCCGTCCTCTGCCGCCTCCAGCCGTCCCCTGCCCCCTACAGCCGTCCCCTGCCCTCTCCAGTCGTCCGGGGGTGCCCACATGTTGACTCAGGATCCAGGCGCCGGAGAAGACGCAGGGACGGTGGTAAGTATAGCGGAGTGTGTGTATGTGTGTTTATGCGCTGACCACTCTGCCCACGCCGCTGCGCTGACCACTCTGCGCACGCCGCTGCGCTGACCACTCTGCCCACGCCGCTGCGCTGACTAATCTCACCGCGCGCAGTGCTAGCCAGTGAGCCACCATATACTCTGCTACCCACTGAGCCGCCTGTATACACACAATTAATTTCACCGCACTACCCTAACTATTAGTAAATAAACTATACATGGATTCTAGACTACCCGATTCTTTAGAATCGGGCTGCCATCTAGTTTTTAAATAAATGTCGTCATTCAAAAGTTCAACTCGTCCTGCAAAAAACTACAAGAAGCTTCATATGTCTGTATTGACGGAAAAATAGAAAAGTTATGGAAGAAGAGGAAGGAAAACAGGAAATCACCCAGGGGTGAAGGGAAAATACAGGCTTGAGGGGAAGAACGGATGGACGGATGGAAAGACTGAAGGATGGACGGAAAGAAGGAAGGACGGATGGATGGACGGAAAGAATGAAGGACGGACGGAAAGAATAAAGGACGGACGGACAGAAAGAATAAAGGACGGACAGACGGAAAGAAGGACGGACGGACGGAAAGAAGGAAGGACCAACGGAAAGAAGGAAGGACGGACGGGAAGAAGGAAGGACGGACGGATGTAAAGAAGGAAGACGGAAAGAAGAAAGTACGGAAAGAAGAAAGGACAGACGGACAGAAAGAAGAAAGGACGGAAGGACAGACAAAAAGAAGGAAGGACAGAAAGTAGGAACGACTGATGGACAGACGGAAAGAAGGAAGGACAGAAAGAAGGAAGAACGGCACGGACGGTCGGAAATAAGGAAGGAGGGAAGGATGGATGGAAAGAAGGAAGGACGGAAAGAAGGAGGGACGGAAAGGACAGACGGATAGATGGACGGAAAGAAGGAAGGACAGATGGAAATAAAGGACGACGGAAAGAAGGACAGATGGAAGGATGGAAAGAAGGAAGGACAGAAAGAAGGACGGACGGAAAAAAGGAAGGAGGGAAGGACGGATGGAAAGAAGGAAGGACGGTCAGATGGACGGAAAGAAAGGACGAAAGACGGACTGAAAGAAGGACGGAAGGATGAACGGAAGGAAGGAAGGATGGATGGAAGGAAAGAAGGAAGGACGGGCGGACTGATGGGGCGACGGAAGCAAGGACTCCTCAACAATATCAAAATCCTTAGTATCATCTATCTCTCCATACATACACCCCCCAACACTTCACACTGCTGCAGTTACTGAGTGGACAGGCTGATCCAATCAGTATTTGTGTCATTAGAGACACAGTGCTGTCCATCCTTCACCCTGTACACTGTACCATATCTCCTGCTGTGTACAGACATCAGTGACACAGAGATGTCATTCACACAGCAGAGGCTTCGTTACATTGTCACAGATTCCATCAGTGTCTGCGGACCCCTGGGCAGAATAGAAGCTGCAGCTGGGCTCACACAGTCCATTCTCCTTCCTGCTACTGATCACAGCCCAGGACAGTGCAGGGAAGGAATCACTGATAACGAGGGAGCTATTCATTGTAATCACGGAGCGGCCCTGAATACAGCACACGATTGTCCCTCCAGTGCAGACTTTCCGTACATCACTGGTGTGTCTGCACACTGTACATTCTCCTTCACTGCTCCAGATCACTGACAGCCCGGGAAGAATCGCTGATAAGAGCCCGGAGCTATTCATTGTAATCCCGGAGCGGCCCCCCCCTGAGTGCAGCACATTGTCCCTTCTCTCTGCAGACTTTACATACATCACTGTGTCTGGCCGGGGAGGGAGGCAGCTAATCCGGGCAGGTCTGCTCACAGCAATGGCTGCAGCCGGGGAGGATTTCTTCCTGTGGAGAGGCTGAGTCATGTAGATGGGGAGGGCGGGGATGTTGCTATGGGGGAGGGGTTGGGGTACAGTAGGTGGAAACGACCAGTGTTCATTATCATGCCAGAACACCCCCCCTGGTCGTTCTGTTCAGACACAAAACGAGTGTTATCTAGGAAACCCTGCAGAAAGCTGACACATAGTACATTACACATTGTCAGCATTAGGCAGCCTGGATATGCACTGAGATTATGTCACGAGCCCGGACAACCCCTTTAAAAGAAGAAACATACAATGGAACACTCACACAGCTATATCGTTTTGACACTGCTCATTTTATGCTGCGCCTTTGCAGCACTTTTTTAGACAAACATAGGGTGAAATCAGCCTAAAAAGAAAAGTTGTGTGCACACAGTCTTAATAGGTTTTGTTTCCCCAACACACATCCATGATCTTTTACCAAAGCCCATTTACTTGTTTGCTGGTTGTTTCTCAATAGTAATCTTAGCAATGACCCTAGAGGTCTGATCATTCAATTTCAAGGAGCCTCTTAGCAGCTACAAGGTCCAACTTTGTGAAATGGCTACTTTAAAGGGGGTAACACCACAACTTTGCAGCTGCAGAAAGCAACAAGAGTGTTATACTCACCCTCCCCAGGTCCAGTGATGTCGCTCCGATGCTGAAGTGGTGATATAAACAAAGATGTGGTCACAAACAATCTCAGTCCACATACAGCCAGCCATAATCGGAACACTTCCGGGAGCGGGAGGGTGGAGATTTAGTTTTGTCTTAATTTAGACATTGTGGACTTACTTTTAGGGCCAGTGCAAGACGATCACACACAGAAAGAAGCTCGCACTGGCCTGACCACCCAAAGTACCAGAGCTCAGGGCGCCAGGCTCCAGCACCTTAAAGGCAGAAATCCCCCGAATGCTAGCCCCAAACAGTCCGCGAACAGGTTTGTTCATCTCTAATGATGACACGACAGGCAGGCTAATCAAAAGAAGAGCCAGATGCAGTCAGAAGCAGTTCTCATGTGTCTTGTGAATGGAATTGCACCAACTGTTCTACCTACACAGATGCAGTGTATGAGCTCAGACTCTGGGGAAGTCAAGAACTGGAATACTGCCATATTAGGATTGGAATGCTGCTGTACATTATTTTTTTTATATACCGTACCCTTGAGGAGGCGTTCTTACTTTATTTTTTTAACCCCTTTTTTGTTTACGTGCTTTCATTTTTTCCTCCCCTTATTCCAAGGGCCATAATTTTTTTTTGGACAATTCAGCCGTGTGCGGACTTGTTTTTTTTGCAGAACTAGATGTACTTTTGAATAACACCATTTATTTTATCATGTGATGTAATGATAAGCGGGGAAAACATTCTAAATGGTAGCAAAATAGAAAAGAAAATGGAAATCTGCAACCGTTTTTGGGTTTTGTTTTTTTTTCATTTACAGCATTCATTTTACCATAGAATTGACTTGGCAGTACGATTACATACATACCAAACTTGCATAATTCTTGTTTTATATAAGTGGTGAAAAAAAAAATGCAGAAATTTTGAGAAAAAAAATTCCTGCTAGTTTCACGACATTCAGAGAACCGTAACTGTTTTAATATTTTGGAACTGGGACTGTGTGGGCAGGGATGTGGAGTCGGTAAACCAAACCACCGACTCCAGATTTCAACTCTGACTCTTTCATACACGGCTCATCTTTAAAGTGATAAACTTATTGTGGTTCAATGATAGAGGAGTATGACACACCTCCCTGCTGGCACATGTTAAATCCCGCTGTTAGAGATTCAGGCCGTAGGTTGAAGCAAATTATCTGTTTCGCGATGCCGATAAGATACAAGAATCCAGGAGGAGATCTAAAGATCTTAGTAATGCAAGATCGAAGAGAAAGGTATGATGCAGACATGTGACAGTAAGGAACTGAGAAAGTGCTAACCCGTTTCTACCTACTGCATGGATCTACGATACCTGAGGATTGGTAGCAGCAGTCGATTACGTCTCTACAGTGGTTGTGGCTTTCACAACCCAGCCAGGTGAGTGGTTCCCTGACCCTTGTCATTATATGTGCAAGACCCTATTTGTGCTTTTTCCTTCCAGCTCGTGTCGCTGTTAACTAGTTAAATCCCACTGCCAAACTCTTAACAGCCACGGACGGATCAGCAATGCACCAGTGCCTGTCAGAGGCACATGCTGGCTGATCAGATCAGCCGACATGTGCAAGGAAAGATGGGGGCTTTGGCATGCGAAGGCAGGGGGATGACCCATGACATACGCAGCACGTCATTAGTTAAACAATGTGTGTAAATTGACATTTACTACACATTTGTTGGATCTTGCCTCAATAGAGAATCTGTCAGCTCCTTCTGACGGGGAGTTAGATCTCCTCCTGGATTCTTGTATCTTATCGGCATCGCGAAACAGATAATTTGCTTCAACCTACGGCCTAACGTGTTTATCTGTCTTTTTCTTACTCATCTGTGCTGATTTATGACCATAAACCATATAAAAAGTACATAAAATAGCTGAGGGGAGTTCAGAAAAGGAATTATAAAACAAGTTACAAACTCTCCTGTCAAAAAGAGCTGACAGACTCTTAGTCGATTCGTGCTATAGACAGCAATTTTTTTTTTAAATGAAACCCAGTTGCAAAAAGGATTTACAGCCAAAGAAAATATACATTTAAGTAAAAAAAAAGTCCCTGAAGGCGCCCATAACTTAACCGTATAAAAAGGATGCCAATGTAATACAAAGTAAATTGGCTGTGTAAGGAGAACGGACTTGGTAAGGACAGAGAGGAACGTCTCCATCACTGACAGCAAACAAATCGCAAAAATACTGAGAAAATTAAGATATCTTGGTTAAATCAATTTTTATTAATCAATTATGTACTGGAGGCTGCACTACTCCTTATAGAGTCCGCCATAATGTTCTATTTAACTTTTAGGATTTTTACAGTTTCATAAATATTTTTACTTGCCGTCTTCTACCTAATATCGCTGATTATACAAGTGATACAAATTTACAGTAATGATAACATTTTTTTGTAATATAGAAAACAGAGCGGTATAATTTAGGCTAGAGCTACCAGCAGCTTGTGTGATAGATGGATCTAGTTCGCTTTAGGCTGGTTTCACACCACGGTTTTTGGGATCTTGCTCTATCCATTATGAAAAAGACAGAACAGGATTCTGCTTTGCCTCTCATGTATCCCTATGGTGCCGGATTGGCCATTAATGGCCATACGATTCTGCCAATTCAGTCCCGGATTCATTTCTGTCCTGTTTATTTCCCTGCCCCAATATCGGAGACTGCACTGTTTTTGGGCTCTGGAGAAAAAAATAAACAGAAATTAATCCGGAGCGATCCGGCGCACATAGCATGGGAGTGTAGGATCGTTTCCCAGATCTGGTTTTAATGTATTGAGCATGTACACTAAAACTGCTCTGTTATTGTGTGACATCTGTGTAATTTCACTTTAGCAGAGTGCACTGCTAAAGTGAAATTAAAGAAAGCAATGTGTTAAAAAAAAAAAAAAAAAAAGATCACCTCTCCGCTGGAAAGTAACCTTGGTCAATGAGTGGAGGCTATGAAGCCTACACAGGGACACTAACAGAAAATGTATATAAAGCCAGGATTGTGATTCTTTTACTACCCCAACAAGTTGGTCACAAAAATTCAAACACAGTCTGAAAGGATAAGAAGCCCCTACAATTAATGGTGGCAGGATGTTATTGTTGGCATATCATGGTACTCATGGTAGCACTCACCTATTCTTCAGCAAACAATCATTTATCCAGATGTATATCAATCTAAAGGAGGATTCATTAGAGAAAATAACTTTTCAGGCTGTACAAAGATTGGACTGAAAAGGACTGGGGTAAAGTTATTTTCTCTGATGTAGCCACTTTTATACTGTTTCCAAAAATTTGGAAGAACGATTGTCCACAGAAGAAAAAAGTGAGCGCTACCATAAATTCGGTGTCATACTAACAGTTAAGCCTCCTGACACCATTTAGGCTATTGGCACACCCTCCCCAGTGCCGTGGGGTACTCTGACACCGGGCTAGCGGTTCTGCTGTAGGGAAGTCACGGGGGTCAAGACCCGGCTCCGTGGCCCTGGCGGTGTCAATAAAAAGGTCGGGGAGTATAGGGATTTCACCCTTGATATTCGGCTATTAGTGGCCGACGCTGCGGTGCGGAACCTCTGAAGATTATGAGATGGCAGCTGTGGTGGTTTCGCTCCCCGCGTGTAGAGCGGTTCCCCTGGGCAACCGGGAAAGCCTATGGCGTTGGTAGGCCGATGGGGGTGCAGGACTGAGGGTGCGTAATAACCGACAAACACACTGCTCATAGTCTCCGTTACCTTTATTGGTAGTTGTAGGTAAAAGCCAGGGTACTGTCCACAGGTGGTGTTGTGAATCCGGGTGGCCTACAAGCAAGGCGGGGATCTCCTCACCTGGTGAGTTCTGAGGCCTCCCTGTTGTGCTTCTCTTTGCTGATCCTGGCTGCCTGTAGCTAGCTGCAACCCTCTCTTCCTGCGTAAAGTCTCTCACCTGTATGGCAGGCAGCACGAGCCCTTCCCGGGCACCTTACCTCTGGTTACTGTCCCTGAGCTCTCTGATGCCGCTTTACCTCCTGGGCTTTGTTGTGGCCGGGAGACTTGGAATCTCCTGCCTTCCGGTTTTGGCTGCTGGGCTTGGAATCTCCTCACAACTTCAGACTCCGGTGTTCGCTTCTTATGCTCTGCACTGGGGTGAGCCTGCTCACTGGCTCTGCTCGCCAGGCTGTCTCCTCTCATTCCTCAGACCCTCTTCTATGGGTCCCTCAGGCTTGCTAGTCTCTGTCCCGGGAAGAGCCTTACTCTGCTCCAGTCTCCAGGACCTCTTCACAGTCCTCCTAGGAACTGAGCTGCCTAACACCGCCCCCAGGTCAAAATTTATGGGGGAGCTCCGCTGAAGTCGGATTGCAGAGCTCCCCCTTCTGGTCTGTAGTCAGGAAAAGTGCTGCATGCTGTGGGCTTACCTAGTGTGGATACCCTTTCTTGCTTCCAAGTACGACATTACACGCCGAGGGAGGCAATGCCATTATGGCAACCAGACTCTGGGGTGCCACACTATGTGCTCACGGTCTGGAGGAGCTCCGTGTTGGACGCAGCTTCTCCGGACCTGAGTGAACTCGTGGGTGGCCACAAGAAGAATGCAGCCGCCCTCTACTCACCATGTGCGGCAGGTGCAGGGTGGCTTCTCCCTGCAGTCACCTGATGGGAGCTGCTTCCGACTCTGCAGCATGAAATGAACATGCGGAGGAGGAGCGGAATGCCGGCAACCTGCACCATAGCTAAAAGAATGCAGCGGTTGGGTTAAGCATAGTGGGCATGGGATTGCAACTGTCCTATGCAGCGGCAAGATGCTGCATCCAAAACACTATCTACTGACCGTGAGTATGCAGCCTAAAAGTATGTGCTCACGGTCCGGAGGAATTGCGTCTTAGACACAGCTCCTCCAGACCTGAGTGAAGTCGCGGGTGCCCGCAGGGAGACTGCAGCCGCCCTGTACTCCACATGTGCGGCGGGTGCGGGGTGGCTTCTCCCTCCGTGCACATGATGGGAGCTGCTTCCGACTCCGCAGCAAGAAATTTTTTGTTAAATCAAAGTTTATTAGCAATCCAAATAAAGAAATTACAAAGATTACTGTTATATGTATACTAAGATTGATTGCAAAAGTTTTACAAATTTCGAAAATAGATAAACCATGAATACTCAAACTTATATTGTAGTGTACACTCATCCAAGTGTATTCATATATTTAAAATAAAAAGTAACAGTTGTAGTACTATGTTGAGAAATAGAATAGAAAAGAAAAGAAAGGAAAAGGAGAGAAAGGAAAGAGGGGGGGGAAAGTATAGGGGTAGGGAGGAGGACCGGTTGTGATATTTCTTCAAACCTGAGTTAGAACCAGTTGCTCTCAAATGTGAATGCTGGAATTCTTCTAGAGAGTAGCTAAACAGCGTCCCACTGTCTCAGCCACTCCTTCAACTCTTGTGTTTCTCTGAACATGATCCAGGGTGCCCATAAGGCACAGTGTCTATCGGCGGCAACCGGACCTGGAAGAGACTGAGACACCAACTCTTCCAGTCTGCAAACATCATTAAGTTCCGTTACCAGTTCAAATCTAGAAGGTCGTCTAGTGCGTTTCCACCACCTGGGAATTAAACGTCTTGCGGACGTTAGAAAGTATCTTAGCAAATCTTTTTTAAATTTCGCTATGGACATTGATGATCTATTCAATAAGGCTAGGTCTGCCGAAAATTCTATGTCATTAGACGTGACTTTATTGTAAAGTGTATTGACTTCCCTCCAGAAGGGGACTATCAAGAGACAACCCCACCAGACATGTATGTAGGTACCGACATCACTCTCGCAGCGCCAGCACCTATCTGAGGTCGCGGGGAACATCGCATGGACGTCTGCCGGGCATCTGTACCACCTCGCCACCACCTTATAGTTTCTCTCCTGTGACAATGCCGTTGACGATGATTTGTACGTAAGGATATGTATTTTCTCCCAGTCTGGGGTACTCAGCTTCAGTCCTAGGTCTCTTTCCCACCTCTCCCTGAACCTGTTGGGCCCGGGCGCAGATCTATTGTGGTGAGCTGTCAAGACACGATACAATGTAGATATAGCATGTGGGACGTGAGTCTTACTCATACATAATTGTTCAAACCCTAGTAGGGGACGGGTTATATCCTCCAGGGGTAAAGTTTTGATGTAGTTTTTGAGTCTGGCATGTGTGAACCAAGCCCCCCCGGGTATAGAGCCTGCTGGATAGATCATATGTAGGGGCCTGATTCCCTCCCGAGAAACAAAGTCCCTGAGTATGGGATATGATTGTCTCGTGATGTTTAAGAACGAGGGATCTCTATGGTCTATCGGAAAGGAGGTATTACCATATATTGGAGTGAGAGGTCCAGGGTGGGATGTCAGTTGTAGAGTTTTAGTCTGAATCATAAAGGAGCTGTGGATTTGGCTAGTTAAAAAGGAAGGGTCTCTGGTGCGTAAGGAGCTAGGCGACCATATCATTGTTAGGGGATTATCATCCCGTCCCCCCACTTCTATTTCCACCCAGCGTTTCCGCTCTCCAGAGCAGAACAGATCCAATATACATCTATCAATCGCTGCATAATGATAAAGAATGAAGTCGGGGAGACTCAGGCCCCCCCTGTTTATTTGCTTGTGTAGTAGAGTTAGAGATAATCGGGGCTGACCATGGGACCATATGTATTTTATCATCAAGGTTTTCAATCTAGAGAAAAAGGCGGCTGGCAAGCGTATGGGCACCGTCTGGTAAATGTATAGTAAGCGAGGCAGAACGTCCATACGAATGGAGTGAATTCTCCCCAGCCAGGTCAGAGCCATCTTGTTCCATTTGGCCATATCTGACTCAAGTTTTGATATTAATGTGATATAATTTAGATCAAATAATTGATTGGGGTCTTTAGGTAATTTAATGCCTAAATAGGTTATATAATCTCTACGCCACTCGAATGGGTAATCTCGCCTCAGCAATTCCATCAGAACCCCCGGAAGGGAAATGTTCAGGAACTCTGATTTAGATGAATTAACCTTAAAATTGCTAAAGTGGCCAAAAATGGATAATTCTTTTAAGGCGTTTGGGATGCTGATCAGGGGGTTGGATAGGTATAGCAGCAAGTCATCGGCAAAGAGGGCTAGTTTGTGGTCCTTAGTCCCCACGGTCAGACCCTGTACAGAAGGGTTCGCTCGAAGGGCGCAAGCCAGGGCCTCCATGTATAGTATATACAGTAAGGGTGATAGAGGGCAGCCCTGGCGGGTTCCGTTTTTAATGGAGAATGCCTCTGACAAAGATCCATTGATCCTGAGTCTGGCTGAAGGACATGTATACAGCGCCCCAATGCGATGAAGCATCACCGCATCAAGGCCCATATGCCGGAGTACTGCAAACATGAACCCCCAGTGCACCCTGTCAAACGCTTTTTCTGCGTCTAGTGACAGGATGCACATGGGGATCCCCCTCCGTCTAGCTGCGTCCACCACCGCCAGGGACCTAATGGTGTTGTCTCTTGCCTCTCTGCCGGGGACAAAACCCACCTGATCAGCATCTATTGCACCCGGGAGGAGGTGTTTCATCCTGTCCGCTATTAGTTTGGCGTAGAGCTTAATATCCAAGTTAATTAGTGATATTGGTCTATAACTCCCACAGGTTGATGGATCTTTGCCTGGCTTGGGCAGAACCACCACGTGGGCTGTCAATGCCTGCTTGGGAATGTCTCTCCCCTTGAGATTGCATTGCATACATTGAGGAGAGTTGGGTTTAAGATGTTTGAGAATTGTTTATAAAACAAGGCAGTGAAGCCATCTGGGCCCGGACTCTTGCCAACCTTCATCTGTTTAACCCCTTCCTCAATTTCCTGTAAGGTAAAGTCCATGGAAAGTTGACCAACACACTCCTTTGGGAAGGTTGGCATACCGCATTTTTTGAGATAATCTTCCACCTTCCTATTAAAATGCTCTGGTGTCATTGCATCATAATGACCCTTCAGCTGGTAGAGAGACGTATAGAATTGACGAAACCTTGTTAAAATGTCCGAGGTCTTATGGACCAATCCTCCGCCATCCGTTTTAATGTGGGGTATGAAGGTCTGTGTGTATCTAGGGTGCAGAGCCCTGGCCAATAGGCTTCCACATTTATTTCCCAGCATATAGTATCTAGAGCGTAGTCTGTCTCGGAAGGCTTTTCCCTTCTGATCTAGGATAGATAGTAATTTGGATCGCGTTGTTGTCAGGTCAGAGTACACAACTGGATCTTGGTTTTTTTTATGCGTTGCTTCTAGGGAATTTATTTGGGACAAAAGAGACTCAATCTCCCGACTCCGAAGTTTTTTCAGGCGAGTGCCATGCGATATGAGTATGCCCCTTATGACACATTTCATGGCTTCCCATTTTAAAGGGAGAGATGTCCCATCACCTTCATGGTCGAGGTTAAAATTTCGAATGGCTGACGTGACATCAGCATGGCATGTGGGATCTTTTAGCAGGTTTTCGTTCAATCGCCAGGTGTACTCTGGTTTTGAATTGTCTGATCTGATCTGCATGGAAAAAAGTATGGGGGCATGATCCGACCAGACAATGTGTCCTATCTGCGCCCAGACCCCTCTGTCCAGAAGAGAGTGGGAGACATGAAACCTATCTATTCTGCTGTATTGTGAATGCACAGGAGAGAAAAAGGTGTAGTCTTTGGTGTCTGGGTTTAGGATACGCCATACATCCACCAGGCGCATGTCCTCCCAGTGTTTAGCAAGGTGGCGGAGAGATGGCCCAGATAAATATGACTTACCCGACGAGACGTCCATCGATGGGTTGATAGGGAAGTTGAAATCGCCCCCTAGTATAATGGGTGTCGATCCAGCAAATTCCTCGAGTTTTCTGCGGGTTTGTGCCCCAAAACGTCCCTGTTTCCTGTTGGGATAATAGATGTTAGCCAATACAAATACCTCTGTTTGCCAAGATACTTTCAGGAAAATATATCGACCCGAAGGGTCTATCGCTTCCTCTGCAATTTTCGGAACACACGTTCTATGGAAAGCAATAGATACCCCACGGGACTTGGAGTCTGGATTAGAGCTATGATACCATAATGGGTAGTCTCTTGTCTCACATTTCGGTATTTTGTCAGTGCGAAAGTGTGTCTCCTGAATCATCACAGTTTGAATTTTTTGTTTGTGAAAGGAGTAGAGGATCTGGCGTCTTTTTTCGGGTACATTTAGTCCCTTTGCATTAAAGGAACAACAAGTAAAATCAGCCATCATTCACAAGTATAGCACCATAGATATAGTAATGAGATATATCAGCCGGTGTAGGGGGAAAGGAAAGGGGTTGGGAATTAGGTAAGGTTGGGATGAAGAAAAGGGCATAGAAAGAGAACACGAATATATTCATAACACAGAAGATGATAAAACATAACGTAGTTAAATCTAGGCACTCGTGGTGCCTCAACTTGTGCAAGGAAGGACAGACCATTGTGTCCAGCACGTAGAGGGGATGGGTGGAAGTCCAAGGCTAGGATCCCCCGCTTCCTCGCCCCTTCACCTTTTAATCAACTCTTTATCACTGCAAGCAAAATACCTATACATGTAATGCAATATAACTAGGACATTTGTGTCTACGCAATTAGTATATTGACATTTGCAACCTCTTATGATAACTAAATTATAACTCCGCTGGGGGAGCAGTGCTTCCCATAGTAAGGACCCATTGGGGGTGAGGAAGGGAAGAGGGGAAGGTGAGAGGGGGTCGGGGTTTGGGGGGAAGGTTTATAGAGCAAATCATATGGGGAAGAGGGGTCCACAATCTGGTGGTAGGAGGGTCACACTTATACGGTCGGCAATAACGTTCCAGTTTTCCAGCTAGTGGAGGAATTGTGATGTCTTTCAGTTGATGGTTTCCAAGTCATGGTGGTAGATCAAGTCCATTTTCTCCAAAGGGGATAACATTCCTTATGTCCCGCAGCTGTCAAGTATGAGAACCTCTGGGTGGAGTGTGACGTCGCACCCCTTGCCATCTGTCAGGTGGAGGGGGCAGATGTGGGATTCTCGGCCAGTCAGGGAGGGCGATCTCCGGGATGTCTAGGGCCTTACAAAAAGCTGCTAAGTCTCCAATTCTTCTGAAAGAGGCAGATTTTCCTCCCTTTGTCGCCACCAATTGAAAAGGGAAACCCCACCTGTATGTGATGTCCTTTTCTTTCAGAAGCGAGAGAAGGGGCTTGAGGCCACGTCTCTGCAGCAGGGTGCGGCGAGCAAGATCTGGCAGAAGAAATACCGGCACATCCCGAAATAATATCTCCCCCTGCTGTCTGGCTGCTTGCATTATGGATTCCTTAACTGAATAAAAATGAATCCTGCAGATTATGTCACGTGGTCTGGCCTCTGGAGATGGTCTGGGGGCTAAAGCCCTGTGGACTCTGTCCATTTCAATGTGTGGGCCATCTGGGTCTCCCATAATCTGTTTGAACAATGTTTGGACTGTCTTGGGTAGATCAACAGGGGAGATGGACTCTGGCAGCCCCCTTATCCTGACATTATTGCGCCTATTTCGGTTTTCAGAGTCCTCTTGGTTATAGAGGAGATCTTCTATGAGTGATGAATGTGCAGCCAGAAGGGCTCGCTGTGCCTGCAGTTCGTCTAGTACAGCTTCTTGGGAATGCTCTACTTCCTCCACTCTGGAGGTGAACTCTGTTCTCAGGGCCTGCACCTCTGATTTATAGGAGGCTTCTAGTCTGCATGCAAACCTTTCCAGGTCGCGCTTGGTGGGTAAATTTTTTAGATAAGTACTTATCTCCTCCATCGATGCTCCCTCCATCACAGCTGGTGGGGAATCGTCCTCCTCCTGCAGATCTCTCAGCTCCAGGAAGCGGTTAGCCCCGCGCTCCGCTCTCCCTGTGTTGTGGTGTGGTTGTGGAGCCTGCGCCATCTTGGGAGTGTGTGTCTCTGCAGGGGCTCCCGCTCCGGAACGGAGATAGCGCACTATGGGGCCTTGAGAGCCGGTCTCCTCGGTGCCGGTGCTTCCCTGAGTCCTCCTGTTCTTCCCATCTAGTTTTGAGAACGTCTTGTGCGGTATTTATGTGGCGAAGGGGCTCGGGATCACGGAGCTCGTGGAAGCTGCTTCCTATCCCGCCATGCGCAAGCCACGCCCCCCCCGCAGCAAGAAATTAACATGCTGCGGAGGAGCGGAATGTTGGCAACCTGCACCACAGCTACAGGAATGCTGCGGTCGGGTTAAGCATAGTGGGCATGGAATTTCTTGAAATCCCATTCACTATGCTTCTACTGTACTATGCAGCATTTTGGATGCAGCGGCAGGACCGTGAGTATGCAGCCTTATGTATGTGGTTACTGTTCATCCATGGAGGGGAACACTCATATTAGCCTAAGAACAGTGAAATAAAGAAAATGTAAACATCCTCTAAGACCAACTTCTCTCAACGATCCATGAGCAATTTAGTGCTCTTGGATCATCAATTTGATAATGGACAATTCTTTACCCAGCATAATGGAGGCTATGTCACAGGCTAAAAGTGATCGCTAACTGGCTCAGTGAACAATACATTGACAGTTTAGTTCTATGCCCCAAAAAAAAAAAAGATCACCAGATCTCAATCCCATTGACAATCTATGGTTAAGCCTCAAAAACATAGTATAACAACAAAAAACACAAATCGTATGAAGTCCAAGTACTGATTATAGAAGAATGGGTTACCATAAGTCATGGTTTAGCCCTGAAGCTGATATCCATATGCCAGGGGAAAAGGGCACAAGTCCTGAAAAATAGAATTATTCCTACCGTTAATTCGGTTTCTAGGAACCTTCCACGACAGAACTTAATTCTATTCTGTCGTGGAAGGTGACTAGAGAAAATAAGAGTCAACAACAAATATTGAGTCTTTGCATCAATTTCATTGGAAATTGCTGCAAGAATGTTTTGGCTACGTAAAGAAAAAAAATATTTTTTTATTATTATTAAAAATTTGAGGTATTTGACAGTAAAATTGTAAAAACACGGAAAACTGATAATTGTAAGTCATTAACGATAGAAATATCTGATCAAAATATTAAAAACGACTGCAGCAAAAAACTATGTGAAAACCAAACTTTGTATGAGTCTCAAAACGTTTGGCCATGACTGTGCATCTGAATAATAAGTTATTGCAACTCAAGAGTATGATGACAAACGATAGATTTGAGGTCCGGATGTCAAATTTTTGATGAACGATCCAAGATCGTTAGTTTACACGCAACGACGCACAAACGATATCGTTTGAACGATCACAAATCCGTGACGTTTCAACGATATCATTAACGAGATCCTAGCGTGTGAAGCGGCCTTAAGGCTACATTCAGAGTGTGCGGTTTTTGATCCTTTTTTTGCAGTGCACTGCAGAAAACAATTGACTCAAATGAGCAAAGTCTACGAGTTTTCATTTTTGCCATTCACACAGGCCACTTTGAAAGTGATGCCTTTTTCCATGTTTGGAGGGCTCCATTTTGGAAAAGCGCATGTCAATTTGTCTGGCGTTATACTGACCTGCATTTTTCATAGGCGCCATTGTCTATGAGTTAAAAAAAAAATGAAAAAAAAAAAAAACACACCTCCCAAAAACGGATTGGAAACAGATGATCCGTTTTTGGTTGTGTTTTTGACAGCTCTTGTTTTCCAGCTAAAAACACAACAGAATAGAAGAGAAAAAAATTGAGTTTGAATGTGGTCTAAGGCTATGGTCACACTGGACAATTTTGATCCATTTTAGTATATTTAAGAGCTGAGGTCCACCACATGTGTAGATACGGATAACTGTAAAGAGATGCTCACAATGCCAAGGGAACATTAATGTGGAACAAGAAAGGCAGGGCATATAAACACTACATATATATATCTACTATATAATTGCCGTAGGCATTTTCGTGTCGGCCCCCTGAAAACGCCGTGGCTATGTCACACTGTGACGTCACCACGCGCGAGCAATGGCCGCTTCGCGGCCATTGCGAGTCGCTGGCCGAAAATAGAACCAGAGGCTCGGCTACAAAGTTAGCGATTTACCGCTCAGGCAGCGACTCGCAATGGTCGCGGCCATTGCGAGTCGCTGCCTGAGCGGTAAATCGCTAACTTTGTGGCCGAGCCTCTGGTTCCATTTTCGGCCAGCGACTCGCAATGGCCGCGAAGCGGCCATTGCGAGCACTCAGCCCCAATAAGTATTGAACACCCCCCAAAAAGTATTGAACACACCCCAATAAGTATTGAACGCGTCACAATAAGTATTGAACGGGCTCCAAAAAGTATTGAACGCGTCCCAATAAGTATTGAACACACCCCAATAAGTATTGAATGCGCCCCAAAAAGTATTGAACGGGCCCCAAAAAGCATTGAACGCGCCCCAATAAGTATTGAGCGCGCCCCGCCCCAAAAAGTATTGAACACGTCCCAAAAAGTATTGAACGCGCCCCAATAAGTATTGAACGCGCCCCAAAAAGCATTGAACGCGCCCCAAAAAGCATTTAACGCGCCCCAATAAGTATTGAACGCGCCCCAAAAAGTATTGAACGCGCCCCAAAAAGTATTGAACGCGTCCCAAAAAGTATTGAACGCGCCCCAAAAAGCATTGAACGCGCCCCAAAAAGCATTTAACGCACCCCAAAAAGCATTTAACGCGCCCCAAAAAGTATTGAACGCGCCCCAAAAAGTATTGAACGCGCCCCAATAAGTATTGAACGCGCCCCAAAAAGCATTGAACGCGCCCCAAAAAGCATTGAACGCGCCCCAAAAAGTATTGAACGCGCCCCAAAAAGTATTGAACGCGCCCCAAAAAGTATTGCTATTAATGCTATTATTAATGCTAATAATGCTATTATTAATGCTATTAATGCTATTAATAATGTTATTAATGCTATTATTAATGCTATTAATGCTAATAATAATGCTATTAATGCTATTAATAATGTTATTAATGCTATTATTAATGCTAATAATGCTATTATTAATGCTATTAATGCTATTAATAATGTTATTAATGCTATTAATGCTAATAATAATGCTATTAATGCTATTAATATTGTTATTAATGCTATTATTAATGCTAATAATGCTAATAATGCTATTAATAATGTTATTAATGCTATTATTAATGCTAATAATGCTATTATTAATGCTATTAATGCTATTATTAATGCTATTAATGCTATTATTAATGCTATTAAAGCTATTATTAATGCTATTAATGCTAATAATAATGCTATTAATGCTATTAATAATGTTATTAATGCTATTATTAATGCTAATAATGCTATTATTAATGCTATTAATAATGTTATTAATGCTATTAATGCTATTAATAATGCTATTAATGCTATTAATATTGTTATTAATGCTATTAATGCTAATAATAATGCTATTAATGCTATTAATAATGTTATTAATGCTATTAATGCTAATAATGCTATTATTAATGCTATTAATGCTATTATTAATGCTATTAAAGCTAATAATAATGCTATTAATAATGCTATTAATGCTATTAATAATGTTATTAATGCTATTATTAATGCTAATAATGCTATTATTAATGCTATTATTAATGCTAATAATGCTATTATTAATGCTATTAATAATGTTATTAATGCTATTATTAATGCTATTAATGCTATTAATAATGTTATTAATGCTATTATTAATGCTATTAATGCTAATAATAATGCTATTAATGCTATTAATAATGTCATTAATGCTATTATTAATGCTATTAATGCTAATAATAATGCTATTAATGCTATTAATAATGTTATTAATGCTATTATTAATGCTATTAATGCTAATAATAATGCTATTAATAATGTTATTAATGCTATTAATGCTAATAATGCCATTATTAATGCTATTAATGCTAATAATAATGCTATTAATACTGCTATTACTGCTAATAATAATGCTATTGCTTATATTATTGCTATTGATGATGCGATTATTATTTAAAAATCTTTAAAAAAACAATAAACATATTTTAGATACCCGATGCATTTGCATCAGGCTAACAGCTATAACTACTATAATCAAATTAATGCACGTTCTAGAATCCCGATGCATTTGCATCGGGCTCACAGCTAGTATATATATATATATATATATATATATATATATATATATATATATATATATATATATATAATATACACATATACATACACACACACTAAAACACTAGACAGTGCCCCATTCTAACGCATCGGGTATTCTAGAATATGTATGTAGTTTATTTATGAAGATTTAAGAAAAATGCAATGAGCGATCAGTAAGGTACCGTCACACTTGGCGACGCTCCAGCGATCCAGACAACAATATGACCTGGTAGCGTTCGCTGGAGCATCACTACGTGGTCGCTGGTGATATATCAGTCAGATCTCACCAGCGATATGGCAGTCGTTGGGACCCTGTCACTCTAGGGCGTAGTATTGAGGCTGTTGTCCCATGCGGCTTGGCGGGGGGATTTGAATCCCGGCCGCCATATCGGAAAACCCATAACTTGGCTGTTCCAATATGGCGGTTGGGGTACTTCCACTAGCGCCGGTCACCTCCCGGCTGCGTCGCTGCTGACCTCCGTGCGGCAGATGACGACCCGCACCTACCGTCGGGAGTCCCTAAAAGGTCATATTGTTGTAGTGATCGCTGGAACGTCGCCAAGTGTGACAGTTCCCCTATTCTGACACGACCACCCGCCGCTGATCTCCCGACGGTAGCGGTGGCATGCGTGGTTCAAATCCAGCGCCAATTCGCAGCCGGACTGCGTCTGTCGCTGATTGTTCGCGGCCAGCTAACACATAATAGGTGGCCAGCAGGTATATATCGATAAGATAGGACAGTGACAATGGAAGTTAGGGATGAGAAATGAGGAGGGAGCTGGTCCAGAGATTAATCGACTAAAGAAATAAAACTAGAAAGAAGATGAATAAGCAGAACCTCTACAAAATAAATACAAGATAGGAAAATAATTATATTACCACCAAAGGAGCCTGGATACAAGCTCTACAGACATCACCTAACCACTGCCCTGCCCCATTGTAGCTACATGTGTCAGATATTATGCATTTATAGCCTAATCTGCACAGCTGGAAGGCGCTGTGATAAGCGGGTCATAACCACTAGATTTCCCTACCGTCCAACAGGGCTAATTGACAAGGGCTGTCTGTAATGGAGTTGTCCACCTTTGAGGAATGTTTTTTTAAATTAAATGCATTTGCTAGTGCAGGGGGTCATAATCGCAACATATTTTAAAATTTAATTCCGTGAACGACGTACAATATCTTTAGAACTAAATACAAGTAAATGTGTGTTTTTTATGTAAGACCAACACTTTTAAAGCACAATAAGTATCTGAATTATTTTTAATAACGTTTGCTGTTGCTACCAATGATGAATCCCCTTGCTGCCCCCAATATGGTACCCACATGATCCCCTTGCAGCCACCATTTATGGTCTCCCCATCATCCCCTTGCAGTACCCCCATCATCCCCATAGAGTACCCCTATCATCCCCTTTGTAGCCCCACCATTGTGTAGGTACCAGTAAACACACAGACACACACACACACAGACACACACACAGATCCTCCACGGTCCGCCGCTGTGCGGGCTTTCGGCTACCATTCTCCCTGCTGCCAGACCCACACGGGTTAATCCAATCAGAGGCCAGCAGCTGCAGTCCAATCAGTGGCACATGACGTCACATGCAGGAATCTGATTGGGCCGCACCTGCTGGCCTATGATTGGCTTAACCTGTGTGGGTACGGCAGCAGGGAGAGCGGCCCCTGGAAGACCGCACAGCGGCAGCAGGCACAGTGGCACCTGGAATATGGTGGTGGGAACCCAATTTAGCTGTGAACCAGATGCGGACATCAATAGAGCCACATCTGACTTGCGAGCCATAGGTTCCCGACCCCTGTACTGGTGTATCTCAATGAATTAGAATATCATCACAAAGGTCATTTATTTCAGTAATTCAATACATAAAGTGAAACGCATATATTATTAGAGTCATTACAGAGTGATATATGTCAAGTGTTTATTTCTGTAAATGTTGATGATTATGGCTTACAGCCAATGAAAACCCAAAGGTCATTATCTCAGAAAATTGAAGTAGGGAGGATGAAGGGTCTGAGAGATAGAATATGACCTAACTAGGTATCAGAGGCTTCACCTTGTGTAGTTGTGAGAGTCACAACCACTATAAAAGCAGATCATGACTGTTGCAGTCTCCAGCGCGGTGCTTATAGAGTAGGGAGGATGAAGGGTTAAAAACTGCGCTGCCGATTCCACCAGACATCAAAGGGTGAATATAATATTTATTTATTAGTCATTGTGTTTCAGGGCTTCCTGGCCCCTTCCTCAGGACATATCAATATAATATTGCCATGTTTCAGGGAGTCCTGAAACGTGTTGACTAATATATCAATATTACATTCACCCTTTGATGTCTCGTGGAATACAGCAATGCGGTGTTTAAACATTCATCCTCCCTACTTTAATTTTCTGAGATAATGACCTTTGGGTTTTCATTGGATGTAAATCATAATCATCAACATTAACAGAAATAAACACTTGAAATAGATCCCTCTGTGTTAACGACTCTATATAATATATGCGCTTCACTTTTTGTATTGAATTACTGAAAAAAATGAACTTTTTGATGATATTGTAATTCATTGAGTTGCGCCTGTACTTTTTGGCTACAAAATATTTTTTTAATTGTGTTTCATTACTATAGTCTGTGGGCTGCACTGTCTATTGCCGGATGCAGAATGGGTTAAATGAGAATCTGTCAGTGAGCTCATTCTGACGTCCATGGCGGGAGTTTCTTTTTAGAGGCTCATGAGCCTGATTGATTTTCATGGATGACGAGGGACAAGGTAGAGAATCTTTTTTTCTTTTTCCCTCCATGGAGCTTCAGATTACCTTTTGATCAAACTTTTATTTCACGGATGTGGAGAATAAGGTTGGTGCACGAGCCTTCTCAGTCTTTTGAGCTCTTCTCAGCTGACTTATGGCCACAGACCACAGTAGCCCCACCCTATCACCAACAATAAGTTGGGGTCAAGTGACATGGTCTTATCCTTTTGTCAAAACCGGAAGTTCCGCACCCCCAGGTGATATACAAGGTCAGCTCGACACCATTTTACACTCATTTCCTGTCCACACGAGCACAGGAAGGGAGAGTGGGTGATCCACGCAACCTCCGGTGTGGAACACACTCACAAACAACCCTAACAGGTTTAGCGACCCCTTTCACTAGCTCCAATGAAAAAAAGTCCTGCCAGCCCAGTAGTGATCACTAGATCTTCGTTAGATATAAGACCAGTCCCCAATATGGTCTCCCCATCATCCCCTTGCAGTACCCCCATTCATCCCCATAGAGTACCCCCATCATCCCTTTTGTAGCCCACACCATTGTGTAGGTACCAGTAAACACACAGACACACACAGACACACACAGACACACACAGACACACACAGACACACACAGACACACACAGACACACACAGACACACACAGACACACACAGACACACACAGACACACACAGACACACACAGACACATCCTCCGCGGTCCACGGCTGTGCAGTCTTTCGGCTACCGTTCTCCCTGCTGCCGTACCCACACGGGTTAATCCAATCAGAGGCCAGCAGCTGCGGCCCAATCAGTGGCACATGACGTCACATGCTGGAATCTGATTGGGCGGCACCTGCTGGCCTATGATTGGCTTAACATGTGTGGGTACGGCAGCAGGAGAGCGGTAGCCGAAACACCGCGCAGCGGTGGACCGCGGAGGATCTGTGTGTGTGTCTATGTGTTTACTGATACCTGAAACAAAGTCCTGCCAGCCCAGTAGTACGGCCACTAGTTCCTCGTTAGATATAAGACCAGTCTGTTAACAGTTTTATATTGGGCCGGAAACCAGCCCCTGTAGCATGAAATGTGAAACCGAGAACACGGATGTGTGGATTAGTGGATCGAGATAAATGAGCAACCCTAGGTTAAACTGGATACTTAATCGCACATTAGACAAAACACTATATACACAATTGATGTACATATGCGATGGTCAGCTATGCAAATACAAGAGGTAGTATAACAAATATACAGATGATGCAAAAGTCAGTTACCAGTTTGATGTTAGGCCTTGGTGCTAGAAGCCCCATGGGAGGTGTGTGATCCTAGATGTTCATGGTTTCTTACAAAAAAATATCGTGGCGTGAACTTGCTAGAAAACAATGCTGAGCCACTGCCTAGCATTAGCAAATAACCCTTTGGTCAGTCACTCCCTTCATTGGCTTTTGGATGGTCCTAGAGTCCCTTCCCCTAGGTCTACTGGCTAAAAACTCCAAAACCTATAATGGTTCATGACTTTTCAACCGAAAGTCATAGGTAGGTGGTTCTGATACCATTGGATCCAGCTGGACCTGTTACACTGGAACCAAACACAGCTTCACTACCTGGCTTCTACTAGCCTTTTTACGCATCTCCCCGGGAGAAACGAGACCCAGGTGTGTGTACGGCCTGTCCCTGCAGTCCCGAAAATATAATTGGTGTAGGGCAAGGATATATTGTTACCACTATTCAGGATTTTAATAGCAAACATATTCACCACACTATTGCATCCAACCTTAATAACAAAACTAACTGGCAATATCATCCTATCTTCCCCCACCAAGTATAATGGTATTCAGGGCTGCTCTTCTGTTGCCGGAGGAAACGTACAAAAGTTACCATCTGGAGACTTTCTCTTCATAGCCAAGTTCTAGAGCAGATGCTAATTCACCAAGCTGGCAGACCTACTGCGAGCCACATATAATGGTCTTGAGAGCCACATGTGCCTTACACACTACATGCTAAGGACCCACAGTTTATAGAAAGTTGTAGCTAGCTATAAGTTACGCCCAATCTTTTTAAGGTCTCCTTTATATGTCTGCCCGTTTTTCTGGTATGTGTGACATCCGTGTTTTGTCCACGGTTACCACACATACCCATTACAACCTATATGTGTCTGTGAGAATCCCACATGTGAACCACACGGATACAAGTTTTTCTGGCAGCATGGGTGATTAGGACCAAAACAAGTCTACGCCATCCGTGTGCTGTATGTAGTCACAAGGACCCATTCATATGCCATCTGTGTGTTGTATGTATTTAACATTGAAAGCATAGGAGCAGCTTTGTAGTTTTATTTTATGTTTCCATACCAGAAAAATACGGATGACGCACAGATGACACTCGGACGACGCACAGATGACACTCGGACGACGCACAGATGACACTCGGACGACGCACAGATGACACTCGGACGACGCACAGATGACACTCGGACAACGCACAGATGACATTTTTAAAAACGTACACACGAATGGGTGATAAAAATAAACGCACATAGTGAAAAAGGACCGTGCTATGAGTATATGTTTTTATACTGACATGTAAAAGGGAGCATTAAGCTGGATAAATGTACCGTAATAACTGTGAGTCTATGTGCCGACGCTGGTGCTTTTTGCTGAATATTTTTACAGCATATTGTAAAAATACACACGTTACAGTCATATGAAAAAGTTTGGGCACCCCTCAATCTTACTCTTTTTGTTTTTTGTTTAAAATAGTTTTTTTGCAACAGCTATTTGAGTGTGATATATGTAATAACTGATGGACACAGTAATATTTCAGCGTGATATATGTAATAACTGATGGACACAGTAATATTTCAGGATTGAAATGAGGTTTATTGTACTAACCAAAAATGTGAAATGCATTATTTCAAAACTTGACAGGTGCAAAAGTATGGGCACCTCAACAGAAAAGTGACATTAATATTTAGTAGATCCACCTTTTGCAAAAATAACAGCCTCTAGTCGCTTCCTGTAGCTGTTAATGAGTTCCTGGATCCTGGATGAAGGTATTTTTGACCATTCCTCTTTACAAAACAATTCCAGTTCAGTTAAGATTGATGGTCGCTGAGCATGGACAGCCCGCTTCAAAACATCCCACAGATGTTCAATGATATTCAGGTCTGGGGACTGGGATGGCCATTCCAGAACATTGTAATTGTTCCTCTGCATGAATGCCTGAGTAGATTTGGAGCGGTGTTTTGGATCATTGTCTTGCTGAAAGATCCATCCCCGACGTAACTTCAACTTTGACACTGATTCTTGAACATTATTCTCAAGAATCTGCTGATACTGAGTGGAATCCATGCGACCCTCAACTTTAACAAGATTCCCGATGCCGTCATTGGCCACACAGCCCCAAAGCATGATGGACCCTCCCCCAAATTTGACAGTGGGTAGCAAGTGTTTTTCTTGGAATGCTGTGTTTTTGTGGCGCCATGCATAACGCCTTGTTGTATGACCAAACAACTCAATCTTTGTTTCATCAGTCCACAGGACCTTCTTCCAAAGTGAAACTGGCTTGATCCAACTGTGCTTTTGCATACCTCAGGTGTCTCGGTTTGTGGCGTGCATGCAGAAACGGCTTCTTTTGCATCACTCTCCCATACAGCTTCTCCTTGTGCAGTGTGCGCTGTATTGTTGACGGATGCACAGTGACACCATCTGCAGCAAGATGATGCTGCAGGTCTTTGGAGGTGGTCTGTGGATTGTTCTTGACTGTTCTCACCATTCTTCTTCTCTGCCTTTCTGATATTTTTGTTGGCCTGCCACTTCTGGCCTTTACAAGAACTGTCCCTGGGGTCTTCCATTTCCTTACTATGTTCCTCACAGTGGAAACTGGCAGGTTAAATCTCTGAGCCAACTTTTTGTATCCTTCCCCTGAACAACTATGTTGAACAATCTTTTTTTCAGATAATTTGAGAGCTGTTTTGAGGAGCCCATGATGCCACTCCTCAGAGAAGATGCAACTAGGAGAACAACTTGCAAGTGGACACCTGAAATAGCTTTTCTCATGATTGGATACACCGGACTATGACGTCCAAAGCTCAATGAGGTTACCAAGCCAATTTAGTGCTTCAGTAAGTCAGTAAAAAGTGGTTATGAGTATTCAAATCATGAAAATCAGAAGGGTGCCCATACTTTGGCACCTGTCAAAATTTGAAATAATGCATATTTCACATTTTTGGTTAGTACAATAAACCTCATTTCAATCCTGGAATATTACTGTGTCCATCAGTTATTACATATATCACACTGAAATAGCTGTTGCAAAACAACAATTTTAAACAAAAAAAAAAGAAAAAGAGTAAGATTAAGAGGGGTGCCCAAACTTTTTCATATGACTGTACATTGGTGAGCCAGCAAAGTAAATGTGCCTGTGTGTGCTGTGCCGATGTCTACGCTTTGTAGCGCAGCGGTTTAGGTGCATATTTTTGCGGATCTTTGATCTCCAATTATATGCAGCATGTCAATTATTGATCCATTTTTAACAGTGCTTTGTCCATTGACCCCATTGTAATCATGGTAAAATGCTGCAAATAAGGATGTACATTGACACAGTATACATTTGCAGCATTTAAGCTTCAAATCTACAGGCTGGTAATAATGAATGGGATCATTCAGAAAGTGATGCAGAATGTTCTGCACCTAAAAAGCATCAATTATACAGAAAAAAATAACATGTCTTTGCTGCTTAGTTCTGCAAAAAAGCGGATGCAGATTTGGTGCATTATATTCTGCATCACTTTTTGCCCGTTGGCACGTAGCCCAATCTGAAAAAAAAGCATCATAAGTACTTTATTGATGATTAAACATTTTTAATTTCTTGCCATTTATCAGGGATTGAATTCTGCTTTTGCCATATCAGATCTGCACTGTGCCCCTCCCGGCACCATGATGGCCATTATTTATAGGCCGAGCCACATGGCCGTCCCTTGTACCTTGAGCCAGTCAAGGCTGTAGATATAAAACATCCCGTGTTCTAAAAAGACACATTCCCTTGAATCTCCAATGTTACCGTTTCTCCAATATAAACAGGCAATCATGCACAAAACATATAAATTCTACATTAGAGACACTCGCTCAGGAAAATCTGTTATTGCTTGGAGCGTTTTATATTACAATCTTCTATAAAAGATCCCAGTAAAGATCAGATATGGGGGCTCGTCTGCATCCTCTAAGAGCCTCACCCGCTGTCCGGGTTTATAAGCATCCATGTTTAGGAACGTATCAATTCTTTTAAGAAATCTGATGTAGTAAATACCAATGTTTCCTAGAAATATTTCTGGAACATCTGTTCTTAAAGGGGTTGGTGACTATGTTAACCCCTCACTAGACACTAAGAAAAACATGATCTAGCATAATGGCTAACAGATGACCGGCAATGCTAATGTGTAAAGCTAATACAAATGTGTATGGGGGAAAAAGGGACATAGCAGAAACTGCTTCAGAATACAGAGAAAATGAGAAACATAGCGGATGCTCTGGTCATGGCATGAGCGCCCGATAACCAACGTCAAGGTGTTCTCATATTATCGGGTCCTAACCTTGTGCCTCTGCTTGCGGTAAAAAAAGTAAAAAACTGCCTGTATGGGTGTATACATGCATCTGAGTGCTATTAAAACCTACATGTATCGGTGTGACTAGGAACACGGTTACAACAACCATAGCCTTCATCTGTTAGCCACAATGCTATATCATGTCTTTCTTAGGGCCCTTTCACATCAGCGGTTTTCGCTGATCGCGGCAGTTGCGGTGAAAAAACGCAAAAAAACACAACTGCCGCGATTACCGCATAACGGCTGCACTTGCAGTTCACTTGCGGCAAGCCCCATGCAATGTCTATGGGGCTTGCGGTAAGTGTGTGGCAGGTGTGGCAAGTGCGGTATCGGCACTTGCGGCAGATGCGGCCGTGAAAAAAACCGCGGTTTTTTCGCAGCCGCACCTGCCGCAAGTGCAGATACCGCACTTGCCGCACCTGCCGCAAACCCCATAGACATTGTATGGGGCTTGCCGCAAGTGAACCGCAAGTGCAGCCGTTATAAGGTAATCACGGTAGTTGCGTTTTTTTCACCGCAACTGCCGCGATCAGCGAAAACCGCTGATGTGAAAGCAGCCTTAGTGCTTAGTGTGCAGCAGTTTACCTTAATAATGTTTTTTCCAGCTAGCAGGTGTCGCCAGTTGATCTTAACTTTTTATGTTAACCCCTCAATGACATGGCCTAAACAAGCCTTAATATAATGCTTTTTTTCAGCTTCTATTTGCAGCAGCCATAGATTTTTTTTTCATTGTCGTGGCTTTGTTTTTATACGGGTCATAATGTATTATGTTCAGCTCTGTTTTGGAGTACTTTTAAATTGATTTGTCATTTATTTACTTTAGAGGGTTTTTTGTAATGCAAATATAGAAAAAAATATATTTTTTTCTTTTTGCAGAAGATGATATACTTAACAGGTAGAACCCCCCCTCCCCACCAACATCGGTTTTGCATTCATAGATCCCATAGGTTTTGCATCCATGGAATTCCAACTACCTTTAGGTGACCGTTGCAGACAAACACCATCCTCAATGAGACCAGTGATCGGATGTTCTACCTGACCTCTGCGGCCAAACTGCAGGATGAGGACGATAAGTAGTAGCTCTGGAGCAGCAGGGGATTCACCGGCAAGGTCGAAACATTTTTTTTTTTCCAAGTACAAAATAAAATAACAAAAACTAAACCCTCCAAAAAAAAAAAAAATTAGGGAGATTGCTTTTCATTCAAATTTTTGGAAATTTTCCCTGTGTGAGATGCAGCTGTGGTACAGCAGACACCGAGCTTGCGGTTGCATTGATAACAACGGCAAGCTCACATGACAAGGAAGGACATTGCAGATCTGGATCAGTAAATAAATATTTGCATTGTTTTATTCCTCTGTTGTTCATCCTGGAATTGAATAAAAGTAAAAATTGGGGGTCCAAAAGAGAGCTTCTCTATATGATCCAATCAGTGGCGACAATGTCAGAACGTGTAGGGACAGATATATCAACAAGGAGATGCGCTGATTCCATCTGGGTCCCAAATTATAGACACACGACATCTCCTCGGGGCAAGAGGACTATGTTTGCAAAGAAATGCAGATATATAAAGTAACCTCCATGCGGTGCCATAGTTGCCGGTATTGGGTGATTGTTATAAGTAGTAATTTGGGGGCAGAACACTACACACTCATGTCACAGTCACTTTCTACTCATATGGTTAATAACGGCCATCATTGCATTGTATCAATATTAAGTAAATGCTGTTGAATATTTCTTTAAGTGACTTTTAAGTAATTTTTTTTGAGGTTTTCAGATCAAAGAAATCACATTTTCAATTCAAGGTTTATTCACTTGAGCCCGAATTTCATTTGGTTTTGATGAGTTATTCTGAAAAAATTATTTTCAGTTCAACAAAAATAGTGGGATGCCATGACTCCTTCACGACATGCTCCGTACATGTATGACACAAGTCGGAAGAGGATGTATAGATCGGGGCTGTTGACTCAGTAAGGCTACTTTCACACTGGCATATTTTCTAATCAGTGTCCATCTGTTTTGAAACTGATGGCCACGGATCTGTTATGGCCACAGATTGGCTCTAAAGTGGTCATCCGTGCGTCTCTGGTTTGTCACAGATCGGTTGGAGTCCACACTTTTCATGTATCCAGAAATGGAAACTGCTCCAATTTTGGGCTTCCTTGAAAATCGTGGACACCAACGGATAGACCCGGATCAGTTGTTGTCCGTATGAAATTAACATGGAGCTCTATGGAGGACAGATCCATGAAAAAAAACAGATCAGTGACACAGACCCATTTTGCTGTACTGAGCATGCTCTGAGACAAGGTAAAGCTCCTCCCACCCCTATCTCTGGTAACTGATGACGGATCCGTTAAAAATCATTCCGTGGACATCAGTTGGCATCCTTTTGCACAGATCCATACCTGTTCATGACTATACATGAAGTTCATGTAACCATACGAAATTCAAAATATGTTATTGTGTAAGCAGCCTAAAGGCCCCGTTACACGGTACGAGATAGTGAACGATATCGCTGAAATGTCACAGGTTGGAATCATTCAAACGACATCGTTAGGACGTCGTTGCGTGTGACACCAAGATACGACTACGATAAATTGTTGGATCGTTAATCGCAGATTTAAGAACGTTCTCAAATCAGACGATCCACGATCAGCCAACCTGCTGCATCGTTCTGTGTGACATCGCGATAATGATGTCGTTAACAACTTCCCCTATTCACAACAGTGAACAAGTATCGTTCGCTGGGTTCTGTGGAGGATACCTGCTCACTACATCATTGGTGCGTTGTCCACGATATCTAGACGTGTGACATCTCACCAACGATGTCAAAAAGATGTCCTAACGACCGTGCTCCCGTGAGACCGTTGGTGATACCTTAACGACATTGAAGCGTGTAACGGTACCTTAAGCCAAATCTCCAACTACTCAATTTCCCCGAGTCCAACTCTACGACTCCAACTCCTTCATGCACGGCTCATGTTCAAGTGATAAATTTATTGTAGTGCAATGATAGCATCATGCTTTAATGATTATTATGATACAAAAATCAAGATATTTAGATAGAATATAATAATGATAATATTCAGCATATACAGTCATGGCCAAAAGTATTGACACCCCTGCAATTCTGTCAGATAATACTCAGTTTCTTCCTGAAAATGATTGCAATCACAAATTCTTTGGTATTATTATCTTCATTTAATTTGCCTTCAATGAACAAACACAAAAGAGAATGAAGCAAAACATAGATCATTTCACACAAAACTCCAAAAATGGGCCAAACAAAAGTATTGGCACCCGCAGCCTAATACTTGGTTGCACAACCTATAGCCAAAATAATTGCGATCAACCGCTTCCGGTAACCATCAATGAGTTTCTTACAATGCTCTGCTGGAATTTTAGACCATTCTTCTTTGGCAAACTGTTCCAGGTCCCTGATATTTGAAGGGTGCCTTCTCCAAACTGCCATTTTTACATCTCTCCACAGGTGTTCTATGGGATTCAGGTCTGGACTCATTGCTAGTCTCCAGTGCTTTCCCTCAAACCATTTTCTAGTGCTTTTTGAAGTGTGTTTTGGGTTCATTGTCCTGCTGGAAGACCCATGACCTCTGAGGGAGACCCAGCTTTCTTACACTGGGCCCTACATTATGCTGCAAAATTTGTTGGTAGTCTTCAGACTTCATAATGCCATGCACACGGTCAAGCAGTCCAGTGCCAGAGGCAGCAAAGCAACCCCAAATCATCAGGGAGCCTCCGCCATGTTTGACTGTAGGGACCGTGTTCTTTTCTTTGAATGTCTCTTTTTTTCTCCTGCAAACTCTATGTTGATGCCTTTGCCCAAAAAGCTCTACTTTTGTCTCATCTGACCATAGAACATTCTTCCAAAACGTTTTAGGCTTTCTCAGGTAAGTTTTGGCAAACTCCAGCCTGGCTTTTTTATGTCTCGGGGTAAGAAGTGGGGTCTTCCTGGATATCCTACCATACAGTCCCTTTTCATTCAGACGCCGACAGATAGTACGGGTTGACACTGTTGTAACCTCGGACTGCAGGGCAGCTTGAACTTGTTTGGATGTTAGTCGAGGTTCTTTATCCACCATCCGCACAATCTTGCGTTGAAATCTCTTGTCACTTTTTTTTTCCATCCACATATAGGGAGGTTAGCCATAGTGTCATGGGCTTTAAACTTCTTGATGACACTGCGCACGGTAGACACCGGAACATTCAGGTCTTTGGAGATGGACTTGTAGCCTTGAGATTGCTCCTGCTTCCTCACAATTTGGTTTCTCAAGTCCTCAGACAGTTCTTTGGTCTTCTTTCTTTTCTCAGTGCTCAATGTGGTACACACAAGGACACAGGACAGTGGTTGAGTCAACTTTAATCCATGTCAACTGGCTGCAAGTGTGATTTAGTTTTTGCCAACACCTGTTAGGTGCCACAGGTAAGTTACAGGTGCTGTTAATTACACAAATTAGAGAAGCATCACATGGTTTTTCTAAGGGTGCCAATACTTTTGTCCACCCCCTTTTTTATGTTTGGTGTGGAATTATATCCAATTTGGCTTTAGGACAATTCTTTTTGTGTTTTTTCATTGAAGACAAATTAAATGAAGATAATAATACCAAAGAATTTGTGATTGCAATAATTTTCAGGAAGAAACTGAGTATTATCTGACAGAATTGTAGGGGTGTCAATACTTTTGGCCATGACTGTATTGCATTGAACTACAATACCCAATTTATTATATATTTTAGGAGTACGTGTCTGTCCCTTTTATACAACTCAGACTCCAACTCCACCAAAACAAGCACCGATTCTGACTCCACAACCCTGGTATGGAGTGGTCCGAAGGGGTAAGCCCGCCCCATGTTTGGCAGGTAATGGACCTGCCTCTAACTCACGGGTGAAGTGGCGCTCCACCAAAGATTGTAAACCCATCAAAGAAAGATGAGTGGAACTGGTTCAGGTTTGGAGTTCGGGTGATTTACCAATAATATCCACTGTAGTGAGTATCGCTGTGCTTTGTGCTTCGCCCAGTGCGAGTCACCTGCAATGTTTTATCGGCACTGGGAGTAAAATCAGAGTTATTGGCTGTAGTGTGGAGGTAAAAGAAAAAAAAATAAAAGTTATGGCTCTGGGAAGAAGAGGAGGAAAAAACGAAAACGTAAAATGAAAATTGTCCGCGCTGCAAAGGATCACAATAATACAAGATATATATCAGCAAGTAAATGGCTGCAGGGAATCTGATAATGGAGTGACCTGCTGCATTGTGTATTGTAGCCCTGTATCACTGCTCTCAGGTTATTTGATTCATACAAGAAATTTCAATCTGATTTTGTTCCTATTTGACCGGAGGGAATTTAGAGCGGCTTATACAATTATAATATATAGAGAGACTGTTTGGCAGCAAGGTTTCTTTTTATGTTTCCATGAGAAAGGAAATCTGAAGCTTCTGTATTCTTCCTCTCATGGCTGGAAAATGGAAAACTAATATCTTTAAAGGAAAAGTCTAAATTTAACCTGTAAAATGAAATAAAGCAACTTGTCACAATTGTTTAATGTGACCCTATACTTTGATTTTATCAACATCCTCATTCATCTGATGTAGAAGAAGAATATCACTTACCTGAGGCGGATGGGCGCTCTCTTTGGGGCTGTGTGTGAAGGCGATGCCAAAAACATCTGTTTGGATGAGAAAAAAAAAAAGACATGATAAATTAAGTAAAAATCAAGAAAGTGTTTAAGTAATTGCAAATATCTAATACTTAAAGGTGTTATCCGGGATTTAGCAAAAAAAAAGTGCCTAAGCACTAACAGGCAAGTAGCTGCCACCTACCTGCCTGTTGTGCCCGGCACCGTGCACCACTGACACAGAGAAGTCTCATACCACTCCTGTCTGCAACTTTGCTACTTCCGCTAACGTCACATCGACAGAGGGGTGACTTCTCCACTCTGTAGACAGGTGTCATAGCCAACGTCATGCTGATTGACAGCTGGCTCCCCCAATCAGGTAGTGAGGAGCCGGCTGTCAATCAGCATGAGATGGACTGTCCCACCTGTTCCACAGAGCAGGGCGGAAAAGAAGCCACCGCTCTTTTACACAGCCATGCTATCCCTAAGGTCCGCTTTACACACACCAACTTCTGAACAGATCTCTGGTTGCAGTGAAATCATGGACACATTGTTCTATTTTGTGGCTGTGTATAAATGGAACAATGTGTCCATGATTTCACTGCAACCAGAGATCTGTTCAGAAGTTGGTGTGTGTAAAGCGGCCCTAACAGGAGCGATCTGTGGCGGGGGTGAATGGAGGTGAACGGTGTCGGGCACAACGGGCAGGTAGATAGCAGCTACTCGCCTCTAGCTGCTTGGGTACATTTGTTTTTATATAAAAATCATGAATAACCCATTTAAAATGATAATTTATTAAACTCTGCCAATTTTTTTAGTAATCGGAGAATACAGCATATGATAATGAAGAGGGATTCACAGCTCACTTTTGTAGCTTTTTTTCCCCTTATTCTTCGTCATGCCATTTCTAAGCATTAAAGAGAATCGCTGTGAAGGATTAACCCTCCTAAGCCGTCTATATGGGCATGTAAATCATAGGAAGTTGATATCTGTAATTCGATGTCTTATTCCAGAGAAATCCACTTTTTTCTTAAAATGTAAATGAGCTGTTAAGATCTAAGGGAGGGAAAGAGACTTCTTCCCCCTGTATGAGGTCGTCCAATCATAAACAGGAGCAACATGCAGCCAAAAAAAGAACATAAATAACGATGAATAAATCATACAGGTACATTAGGGCAGAGATCCTGTCCACAAGGGCTCACAGTCTATAGGGGATGGGTGGGAGACAGTAGGAGGGGAGAGGTGAGATGGTGCACCAGATTAGTTAAGGGGTAAAAACGAGCTGACAGGTTCTCTAACTCTTAAGGTGCAGTCACACCTGGCGACGTCGCTAGCGACATCGCCGAAAAAGTGACGTATCAGCGATGTCGCTAGCGACGTCGCGCTGTGTAAACGATCGGCGCGACCGCGTTTTATCGCTGGTCGCAGGTTGACAGGTTTACGGGAAGAACCGTAAACCTGTCAACCGGCGACCTGCGATAAGGCTGGATCGCGCCGTGTGACATCGAAAGAGCGATGTCGGTGGTGATCCAGCCTATACCGCAGCGTTGCTGCGGATCGCTCGCTGGGCTGAGCCCAGCCCAGCGAGCGAGGTCACCGCCCGCATCGCTGCGGTGTCGCAGGCCGCAGCGATGCTGTGTGACAGCTGGCCAGCGATGTCGGAAGCGAGCGGGCACCCGCGCATCGCTTCCGACATCGCTGGCCAGATCGTGCTGTGTGACGGCACCATTACAGCATGCTGTATTCAGATTACATAGCGAAAACCTGCTGACAGATTCCCTTTAATTGTGCCTAATTACTGATGCCTAATTGTAGGGCTTTAGTGCCATCACACACCTTGTTGTTTTCATTGATGATCTGCACGCCTTTAATTAGCCTCCTGATGTGCCCGATGTAAACTCACTGGGAGAAAAGTGTGGACGTCTTTGAGACATCTATATATTTGTTTCTGATAAATGTACTTGTACAATAGCTGAATAATGGGATAATTATTGCTACATTGCCATGAGAATACTAGTACAGAAAAGCCTGGGATACATTTACACATGGTACTGCCATTTGTCACAGCAGCAGTACATTAAGAAAGAATATCATGCACATTATGCACACGTTATGTGGATAATATCAGTGCAGATTATTATACAGACCGATTACACTTTACATAATAGAACATTGGGGATCGTTCTCTTAGTTCGCCGTTAAATATCCTCACTCTTTCCTTTATACCTAGGAACACTGGAGGTTATGGAGGGCAGAACCTTCTACTTTACTGTATTATGGGTCTGAATATTTTAAGTGTATCAATAAATTATCTGTTTAATTACATTTTCTGCCCACTTATATCAGTTATAGTGTCCCAATATTAATATCTTTACAGCAGTTTTGCTGTTTCAGTGATAAAGTGGAGGCAGGGCTGTGGAGTCGGTATAAAATGGACAGATTCTTACAATATATAATGAATTGGGTAGAGTAGATCAATGCAAAATATGCTGATCATTATTATTATGTTCTATCTAAATATCATTATTATATCATAATAGTGATTAAAGTCTGATGTTCACATTGTACCACAATAAATTTATCACTTAACCATGAGCCGCGTATGAGGGAGTCGGGAGTCATACAGTCAAAGTCAGGGAAATTGAGGAGCCGGTGGTTTGTCTTACCGACTCCACAGCCCTGGAAAGGGGAAGAGACAAGGAGCAGTAGATATAGTAGGCATGTGATCTGTGAGAATATTATATATGAGATATCAGATAGACCAGATCATCTCCTTACATGTGTAATTATTCTTTTAATGTGCCCACAGCTAGCGGTGAGAGAACCTGTTATGGGCCTGGATTTCAAAGCATTGCAGCATGCAGCGCTGTGCTCCGATGCGCTCGGTGCTCGGACCAGTGCGAGCCGCTTGCAGTCTATAATAGGTTCATACTGGGGGATAAATCCAACTTTTTGCCAGTAGAGTGTATATGAAATAAAAAAAAATGTAATTCCCACCCTCATTGCCCATGGAAATGTAATGCCGATGGTTGGCTGTATGTGGGCGTACAGCTGAACAGCCAATCAGTGATTGCCAATGAGGATCGGGGTCAAGCTCATGTCCCGAACACCGAAACCCGAACTGTCTGATGAAAGATACAATCCTAATCATCGCTATTATCACATGATTACAAGCCATTTAAACAGTTCTGTCTAAAGGCCCCGGTAGATGGTACGAGATCGTGAACGAAATTGCTCAAACATCACGGGTTTGGAGTCGTTCAAATGACATCGTTAGGACGTCGTTTCGTGTAACACCGTGTTACGACTACGATAAAGCGTTGGATCGTTGATTGCAGATTTGAGAACATCTTCTCAAATCAAACGATCCTAGATCAGCCAACCTGCTGCATCGTTGCGTGCGACACTGCGATAATGATGTTGTTAACGACTTCGCCTATTCACAACAGTGAGCACGTATCGTTCGTTGGGTTGTGCGAACGACAGCTGCTCGCTGGATCGTTGGTGCGTCGTCCATGATATCTAGACATGTGACATCTCACTAACGATGTCAAAAAAATGTCCTAACGACTCCACCCATGAGATCGTTGAGGAGATAGTCTCGACATTGAAGCGTGTAACGGTACCTCTAAATATGTCTTCAATGCATTAAGTCTGGAGTGCAGCGTCATCCCATTCAACAGCAGAAAGTAAAGTGCTTCAGTAATTCACATCTCCTCCTACTCTGCTCTATATTGAATTGAATGCGTGCGCTACATAGGGCTGTGGAGAAAGTAAGGCAAACATTGGATTCCGACTCCAACGCCACCAAAATAGACACAGACTCAGACTTCACGACTCCGACTTCACAACCATGGCTGTGAAGTCAGTAAGCCCTTAGAAAACACTATTTTTGATCAAAAACAGCATTAAGCCATCCCACCACGACAAGGTGCACCCATATCAGGACAGTATCCCCCTTCACTGAGCTGGGCATTTTATTTACAATACTTCCTATTGCTGTGTGTCTATTATTGGGATTCGGTCACCGTCCACCCTTAATCACATTGACATCTGTCCAGACACAGGGTAAGGTTTTAACATTAGTGAATGGTTGGTACTGTCCTGATACGTGGATATACCTTGTTGCGGTAGGATGGCTTTACACTTTTTTTTCTTAATTAAAAATAGTGTTCAGTAAGTACCTTGTTATTTATACCCACTTGCTTTTTATTTATCTACAGCACGGTATTTATTCTTATAATTTTTATCTTGGGTTTTGTCTGTTTAATGGCCAGTGTGAACATGCTCTCACACTTGTAAGAGTGTATGTATACCAACTCATGCTCTCTCATTTTTTTTCCTACATGTGAACATAGCCATATAGATTAAAATAGCAATATATTGTATAAGGGATATACTAAAATAGCCATTTAATGGTGTCAAATTGAAAATACATTAAAACTTTAATACCTATAGAAATATAAAGGTTCTGCACAACAACCAATGTGAAAGTCAAATATTTTTCCGAACTACTTCAAAAGTATCAGAACTCTATCACATGTAAAGATAAAATACGATCTAGGCGACATGTGCGACACGTTTCAATTGGGACATTAGTTGACTAATCACTTACACTAAACCCCACCCTAGCGTTTTAGGGTTTTATGAGCGTTGTAGTGGTGCTTTTAACCTAAAGTCCCTAACCCTGGTCTTATACTCACCCTTCGGTGTATTCACTTTTTTACGAATGCCACTCTGGTCCAGTGATGTCATATTGTGAGCGCAACGTCTGATTGGCCAGAAGTTAGAAATGACATCCAAAGAGCTTTAATACAAGTGAGGCTCTCATAGACATGTATTGAGTTGCGACCTCCAGCATGCTCCATGAAATGCTGGTGCAGCCAGCAGGTCTCCAACTGCATAAAACCGACGAGGGTGATGCTAGTAGTAAATGAAGATGCCGAAGGGTGAATATAAGACCAGGGGGCAGATGGGATACACCCCAGAGTGCTGCAGGAATTAAGTACTGTCATAGATAGACCATTATTTTTAATATTTAAAGATTCCATAATAACAGGGTCTGTACCACAGGACTGGCGTATAGCAAATGTGGTGCCAATATTCAAAAAGGGGACAAAAACTGAACTTGGAAATTATAGGCCAGTAAGCTTAACCTCTACTGTGGGTAAAATACTAGAGGGTTTTCTAAGAGATGCTATACTGGAGTATCTGAAGAAAAATAACCTCATGACCCATTATCAACATGGTTTTACGAGGGACCGTTCCTGTCAAACTAATCTAATAAGCTTCTATGAAGAAGTAAGTTCTGGACTGGACCAAGGAAATGCAGTGGATGTGGTGTATATGGACTTTTCAAAAGCTTTTGATACGGTGCCACACAAAAGGTTGATACATAAAATGAGGGCAATGGGGATAGGGGAAAATATGTGTAAGTGGGTTAAGAACTGGCTTAGTGATAGGAAACAAAGGGTGGTTATTAATGGAACACACTCAGAATGGGTCCCAGTTAACAGTGGGGTACCACAGGGGTCAGTGTTGGGCCCGCTTCTATTTAATATATTTATTAATGACCTTGTAGGGGGCATACAGAGTAGAATCTCAATATTTGCAGATGACACTAAACTCTGCAGGGTAATCAATACAGAGGAGGACAATTTTATATTACAGGAGGATTTATGTAAACTAGAAGCTTGGGCTGCTAAATGGCAAATGCGCTTTAATGGGGATAAATGTAAAGTCATGCACTTGGGCAGAGGAAACAAAAGGTATAATTATGTGCTTAATTGTAAAACACTGGGCAAAACTGTCACTGAAAAAGACCTGGGTGTATGGGTAGATGACAAACTCACATTTAGTGGCCAGTGTCAGGCAGCTGCTGCAAAGGCAAATAAAATAATGGGATGTATTAAAAGAGGCATAGATGCTCATGAGGAGAACATAATTTTACCTCTATACAAGTCACTAGTGCGACCACACTTAGAATACTGTGTACAATTCTGGTCTCCGGTGTATAAGAAAGACATAGCTGAACTAGAGCGGGTCCAGAGAAGAGCGACAAAAGTTATTAGAGGACTAAGGGGTCTGCAATACCAAGACAGGTTATTAAACTTGGGGTTATTTAGCTTGGAAAAACGAAGGCTTAGGGGTGATCTTATAATAATGTATAAATATATAAGGGGGCAGTACAGAGACCTTTCTAATGATCTCTTTACTCTTAGGCCTGAGACTGGGACAAGGGGGCATCCTCACAGACGCGGATTCTTTACTGTAAGAGCAGTGAGACTATGGAACTCTCTGCCACATGATGTTGTAATGAGTGAGTCACTACTAACATTTAAGAAGGGCCTGGATGCCTTTCTTGAAAACTATAATATTACCAGTTATATATACTAGATTCTTTGATAGGGCGTTGATCCAGGGAATTAGTCTGATTGCCGTATCTGGAGTCAGGAAGGAATTTTTTCCCCCAATGTGGAGATTAGTGTTGCCACATGGGGTTTTTTTTGCCTTCCTCTGGATCAACATGTTAGGCTATGGGTTGAACTAGATGGACTTAAAGTCTTCCTTCAACCTTAAAAACTATGTTACTATGTTACTATGTTACTATGACTTAGATTTAAAGCTTTAATAAGGATTAGCAAAAAACTTTGTTATTGGAGAATCTTTTTGTAGCTCCCATAATTCCCAATTTAGAATGAAGACATAGGGTTCATTTAAGGTTTGGTGCCAATGAAACACACACGTGCCCGCAGACGTTTCATAGCAGCTGTTCCCAATAGAAGTTAGTATGGGGTAATCAGAATGAAGAGAACAAACAGCTGGTACTTGTAGGCACGGTAGATACTGGAAAACAACAGCCTTTAGGTTCATAAAACATTAATAACCTCTACTATGATAAAAGGCCCCACAAAGTGGATGGATGAGCTTTTAAAACCTACAATCCCTACCTGCTCCTCCAGCTAGGCAAAGCGCTTAAAAACGTAGAACTCAACATCACATTCATCTGTTGCCCTCTCAAATGGTAACCAGGAAAATCAATATAAAAAATCAGCACTATTGCAAAATAAGATCATATTATGTGCAGTGTGTGTTGTGTGTGTGTGTGTGTGTGTGTGTGTGTATGTGTTGGTGTGTGTGTGTGTGTGTGTGGTGTGTGTGTGTGTGGTGTGTGTCTGGGATTGGCATCTACACCGTCGCAACTATAGCCACAAAATTTTGCACAGTCACACGTCTGGACCCCGAGAGCGTCATAGGCTTTGTTGTGAGGCGAAATTTTAACCCCACGCGTTCCAGTTCACCAAACAATTTTGGCCCCATCTGCATAATGGAGAGAAAGTGACAGTTACCAGTTGACAGTTGTGAATGAGAGGGGCTTAATGACAGCGCCAAAGACTAACAGCACTAAGGTGGGGCCCTGACATGGGATATTCACCATGCACGGGGACATGTATACACACCACATGCACACAAAGAGTAACAGCTGAGGTGGAGCCCCAACATTGGATACTCACCACGCACCCGAACATACAAACACACACACCACAGAGACACACACAACACAGACACCCCTCCCCCAAAGGGATACACACACATACACACACCCTATAGGGACACATGCACTCATCTCACAGGGACATACACACACACACCCTACGGGGACACAGACACACACACACCCCACAGGAACACACAGACCCCATAGGGACAGACACACACTACAGAGACCCCTCCCTCCACAAAGACACACACCACAGGGACCCCCCCACAGGGACACACGCACACCAATGGGACACCCACACACCACAGGGACACCCACACCACACAGACAGACACAGATGTGCACAAATCGCCTCACACAACTCGCCTCATACATCTGGTATCTTTAATTTCCAAAAATAAACATCTGATTAAAAACAGCCATGTGCAACACATGTGCCATATAGGGAATTAAGGCAGATGTCAGTCACATGAGCCGTCTGTTATGTGTATGTGTGAGGTAATATACACTGGCCGGCCGGGGGGAGGGTTTACTGTTGGCTGGAGATTTATTAGGCTGCCTATAGCAATCAATCACAGCTCAGCTTCCATTTTCCTACAGGTCATTAATATGACATATTCAAATTCTATGTTGTTATAGCCAACAGCAGTTACTTATTAACCCGGGCGTAGCCGGGTACTACAGCTACTATATATAGATTTATATATGCTGCTCAAAAAAAATTATATATATTATATAGTAGTTTATATATTTGACATGTATCGCACTGCTTTGCCCTTTATGTACCTATTAGCTGTAGAGTCAAGAGTTTATTTATTTGTATTTAACATATATATATATATATATATATATCTCCAACATGTCATGGCACTCCGTCACATCATTCAAATATCTATTTAGTTGGAGTATGAATTTTAGGGGTGGTATTATTTGATCATATTTTTGGGCCCGACATTTACCTTATCTTGGTACCTTTTGAGTGTGTTTACTATACACATTACATCCATGTGCTATATGTGTAGTCAAGTATTTTTGCCAGTATTGTACCATCTTTGTTTTTAATTCACCTATTTTCTCCTATTTTTTGTAATTATTTGTTCTGTTTTGAATATGAATAAAATTTGTTTTCCTATATGTCTGTGCGCTTCCAAACCTAGGTAGCACATCTATTGCATCTCACGCACTATTATGTATTTGTTTCAACTGATTTATAGTATTTTATAAAACTAAGTCTGAAAACTGAGTCCCAACATCTGAAGCTCTTCTTGTTTTCATTGCTGGTTCAGATGATGATGAGATGGAATGTTCGTGTCTGTTCTTGTTATGACATCACAGATTGATGACATCAGCCGACCACAGCCCAGAACAGAAGTGAAAAAATGATGTAGTATATAAAGTTCAGCCGATGACTAAATAAAGGAGCCCCGCCCACTTGCCCATGTCATCGCTTTGTGATGACACAGTGATCAGCGGGTATAAAACACCGACCTGGCAGCTGCACAGCCATTTGTCAGTCTGCACTCTACAAGGAAGAAGATGGAGCACCAGGAAGAAAGAAGAGTCACTGTGGAGCCCCTGACTTTCTCTGATACTCTCAGGAGTGTCATGAGACGCCTCTGATGCTCTTATGAGTGTCATGGCACCTTATAATTGTATTGTTATTAACATGCACTTTTTTTTAGCAGGTTGAGAAGGTTTATATAAGTAATATGCATTTGTGTTTTGAGGTTTATGTACATATGTATGCATGTATTTTCTTGTAATAAAGCATTTGTGTTTTGAGGTTTATGTATATATGTATGCATGTATTTTCTTGTATATAAAGCATTTGTGTTTTGAGGTTTATGTATATATGTATGCATGTATTTTCTTGTAATAAAGCATTTGTGTTTTGAGGTTTAGTATATATTGTATTCATGTATTTTCTTGTAATATGCATTTGTGTTTTGAGGTTTTATGTATATATTGTATGCATGTATTTTCTTGTAATATGCATTTGTGTTTTGAGGTTTATGTATATATGTATGCATGTATGTATTTTCTTGCTGTAGAAGGTAGATGACGAATTGCGTATGAGGTCTGCCTCTACATTCTAAACAATGGTGAAGCAAAATTAAGAGCGAGGGCGACCCAATGACCACAAAGGTTTTGAGCAAGGAATGATTTTGCTGTACGCGTTCCTGAATTGTAGTAGAATGTAGAGGAAGACCTCACACCTGGGACGTTGATCCAGGGAACTAGTCTGATTGCCATAAGTGGAGTCGGGAAGGAATTTTCCCCCTAAAATGGACAAACTGGGGCCCATAGGGGGTTTTGCCTTCCTCTGGATCAACACTTTAGCTTTTAGGTTGAACTTGTTGGACTTGTTTGTGTCTTTCAGCCTTAAAACTATAAAACTGTCCCTGTATTGAGGTTTAAGGTTGTCGGCCAGGGCTTCTCTGGGATCAGCATGTCTGCCCCAGGAAGATTTTTTGAGCCGACAGCCTTAGACTAAATCACAAAGGGGAAAATAAGCTTTAGTTAAATGGGGATAAATTAAAAGCAAAGTCACAGAAAAATCTCTTGTCCTTTTTACTATAAACTTTGGAGGAAATTTAACTCCTTTTTCTGCTGTGACTTTGCTTTTAATTTTAGGATAGGGACTCGCAAGACTATGAGGACCCTTGACGCGGGTTGCGAGCTTTGTGTATTTTGGCCAAAACATCGACCAATGCCACATAAATGTGTTATATTTTTGCTTATGTGTTTTTTTCTATATTGACTTGAGAATTTTTGGGACATTTGAGTTCCCTTTTTTGTGGCTTGGATTTTAATTTTGGTACAGGGACTTGAACTCTTGCATATTTTGGCCAAAATATCGACCAATACCTCATATTTATCATATATAGTTTTGCATGCTATGCTGGATTCAGCCTTTGCCTGACAAGATGCTTTTAACATCCAAGTGATTATTTTAATAAAGGAATTCATCTTTTTATACTGGATTGGTTACTGACTTTCTACATTTCTCATCTATATTGGCCTTGTTATCTAGGGCACCTGTCCCGATGGGGGGCATTCATAATGTTGGGCAACATCCTGATCTAATAGTATGGGTGTCATTAATAGGCTGTAAGCCTACATATGTGTGACCAGGATACAAGCCTTATCCATGTGCAATATTTATACTGAACCATCGCCCCTCCATGATCGTCTCATCAGTATTTTGCACCTGTGTTGCCTCCATTTTATACAAGGCAGATAAATACTCTTGCCCTCTTTTGCTATATTGAATTTAGATAGGGATAAATCAACCACTCCAGCATCCAGCTCACTCCTCCGGCCAGCAGCTACTCTGTAGTTACAACCCTGGGCCTGCGGCAAGCCTCTATCCCTGTACATGGGTATAATGGTGAAGGTAGAGATCCCTGACCTTGCGGTGAGTCTCTATCCCTGTACAAGGGGTATAATGGTGAAGGTAGATCTAGATCCCTGGGCCTATGGTAAGTCTCTATCCCTTTACAGGGGTATAATTGGTGAAGGTAGAGATCCCTGGGCCTATGATAAGTCTCTATCCCTTTACAGGGGTATAATGGTGAAGGTAGAGATCCCTGGGTCTGTGTGTCGCAATAAATCTACAGGTTTTAATTTATCCTTTTTTATGGCACAAAAACAAGAGCTAGGTGCAGTGGTAAAGCAGGGTACAGAAAACATCAAAAGCACATGAAGGACATAAAATCATAAAAAATGGGGTGCCAGAATCAGACCTCCATACTTCACTAGTCTAATATATAAAGCTGAATGTATGTGTGTGTGTATGTGTTTATCCGGGATTGGCGTCTACACCGTCGCAACTACAGCCACAAAATTTTGCACAGTCACACGTCTGGACCCAGAGAGCGTCATAGGCTATGTTGTGAGGCAAAATTTTAACCCTGCACGTTCCAAACAATTTCGCCCCTATCTACATAATGGGGATAAAGTGATAGGAAAAGTGTTGGAGGCAAATTGACAGCTGCCAGATGTGAACAAGGGGGACTTAAAGAATGAGAGCGATGGCGCCAAAGAGTATATACCGTACAGTTGCTAAGGTGGGGCCCTGACATAGGATACTTACCACACACGGGGATATGAACACACAAATTGTGCCACACACTACCACGTTCTTGAACACATATACCACCCTCAGCACACATTTCACCACACATACACTAAACTTGCGACATAATCACCCTAAAACACACACAAGTCTGGTATTATCCTTCAAAAATATAAATCTGATTAATAAGCAGCAAAAACTACAAGAGAAACAAATGTACCATATCTAATATATAAAGCTGAATGTGTGTGTGTGTATGTCTGGGATTGGCATCTACACCGTCGCAACTACAGCCACAAAATTTTGCACAGTCACACGTCTGGATCTCGAGAGCATCATAGGCTATGCTGTGAGGTGAAATTTTAACCCCGCGCGTTCCAATTCACCAAACAATTTTGTCCCTATCTACATAATGGAGAGAAAGTGAGAGTTGACAGTTGTGAATGAGAGGGGCTTTATGACAGTGCCAAAGACTAACAGCACTAAGGTGGGGCCCTGACATGGGATATTCACCATGCATGGGGACATGTATACACACCACATGCACACAAAGAGTAACAGCTAAGGTGGAGCCCCAACATTGGATACTCATCACGCACCCGAACACAAACACACACACCACAAAGAGACACACACAACACAGAGACACACACCACACAGACAACACCCCCCCACAGGGACACACACACATACACACCCTATAGGGACACATGCACTCACCCCACAGGGACATACACACCACACAGACAGATACAGATGTGTACAAATCGCCTCACACAACTCGCCTCATACGTCTGATTAAAAACAGCCAATGTGCAGCACATGTGCCATATAGGGAATTAAGGCAGATGTCAGTCACATGAGCTGTCTTTTAAGTGTATTTGTGAGGTAACATATACTGCCCGGCCGGGGGGAGGGTTTACTGTTGGCTGGAGATTTATTAAGGCTGCCTAAAGCAACCAATCACAGCTCAGCTTCTATTTTCTTACAGGTCATTAATATGACATATTCAAATTCTATTTTGTTATAGCTAACAGCAGTTATTTATTAACCCCCCGGGAGAAGCCAGGTAGTACAGCTAATAATAATAATAATAATCAAAAAAAGTCCTGTTCACTGGGCACTGCTAAGTTAGGAGAAGTGCTTATTTTTTCATATGGGTATATGCGAGGTGGGGCATTGCTGGCCGCCTCTGGGTGCCCGCTATATATCACATCAATAATAGCATAAAAAGAAAAAAGATAGCGGCACTCACCGGGCGTGTTTCAAAGGTGCTTTATTTGGGTACCCTCATTCCAGGGTCCCACTCAGGAGGGAGGGGGTGCAGAGACAGCAGAGATGACGGATCTCCGTTTCGGGGCTCCTACCCCTTCCACGGACCTCAATGTCTGGCATATGACGTCACTTCCGCCCTTATATAAGGGCCGGTCAAACGACATCATCGCCGCACCGTGTAATACAAAGTGCTTAATAAGTGAACAATGATAAAAACAGGTATTAGTTTACAACAATGACAATGTGTGCGCTAGATCATTATAAAACTATATACATTGAGCATAAATGTGTTTCATTTCAGTTAGCATATATTATGTGCAGGTCAGTGCACTACCTTACTTGGTTTCCTCATGCTATCCATGCAGTTACCGTATTACTTCTAAATGATGCTCCTATACCAACATGTCTATAGTAAAAAGTCCTCTTTCACTTGTCTGGGAAAACTGCTTGAATAGCAATTGCTAATCCCGCAGTTTATCCGTGGACCTGAATGGAATTCAGTCCACTGGAATCACTATATTGTTCTCATGCATCACCAGTGTATGCCGGGTATGATTCCCAATCACTATATTTTAAATATTTTTTTACTCTTTACGTGCTTTCATCCACCGGCTCAGTCAAGGTTTCCATATTTATATATATCTCAGATTATTGACTGGAAAATGTCAAGAATCCGTATTGAATTCCTGCTTAGGCACCAAAATACAAGGATCTGTAGAGTCAGGAGTGGGCTGCACAAGACTCATTCAACATGTACGGGAATACCACAACGGAAACGCTGATGTGCTGACATTCACAGGCTTAGAACGGGTGACTCCATCACGTCAGGGCGGTGACACCCATAAACAACTCCTGCAGCGCGAAAGCACATGGATCAATAATACAAAAGCTTGTGGACCAATGGGATTAAATGAACGAAATGATTTATTTCCTTTCCTTTAAAAAAATATAAAATAAAAAATTAAATAATATAATGTATAATCCCTATTAGGGTACCGATCCCTGTTGATCCTTGTATTTTGGTGCCTAAGCAGGAATTCAATACGGATTCTTGACATTTTCCAGTCAATAATCTGAGATATATATAAATATGGAAACCTTGACTGAGCCGTGGATGAAAGCACGTAAAGAGTAAAAAAATATTTAAAATATAGTGATTGGGAATCATACCCGGCATACACTGGTGATGCATGAGAACAATATAGTGATTCCAGTGGACTGAATTCCATTCAGGTCCACGGATAAACTGCGGGATTAGCAATTGCTATTCAAGCAGTTTTCCCAGACAAGTGAAAGAGGACTTTTTACTATAGACATGTTGGTATAGGAGCATCATTTAGAAGTAATACGGTAACTGCATGGATAGCATGAGGAAACCAAGTAAGGTAGTGCACTGACCTGCACATAATATATGCTAACTGAAATGAAACACATTTATGCTCAATGTATATAGTTTTATAATGATCTAGCGCACACATTGTCATTGTTGTAAACTAATACCTGTTTTTATCATGTGTCACTTATTAAGCACTTTGTATTACACGGTGCGGCGATGATGTCGTTTGACCGGCCCTTATATAAGGGCGGAAGTGACGTCATATGCCAGACATTGAGGTCCGTGGAAGGGGTAGGAGCCCCGAAACGGAGATCCGTCATCTCTGCTGTCTCTGCACCCCCTCCCTCCTGAGTGGGACCCTGGAATGAGGGTACCCAAATAAAGCACCTTTGAAACACGCCCGGTGAGTGCCGCTATCTTTTTTCTTTTTATGCTATAATAATAATAATGTTTGTGAAGTGTCCCACTAGTGATTTAACCCCTTCCCGACACAGGACGTTATACAACGTCCTGGCAGATATGAGCTGCTGCAGCTCCTGTGAGTGGGGTCACTCAGGTGTCACAGATGCTGCTGCCCTGTGACAACCTGTAGATGTATTTCCCAGAATACCCCTCTAATGTAGAGTTAGGTCATTTTGCGGGAAGGAAATAATACATGAACTTTAAGGGCCTGAATGCAACATCAATGGTAAAATTGGTAAGGCTGGTGTTATATGCACCATTTTCTATAAAACTCCATTGGCCTGTACTTTCACTCTGTCTTAATCACCTATAGCAACTAATCAGAGGTTGATACCAAAGCTGTGATTGGTTATTATGGGCAAATCAAACATTTTTTGTTCTCAAACAGATCATTAAATGTTTATACCTGTTTTTTTTCGCAGAAAAATGCTGCTGACAGATTGGCTAGAACTGAACAGGGAAAGTATATAACCACAAAATGGAAAGCATTGTAGATGGAGCATTTTCTCACTTTGTATTTCTTGGGTAATTGGCAGTTTGTTTAAAAAAACAGCATGGTCTTGGTGTGGTGATTTTATTTTTCAACAAGTTAGGACTCTCCCCTACGAATGTATTTGCTCGTCTGTGCAGTGTCCGCAATTAGAGACCAAAGCTTTGGTCCCTATTTGCGGGACATTGCACAGACGGGCAAATACGCTTGTGTGGGCGAGCCTTAAATGTAATTTCTCCTATAGACCTCCATTGTTAGTGACCTAACAGCAGAAAAATATCTTAGTCCCCAGGTGGTTAAAACCCTGAGATGTGTGTATTTACAGATGTCCCAGATGGTCATTGTTCATGAAACGGTCCTCACAAGGATAGTAAAAATCAGGTTCCTTATTTTAAGCAATATTGATTAGCTCAAGTGATAACTGTGGTTACACATTGCACTTAAATATTCCTATGTGATTGCCTTGTTAATATCACTGCAGGGAATGGTAGTCCCCAAATATATGTTCCAGTCAGGTGTCCCCCTAAAGCACTTAAACGAGTGTGTGTTGTGTGTGTGTGTGTGTGTGTGTGTTGTGTGTGTGTGTGTGTGTAAGGAAAAGTTCAAGTCAACTCCCCACTTTGTAGACTCCGGATAATGATTACCACCTCTGTCGGTTATGAGCCCGGAGATAAAGATAGGAGCACTCTTGCTGAACTTATAGGACCAGAAGGAATTTTTTCCAGCTGTCCTTCAGGTGATCATTTAAAAAAGGTTTTATTTATAAAAACAAATATCAAAAGGCTACATCCAAAATTACTCCCAAGCAATTACTGACACCGCAATCCCCCGGGACTACGGGTTTCAGCAACTCAAGGAAGGCACTACAGGTGCTGAAACGCGTAGTCCGGGGTAAATGTGGTGTCAATAATGGTTTGTCTGAGGGTAAGTTGGAGAAAATTCTTTTTGGTACTATAAATATTATATATATTATTTTGTTGCAATAGTGCTGTTTCTTTACATAGATTTTTAATGATTGAATATGGAACATTATATATCTCATGCATACATACATACACAAGTTATTTCTGCGCTCAACCAGTACATTCCTCAGGTTTAATACTGAAACGCGTAGTCTAATTTCATCAATAAAATCCTGATGAAGATGAGCACATTCACTCCTTCACCTACCTTTCACTCCATACCTGCTCATTAATTCTGTCAGACAGCTCCTTGTGTTCTTTCTCTCCTCTCCCGTAGCTGATAACACCAGAAGGAGGAGAAGAGGTGTCAGACCCCAACTGATCTGATATCGATGACCTATTATGAGGAGGGGTCATCAATCTCACAGTCATAGAAAACCCCTGGAGGGTTTTGGGTTACAGCAATTTGTACTTAAATGGCCAAAAAAGTGTTATATGATTTCTGGAACATGTTAAGCAGAAGATCTGCATGGATCACAGACTTTGGGTAGATGTATCTAGGTATTTTTGTTAAAATACTGCTCTAAAACACCTTCAAATGTGGCAAAAATTTGTTGGGCAGGACAGGGCATGCCGAAAAATTGCCCAGCGCCATTTCCTACACTGGTGAAGCATCACCGAGTGAGCCAATGTCTGTTTGCACGGCAGAGCGGGCTTTCCTATCAGGGCTGTGGAGTCAGTAAGCCAAACATCCGACTCCAATTTCTCAATTTCCCTGAATCCAACTCTGACTCCACCCAAAAAAGACACTAAATTCGACTCCACAACTCCAACTTCACAACCCTGTTTCTTATATCGCCCAGCTGCTGTGACCTCACCTTCCAGTTTAGAAGTCAGATTTGAATACACGTGGTGGTCAATAGACAAGTGGGTTATTGGAGATCAGCGGTTCCAGGCGGAGCACAGTTGGGGGCAGGACTGGTAATGGCTGTTTCTGGTGAGTTTTTATGTCCTTTTCTGTGAACTCAAGTTGGATTCCCTCTCCACATTCACCATGTAAGGCCGAGTTCACATTTGCGTTTGTGTCTGCAAGCGGAGGATATGCAGACACACAAACGCTGCCATACTGATGTGAACGCAGCGGAGATTCTCTGTATGCGTTCACATCAGTATGATGCCCGGCCAGCCAATCAGCGATCTCAGTGGTGGCCAGGAGGCGAAGATCAGCGGCAGAGATCTACTCCTCCCGGCTGCTGCCGATATCGCTAATTGGCCACCGGGAGTGATTTCAAAGCGATCCATTGAGATCCATGCATTTTTTGTGCGCTTGCTGATAAAACAAGCGCCTGTGAACACATACAAAATGCAACAGACTGCGTTCGAGGGCAAATGAGGGTGCATAAATTATGCGCATCCAAACGCAACCGCACGCAGGATACCATGCGTTCCCATGTTAAACATAGGAATGCAGTGTGCATGCGTTTGTCTGCATTCGGTTATGCTGCGTTCCGACTGCTAATGTGAAACCGGCCTAAGCACAGACGACAAATTAGACTGAAATGAAACATTTCTCTCCATTTGCTGTTCCCCTCCCCTTCTTGTCCAGTATTGAAATCTGAAGAAATTTATTGAGTTAAACTTTTTTTTTTTTAAATTCTGCAAATTTAAATTTCTAAAGATTCACTCATATCTAGAATTAAAAGGTGATGACCACAACCCATTATCATCAGGAATATACCAACTCACCTGTCAGACTCTTAAAGCAAGATACAGTATATACTGTATATATAAGAAACGAGCAACAGGACTCTGCAAACATTGAGGACGTAAAGTGAACATCTGCCGCACGTAAAAACCTGAAGTTCTTGGGCTCAAAATGTGCTTTGCCAGCGACAATGTGCCCCTTTGAGATGTGACCCTAGTGATACAGAAGGGCAACTCTGCCAAATCCAAATCTGCCTGTAAGTTTTCAGAAGGAGACCTGACATTAGACTCATGTGAATGTATTCTATAGAGTCAAACGCAAACTGTTTTCGCCCACTCCAGCTGATGCTTGGCACTGTGCGCGGTCATTTTACATTCAGCCTCAGTAAAAATGAAATCCATAAAGATGAACAATTCTTCTGCTGATTTCCCTTCCAGAATATTTAGAATTTGGTCACATATTGGTAAACTGACTTCAGCTTGCTAATAGACATTGAAAGAAGATTTAGGGTATGTGCACATCAGTCGGTTTGTGGGCTGGTTTTGCACGTTTTCCGTCGGTGGTTCCCGCTGAGTTTTATGGTAATTTATGTTAATCCTACCCACCGGTAGGATTAACATGCTAGTCAATGGAGTTTTGGAAACGCTGTGTACATTACAACGTTTTTCTTCTTGACGATTTTAGTTTATTCACCGGTTTCCGACCGGTTCTCAAAGATAGAGCAAGCGACTTCTTTTTAGCGTTTTTCCAGCGGGTCCAGCTGAACAAGTGCAGCAGAGACCAGTCTGGAAATCGCTAAGGAAGACGCCGGGGAAATCGCCAAGAACACGCTGTGCGACCGCTAGTAACCCGTTTGCAAATCGTTAGCAAAACCTAACAAAACCAGGGACACTGGCGACTGCAGAAAACTCAGTTTCTGCCAGTCTCCACCGGTTCCCGGTCGGTCTGCAAAGATGCAGAACCGACAGATGTGCACATACCCTTAAAGGGAAACCACCAGCAGGATTTTGACATGTAAAGTACAGGCAGTGCTTGGAGGATTAATCAAACCACACCTTCACTTTCCAGATTGAATGTGTTATTGCAGAAAAAAATGTTTACAAAGGTTCAGAAATGGGAGCAGTAGTTGATTGGCATGGGCAGCAGGGGCGGCTGATGGGAGTCGGCTCTTTCTTTATTGTTCCTCCCTGTGTGCGCTGCTCAGCTCTACGTAAACACTACCCTTCTTCCCTGTCAGCGCCATTACTGCCATGTCCGGTACCTGCACATTAGAATGTTGAAGTATTTCAATCACTTCAATAAAATGGTGCCTGTGCATATCACTATATCCGGGCCATCTTATTAAGATGCTGCCCTCCGGTGTTTGACGTGTCTCCCGTGGTGCTTACGAGGGCAGATGATGCAAGGGTGCATGCGCCGACTTCGTAACAAGTCACTGATTCTGTAGAAGCCGGAGGATAGCATCTTCAATAAATGGCACCAGAGATAGCGATATGCGATATACTTCAACATTCTAATGTGCAAGCACCGGACATGGCAGTAATGGAGCCGACGGGGAGGGGGGAGTTATTTATTATAGAGCTGAAAATAGTGCACAAAGGGGAGGAACAATAAGGAAAGACCCAACCAAAGTAAGTCCACCACATTGCACATGCCAATCTGGGTGGTTTTCATGCAAATGCCAATTGCTCTGCATAGTGTTGGGCTGCAAGCTCATTTCCTACTTGTAGATGTTGGGCCCTCATACCACCCTTATGTGGTCAGTTTCTGACAGTTTGAGCAGACACATGGATATTAGTAGTCCATTGGAGGTTTTTTTGCAGGGCTCTGGCACTGCTCCTCACAAAGGTCCTGCTGGGTTGTTGCCTCATATGGCCCCTTCACGTCTTCTGGTGTAATGGCCTGTGTCCTGGTATCTGCTCCATGCTTTGGACACTGCGCTGACAGACACAGCTAACTTTCTTGCCACAGCTCGCATTGATGTGCCATCCTGGATGAGCTGCACTACCTGAGCAACTTCACTGAGTTTTAGACACCATCTCATGCTACGTCTAGGCGTGAGAGCAATGAAAAAATGCAAAAGTGACCAAAACACAACAGTCAAAAAGGATGAGAACTGTCAGGACTCTAAATCTTCTGTTTACCTTTTGTGCATTCTAGCCCTTTTCCAAAATGGTGTCTGCTGCTTCGCTCAAGTTCATGTTCTTCTCCTTCCCTGCATTTATAAACCCTAGTTTAGCTTCTAGCCAATTCTTAAGTATTCTGCTTGAATTCCTGGCTCTTTGTGTCTCAAGATTCCCTCCTGCAGTAAGTCCAGCTCAGCTCTTTACAGCAACCTGCCAGGCCTGGTAATATAAGCCGTCTTTTAATGGCGGATTTACACGTTGCGATATCGGAGTTCAATTTCAATGAAAAGTCACATGGTTCAATCGTTGGACCGATATCGTTCCTGCGTTGTATGGTGTGAACGTCCAATACGATGCAGGAACGATGTCAATGCGATATCGGGGATTGAATGAGCGTGCTATTCAATGCTCCGATATTGAAGGGAGATTGGAGCTGGATCGTGCTGTGTGACAGCCCAACTACGATGCGATTTTAAACGTCACCCATTCACTCCCATGTTAAATGTTCGATCCTGGGTTGGGGGCGTAGACATCGCACGGACGTTGTATTCCGATATCGCAGCGTGTAAACCTCCGATGCGATGCGGGAGAAACGTGCACTAAATGCGCGCTCCCGCGCCATTGAGTTGCGATATCGCAACGATATTGAAACGTGTAAACCGACCATAAGAGTTTATTGTTGTTAAGTGTGCAGTAGCAGTACTCTGGACATCTTGAACGTTCTTAAGGCTCACCTGCTCTTCAACGGTTTCGGCATCTCCCAAGAGACTTTCCTTGCTTTGTTTATTGTACATTTGATGATCTTTGCTCACTTGCTGCACTTCACGTTTGTTTTCAATCATGTGTGTAAAATACAGACTTTCTCACATTAACTTTGTTCAGTTGAATCATTGTTTCAAGTTAAGAGTTTCCCGAGTGTTCCATTATAATTATTACAAAAACAGAGACATTTTCAGTGGTCAGCATCTGCAGAACCGCTCCTTTATAGGGGGTGTCTTATCATCTCTACCTGTTGTCTGTTCCATTTTCAGAACAGCAGGAGAAATTGATTCACAATCAGTGTTGCTTCATAATTGGACAGGGTTATTGACTTGGGAGTACCATTATGTTGTTTAAGTGTTACCTATTATTTTGAGCAGTGCATGCATACATATATGTATATATACGTTTGGCCATGTAATGTTTTATATAATTAAAATAACAGGGTGCAAAGTAACAGTCAAAGCTGTCAGAGAAAATTACATTCTAGCCGTAACTCAGTTCTCCCATAATAAATGCACATCACGATCAGGTTGATGCAACATCACATCCCCATTCGACAGAGTGCGCATCATCGTCGGCTAATTCTCAGGCTCTTTCCACTTCTTTGGCCTTTCATCTCCTCCACAGTGGCGTTGATGAGCCTTTTGAGTAATAATTTAATTTCTACACAGATGTTTCTACAGCTGCAGAAAACAATCTACATTCTACGCTGGTAAAACAGTAATTAAGGTGGGAGAGGAGGCAATCAACAATTTTATATATTAACCTATACAAAACACATTTCATTATTCAGGAAAACCTGATACAAATAATTAACTTTTTTCCATGGTTTGTATAAAAAAAAATAAATAAAATAAACAAGATATTCCCATATGTAACTGAAAATTATACATAAAAAGGTCATTAGCTTATCTCAGCGAGCCAGTATGGGAGGAAATACTGCCAGAATATAAGAAAGTACGCCTGATATATTATCCCACCAGACAGGCTCACAATCCAGTTAAAGCCAAGGAAAAAGTTCTGATGTGTCGAAACGCATTTACTATGTGGCAATAAAAAAGCCATTTACTTCAAAGTGCACAAGGGCTTTAGTAGAAAACTCCAGTAAAAATATCCTTCAGACGCCTCAATAAAAGACTTTAGTATTAAATTCTCTATTTATTACGGAAAGACAAAAGAACAACAAAAAAAAGGAACAAGGTCCCGGTGAGAACGCTAAAGACGACTACATTTGTTGCAGGAAAGGATAAAATGTAACTATGGTAAAGTGTAACGAGCCAGAAAACCAACCTGGGGTATGGGGGAAATAAGAGATATGCCAAAATAAGGAGCAGTTGGAGAAATTAACACATCTTGGGAGAACTGAAGGAGAAAAACATAGGCAAAAACATTAGGACTCATTTAGGGTTACTAGAGATAACGAGAGACAGATGGCACTCACCGTTCTGAGCTTTAATTGATATTCATGTTCAAGTGCAGATACACATGGCGGAGGGAGGGGAGTGGAGACACACAGACGACAGCGGCTGTTTTGTGCTTGGTAGCGCTTCCACAGGTCCTGCCAGGATCTGAGGAAGCTCTACCAAGCGCGAAACCGCTGCTGTCGTCTGTGTGTCTCCACTCCCCCTCCCTCTGCAATGTGTATCTGCTCCTGAACATGAAAGTAAACTAAAATAAATCTCAGATTGGTGAGTGTAATCTGTCCATCTTTATCTCTATTGACTGTTTCTGACGGACTGTGTGTGAGATTGAGCACCACCGGAGCTGCTTTTACTATGGAGAGTGTAAGCGCAATACTATTAGCAACAGAGGAGCCTGTGATAAGCAGTGCCCAAATTTTCCTCTCTTCATTTAGGGTTACAATTTCAAATATAAGGGTGGAATCACAGTGTCCATGTGATATACATCGTTTGGAGATCGTTTGTGAGCTGTCACACATGTAGATATCGTGAACGACGCACCAACGATCCAGCGAGCAGCTATCATTCACACAACACAGCAAACGATACTTGTTCGCTGTGGTCAATAGGGTAAATCGTTAAGGACATCGTTATCGCGGTGTCACACAGAACGATGCAGCAGGTTGGCTGATCGAGGATCGTTTGATTTGAGAACATGTTCTCAAATCTGCGATCCAACGATTTATCGTAATTGAATCTCGGTGTCACACTCAATGAAGTAGTAACGATATTGTTTGAATGACTCCAAACCGGTGATCGTTCGCGATATTGTACCATGTAACGGGGCCTTAACTCGGACGTGTCACGGATAAGTAACTTGGAATGGCTCTCTCCCTCTCTGGACAGGAGCGTCAGCTGCTTCGGTTTCTAAGCAGCTCCACCCTCCCGTCCCCACACAGGAGAGCCATTCCAGGTTACTCATCCATGGCACGCCCGATTTAGTCTTATATCACATGGACAGTGTGATTCCACCCTTACAGAAACATCTAAACCAAAAATCCAGTGGATCAGTCAAAAAATATCACAATAAAAGTTGTATGCATTATTAAAATGGTTGTCTGGTCTTAAAGAGGACCTGTCACCAACCATACATGTTGAGCTAAGGGCAGCACTGAATTCAGGCAAGGGGTCCCCCATGTCTGATGGCGGCTGGTACCCAGAGATAATAGTTTAGTTAAACTTAGAAGCTGGAGCCAAGTAGGCTGTCCCTGGTATGGCAGCCTGTGTCTCTGTGCCGCCTCTGTACTGCCAATCACATCCTCCTCGCTTTATTTGTGCTGGTGACGCAGTAGGTAATGTTATCCCCGCCTCCGGCTGTGACATCAAATCATTTCCCTGCCCAGCTGCATGTTATGCTATGAAGCTGGGCGGTGAAATGCTCTGACATCACAGCAGGAGGCGGGACAGCTGGCTGGGGATAACCATTACCTCGCTCTGCCTATGTCACCAGCACAGGGAGCAGAGACAGAGCGAGGAGGACGTGATTGGCAGCAGGGAGGCGGCACAGAGACACAGGCTGCCGCAAGAGGGACAGCCTACTTGGCTCCAGCTTGTAAGTTTTACTAAACTATTCGGGGTACCAGGCGCCAGACATGGGGGACCCCTTGCCTGAATGCAGCAGACATGCTGCATTCAGTGCTGCCCCTAGCTTCATATCCATGGCGGGGGGTGACAGGTCCTCTTTAAGAAAAGTTTGCAGTCACTCTTGACTGCAGGCTTCTGAATCTTTACTGCAGGCGCACAACATACACTGTCAAGATTAATTGGTATTTACAGTCATATGATCATATGTATGGGTTTTGCATACTTCTGATCGCAATCCAACTAGATGTGCTCAGACTCACACAATTCACTTATATTGTGCGAGACGGAGCTTACCTTAGTCTGAAATCTGAAAATCGAATACTTGCAATAATGTTAGCACCCACTCTCGGAAGCAATATCAGAGGATCCTGACAGTGTGCAGTGCATGGGCTGTAAGGATTCAGAAGTCTGCAGTCACATTTAGCAGAAGACCAGACAATTTCTTCAAATTGATTTTTGAGACTCAAAGAAGCTGGTGTATTTACTTTGAAAATCCATTTTAGAATGTCTACCCAATATTAAAATGAGTATTTTTTTTCTTTAATTTCAGGATTTATATTTTTATTTATTTCAAGATTATAATTTTATCTCAGGATTAAACAGCCATGCTGATATGGATTTACACAGTATGTATATCAGTTTCATTAGGTTTAAAGTGAACCTGTCGCCAGATTTTTGATCTCTAAACTAAAACCACCATCTTCAGCAGGACCTCTGCTGCATTCTATGAATGGTGCCCATTATGCCCTGACACACCCTGAAAAACTCATTGATACCTTATAAAATTCTCCCGCTCTGTATGTAAATTTCTTCAGTCCAGTCCCATAGGGGTCATTGCAGCGCCATCCGTCCTGCTTCTCCTCGCTGAAAAGCCTCCTCTTCTTCTAACAGATGTGGATAAAACCTCCTGCATCATCCACATCGCCAAGGGAAATATCGCGCAAGCGCAGTGACCTACCCAGTTCGCGCATGCACAATCATGCTTTAGGCTTTGCCCGCAGTAGGGCAGAGCACAGTGCACTTGCGCGAGCTGGAGAGGCACAGGCACGACATTTTCCCCCGGCTTTGTGGATGATTCAGGAAGCATTATCCAAATGAATCAGAAGTAGTCATGGAGGTTGGACGGCGCAGAGAGTTGCTATCAAGCCCATCGGACCAGACCGAAGAAATTTACACAGTGGGAGATTTTTATAAGGTATTTATGAGATATACAGGAGGAGTCAGGGCACAATAGGCACCTTCATAGGATGCAGCTTAAGTGCTGCTGAATGTGGTGGTTTTAGTTAAAGAGAGTAAAAATCTGGTGACAGGTTCACTTTAATAAATCTTTTACATAATAAATCACGAAATTAAAGATTACATTAAGTATCTACAATATACTTACCTAGTGGTGTCTGTCATCAACTCCCAAGGCCACAAGTCACTGCACTGCTGGAAGCCATGCCATATTTGCACACCCAAGTGTTGGGTGTGCCAACATGGTCCCAGCTGGTGGCAGTACCGACTCAAAATCAACGCCACCCACCTCACACCAAACACCTCCGGCAGCATCCCGAACGCAGCCCCCCAACTTACCAGATGATAAAGGACCTGTAGTGATGTCAAAATCATGTCATCAGTCGCGTTCACAGGTGGAGCCAAGTTCACGTGACTGATCACAATGTCACAGTCAGACGCTGCGCTCAGCACCTGCTGCACAGGGTAGTAGGGGGGAGACACGGCGCCCAGGGAGGGCACGGGGGGGAGACACGGCGCCCAGAGGCAGGGGAGACACGGCGCCCACAGGCAGGGGAGACACGGCGCCCACAGGCAGGGGAGACACGGCGCCCAGTTGGTATTTCTCAGACAATTGTTTGCCCGAACCACTGTGTATTTAAATGTATAAGCCAGAGCAACCATCACCGACAATGCAGCCTACATTTCTTGAATACTCGGTAAGACGCCTGCAATGTGACCTATAGATTATTTTTTTTGGTCAAACTTTTACACTATACTACTGCTGAGTGTCACTAGTATTATTTAATCATTGTAAAGACAATACAGGATTCGTTTTCTACATTGCTAAATAAACTGAGCATTAAAAAGGAGTAATAATGCAAGTGCGTAAATAACGAGTGAATACAATTATTACATAGTGTCTATTAAGAGTCAATTATCACTAATGAGTAATCCTGTAAAGAGTCTGTTGTTGGCAGATAGCTGCAATTCTTTTGAGGGTTACTTTGTTTTCTTGGTATTTATCATAAGCATCAAGCTGCAAAGACGACAAAAGCTTTGGATCCGTAATCTTAAAACATACAAAGAGCCTAAGAAGGTTCCAGCTTTTCATGCTCTGTATGAACGAGCCGCCATCGTCCAGTAACTAAGCAAAGATTGCACAGAAGGGGACCACACAGTGGTGGAGGAGGAACAGAATAGTTATTTAAGATGATTAACAATAACAAGATATATGAAATAAAGTGTTTCTATACAAGGGGAGCTGCCTGGGAGATCAGTTTTTTAGGTTCCATTCTTAATACTTTACTATGGGCTGTATCAGATCTGAAGTTTTACTAAGTAAAATTCACTAAAAATTTACCTAAATGTTTCATATGCAAATTGTCTCTTCAGAGAGGAAGATGACCAACTCTAGTGTCACCTATTGGAAATAGCAATCCTAAAAGTCATTATCGACCCTTAAACAAGCCTTGTCACATGACTTAGGATAATATCCAAACTATAATCTTCAAATTGAGATTCTGGTTTGGCTTTTATCCTAAATCATGTGACGAGGCTCGTTAAAAGGCTTGATATTTACTTTTAGGATTGCTACTTCCATTATGTGATGCTAGAGTTGGTCATCTTCCTCTCTGAAGAGACAATTTACATATTTAATTTCCCAGAGGAGCATTGGAGACATTTAAGTCTCTTACACTAGTATGACAAATCTGACATGTCATCTCTCCACAAGGAGAAACCTTATCCCTCAGATCCCCAAATGTTTCATAATCTGCAAAATGATCTAGATTACCGTAAATAGGGGTCCATATTAAGGCCCCGTTACAAGCTGCGATGTGACAGCGATCTGACCAACTATGTGGATCGCTGCCACATCGTGAACTGATCGCTGGTGACCTGTCACACAGGCAGACTCACCAGTGATCAGGACCAGCGAGAACACTGGTAACCAGGGTAAACAGCAGGTAACTAAGCTGAGCGCGGTGCTTAGTTACCCACTGTTTACCCTGGTTACCTGCTCCCAGCGCTTCCTGTGCGGCACTGGGAGGTCATTCATCGTTGGTCTCCCGCTGTCACACACCAATGCTGGCTGTCCAGCGGGAGACCAACGATGCATTTAAGGTCCTGGCCATAAATCTACGATCAATGACTTATCGTTGATCGTTGATACGTGTCACACACAACGATGTTGTTTCGACATCTCTGCAACAAAACCAAACGATATCGCTGTGTGTAACGGGCCCTTTACTCAGCATGTTGTCTTCCCAATTTATTTAAAAGCCAATCTTACTAATATCATTAAAAAAACTATATAAATTAATCACAATTGTAACAAAATAAAGATCTATACACAATTTTATTTTACGTCATAAAGAATTTACATTAGATGTTATAACATTATTTTATATGGTTTACTACGTTGCATCTCTAACCCTGCTGGAATTGACAGAAGTGATGCCAATATATCCACATGGATTTGAAGAGTAATGGTGGGTTTACACGCTTCAATATCGTTGCGACATCGCAACTCAATGGCGCGGGAGCGCGCAATTAGTGCACGTTTCTCCCGCATCGCATTGGATGTTTACACGCTGCGATATCGGAATACAACGTCCGTGCGATGTCTACGCCCCCCAACCCAGGATCGCACACTTAACATGGGAGTCAATGGGTGACGTTTCAAATCGCATCGTAGTTGTGCGTACACAGAACGATCCGACTTCAATCTTCCTTCAATATCGGGGCATTGAATAGCACGCTCATTCAATCCCCGATATCGCATTGACATCGTTCCTGCATCGTATTGGACGTTCACACCATACAACGCAGGCACGATGTCGGGTCCAACGATTGAACCACGTGACTTTTGATTGAAATCGTACTACGATATCGCAACGTGTAACCCGCCATAAGAACACCACCGAGAAGCCAACAAGAGTCAAAACCATACTCCCCTCTACTGGATCACGAAATGTCTGTGGAAGTGACACCAGCACAAGATCCGCACAGCTGGAGCTTTATGAAATTATTCCCCATGATCAAGCTAAAAGGGAAGCTGTTACCAGATTTTTTGATATCTCAGAGCTGCATGATGTAGGGGAAGAGATCCAGATTCCAGAGATGCTGCAGTGTTAATAAAATCAAGTTTTATTATCTGCATATCTAGCAGTTCTCTGAATGCTGAGCTCTGTATAATCCCACCCACATCACTTATTGGCAGCTTTGTGTGTTACTGTGCATAGGCAGAAAGATGCCGATCAATCCTGGGGTTGGAGTTACACACGGCTCATGAATATTGAGTATAATATGGCAGCAGGTTTATTATCCTAAAGTGATCATCTCCTGCTGATAAATCAGTTATTTTATTGAGGTAACAACAAGCAGCTCAATGAGTGACACATCGCTGGATTCAGAGTCTAATTCTCTAGATTACTCTGCTCTCTGATTAGGTGGCAAAAATATTTTGACAATTCCCGTTAAGATTAACATACTCAATACCAAGCATTGTCTGGAATAGCGTAAAAGCACACAGCCACTTTAAGTGAATCAGTGGAAATGTGTTATTTTTCTTTATTCATCAAGTTTAAAGAAGACCTGTCACCCCCCTTATGCTTTCCAAAGTGAAAGCACCACTGAATGCAGCATGTATCATCTCTTTACCCTCCTGCAACCTGAAAAAAACACTTTGGAAAGTTTAGAGTTAAGAGGTCCAAGGAGCTTATCATGCTGTACTGCTGGCACAATCCTCCCCGCCTCCTGCGTGTGTACTGCCTCCTCTTTGGCTCCACACACAGACACACACAAGCAGGAGGCGGGGAGAGCCGGGCTGGCAGCGAGCACAGCATTTCCAGATAAGCCCCTCGGACCTCTTAACTCTAAACCTTCCAAAGTGTTTTTTTCAGGTTACAGGGGGGTAGAGACTTGGTGCACACCTTCCCTGAATGCTGTATACACGCTAGAACAGGCTCTCTTTAAAGGGAATCTGTCATAAGCATTTTTGCCACCACATCTGAGAGCAGCATGATGGATGAGCCGAGGCCCTGATTCCAGTGGTGTGTCACTTACTAATATGATTACTGTAGTTTTCCTAAAAAAAAACAAAAACACTGTTTTCTCATCTGGAGATTATCACTACAGGAATGGTAAACCTGCTGCCATTTAGTTAAACCATGCCACCAGTGATTGACAACTTACTGCCTATGCACAGTGTACAGACAAAGCAGCCAATCAGTGGTGTGGTGGGGTTATACACGGTTTAGCATTCAGAGAACTGGTAGATCTACAGCAGATAAAAACAATGATTTTATCAAAATGACAGTAAACCGGTAAGTGACATTACTGTTATGGTTTACCCTACATCTTACCAGGGACAGTATAGGGGGCCCAGGTTCCTTCCCTCCTTTTCTCCCAAGTCTTGAAAACAAAATGAAAATAAGGCCTCACACAACTGTGCCAAAAATAAATTATAAACAAAATATTATTCTGGTCTTAAAAGACCAAAATTGGCCGCATCCTATAGGGACTAAGCGTGGTGTCTTGGCTGGAAATTGCAAAAACAGGACTGAGTGGAAATAAAGTAGCTGCGGGCCGAACACCTGGGCCGTTATATAGAAATAAGCAGAACATGAAGAAGAGCTCGGTGGAGAGAACCATTATCTGTCAAAAGCTTTAAACGGATTCTAAAGCGCTCGGCTAAATGTAACTTAAAGGAACGGAAAGATACCAGAGAATAATACATTAGAAGAGGAGCTTTTATCTTAAAAACGACGTGGCCTTTTTCTACACTATTTCTGATGTGCAGTCAGGAAGCTTCGAAGGCTTTTCTAATGGGAACCTTCCTCCTCCCGTCAGGGCTATACATGAAGACGGCATTTCACTTCAGATGATGGAGAGGACAAATTAGCTAACCTCGTTAATGAGGCCGCACAAAATGGCTAAAATGTCAAACTTTTGTTCTACTAATTGTTCAACTTTGTAGAATAGAAAATCTAGACACAATATATTTAATTATGCTCTACAGCTAGATACTGTGCCTGGTATAAAAACAATAAAGCCATTGATCTATACACAAGACCAATTACCAGCCTCACTTTAACGGAGCACAAACAATAAAATCAGCTTTGACTAATGTAATCAGTGTTTGTCGTCTTCTACGATGAAAAGTTGTAAATAAAATAAATGATCATAAAGTTGTTACTTTTCACTACTGGAAAACCCATTCATAACAGGTGCACTATCCATCATAGAATAACACACTGCATACCTACATGTACTGAAGGAATACCTAATGGCGTTGCCAGCTTGAAGTGACTGCAGACGTGTGAGACTTACAGCATGCACAATGTGAGCTGTCAGGATTCTGCGATACCAGGAGAAGGCATTCATGTGACCAGCAAGTATGAAATATGAATACTCCCGCATGACTAGTCAGCACGATCATCGAAAGTATGCAAATCGCATACTTGCGTTGTGTTCATGTGCACATCTGCTACTGGTGAATCCTAACAGCACATATACTGCGAGCTGTGCAATGGCCGTGTATGACCATACAGGGACATGGTCTGATCATACCACATCTCCTGTGCTGGAGATAACGTTACATAGGTGTTCCTGCCATGTACTGTGTAATGGATGTGTCTGACCATACAGGAGCATAGTCTGGTATACCACATCTCCTGTGATGAGATAACGTTATATATGTGTCCCTGCTATGTACTGTGTAATGGATGTGTCTGACTGTACAGGGACACAACACAGAACCTGACATCACGAACAGAACTGGAGGGCAAATCTGCATTGTTTGTGCTGAAATAGTCTGTTGTGCGCTGTCCAGTGCTGAAATATCAGCACAGCGGCTTGCAGGGGAGCTGGCCGCGGTGCTGATATTTCAGCCATGGAGCTCTCCAGGTGCTGAAATTCAGCAGTGGCTGCTTTTATCAGCCGACCATAATTTCAGCACTCAGCGTTCGGGAACCGGACCGATTTTGTGTCGGATTTGGCGCCCATAGACTCGCATGACCCGGAGGATCCGCTTTTGTCCGACTTTTTCATCAGACACAAAAAATGATGCAGACTCCGGTTTTGTGTCGGATGCAAAAATCGGACAAAACCAATCCTCCTGGAAAACCAGCAATCCAGGGTGCCAAATAGGCACAATCCGTGCATTGGGATACATGGGGGGCAAAATCAGGTCCGGGGCAGCCCTGATCCAAAAAACAATGGTGTGAAGCCAAACTTTAAGTCTTTCATAGCTCTGTGTACATGGAGATAACAATGCTTATAGTTTCCATTCTGGAGTTAGGGATTCTTGAGGAATTGCGTTACGTACCCGTACCTTTGATGGAAGTAAACCTCAGACACACAGCAAGAAACGCTTCTCCTGTCCAACTTTGCAGAACACGTCTGCGATAAATGGAGTGGAGATACCAAACGATAGTAATTAACGTCAACTGCATTAAGCAGAAACAAGATAATGAACTGATGGATTCGTGATTGCATATAATGGCTGATAAATGGAAATGTTCTTGATTTAATAAAGTAGCAAAGATTCAAAAGTCTCATTAAGTACGAAATAGTAAAAATAAAACAACCCAGAAAACACTATCTGCTTTATATTAATATATTAGACTCAAGCATCAAGAAAACAACCTGAAAATAACTGAGGAGTGGAACAAAACATCAAATAATTCATTATATCCAATAAATGGTCCCCCGCCAACTAAAATAGAGGCCGATCCCGGGGACAGGTGTATTGTGCGCTAATAAGGCCATGGAAAAGAAGGTCAGCTCTCTTGGGAATGATAAAAAACGGAGAAAGGCACAAGCAGGACCCCAATTACCCACACAAATCATGATGTGGATCTTTATTAAACTATGTCACTATATGTCTCTGTAACAGGGAGGCTTCTACGCTGAAACCAGATAATTAATAAGCCTCAGCGGCAGGATCGGATGTAATTGAACCTTAGGTCATGGTTTTCTAACCAGTCCTTGAAACCTTTTCACACATGCTAAAGAGGAAAACAGCATCAAGTGCCGTCTTCTTACATTAAGAAGGCAAACGGGACTCAGTATCAGAATTAACTAGCCCTCCCGAACACACAGGCCTCGATCCCTAAAGCAATGTCACCACGGTCTCTCTTACTTGGAGACTTGTGACTGGTTTGAGACATCTGTCCGTTTTCTGTATTGAGACTTCATATTAAACGTGTTTCTTTCCTTTGGCAGTGTAGGAGTTAATGTCAGTTTTCTGTTGCTAGCAAACTCCTCTTCCAGGTGTGGATATTTTGTGATCACTCCCATCTCCTTTACATGGTGACATGAGCCAGCATACAATGCTGGTTATTTAATTCTGTCATGTCTTGACTAACTGTGGTGAAGGATCTTCTCTGGAGAGGAGAGGTGAGAATAAAAAAGAGAGAGAGGTGAGAAAAGAGGTGAGAAAAGAGGGGAGAAGAGGAGAAGGGAAAGGGGAGAAGAGGAGAAGGGAAAGGGGAGAAGAGGAGAAGGGAAAGGGGAGAAGAGGAGAAGGGAAAGGGGAGAAGAGGAGAAGGGAAAGGGGAGAAGAGGAGAAGGAAAGGGGAGAAGAGGAGAAGGGAAAGGGGAGAAAAGGAGAAGGGAAAGGGGAGAAGAGGAGAAGGGAAAGGGGAGAGAGGAGAAGGGAAAGGGGAGAGAGGAGAAGGGAAAGGGGAGAAGAGGAGAAGGGAAAGGGGAGAGAGGAGAAGGGAAAGGGGAGAAGAGGAGAAGGGAAAGGGGAGAGAGGAGAAGGGAAAGGGGAGAGAGGAGAAGGAAAGGGGGAGGTGAAAAAGGAGAGGAGAAGGGGAAGAGTGAGAAAGGAGAGAACAAGACGAAGAACAAGACGAGAGAAGGAGAGGGGAGAAGGAGAGGAGAGGGGAGAAGGAGAAGGGAAGGGGAGAAGGAGAGGAGGGGGAGAAGGAGAGGAGTGGGAGAAGGAGAGGAAGGGGGAGAAGGAGAGGAGTGGGGAGAAGGAGAGGAGTGGAGAGAAGGAGAGGAGGGGGAGAAGGGGAGGAGAGAAGGAGAGGAGTGGAGAGAAGGAGAGGAGTGGGGAGAAGGAGAGGAGTGGGGAGAAGGAGAGGAGGGGGGAGAGAAAGGAGGGGGAGAGAAAGGAGGAGGGAGAGAAAGGAGGGGGGAGAGAGAGGAAGGGAGAGAGGAGAGGGGAGGAGAGAGAGGAGGGGAGAGAGGAGGGGGGAGAGAGAGGAGGGGGAGAGAGGAGGGGGAGAGAGAGACGGGGGAGAGAGGAGGGGGAGAGAGGGGGGAGAGAAGGAGGGGGAGAGAGGAGGGGGGAGAGGAGGAGGGGAGAGGAGAGGGGAGAGAGAGAGGGGGAGGAAGGAGAGGAGGGGGAGAGAGAGAGGAGGGGAGAGAGGAGAGGGGGGAGAGAGAGGGGGGAGAGGAGTGGAGGAGAGAGAGAGGAGAGGAAGAGGGAGGGAGAGAGAGAGGAGGGGGGAGAAGAAGAGAGAGGAGGGGGAGAGAGAGAGAGGAGGGGGGAGAGAGAGAGAGTGAGGGGGGAGAGAGGAGAGGAGGGGGGGAGGAGAGAGGAGGGGGGAGAGAGGAGAGGAGGGGGGAGAGAGAGAGGAGGGAGAGAGAGGAGGGGGGGAGAGAGGAGAGGGGGGGAGAGAGAGAGGAGAGGGGGGGGAGAGAGAGAGGAGGGGGAGAGAGAGGAGGGGAGGAGAGAGAGAGGGGAGGGAGAGAGCAGAGAGAGGAGGGGGGGGAGAGGAGGAGAGAGAGAGGAGGAGGGGAGAGAGAGAGAGGGGAGAGAGAGAGAGGAGGGCGAGAGAGAGAGAGGAGAGGGGTAGAGAGAGAGAGGAGGGGAGAGAGAGAGGAGGGAGAGGAGAGAGGGAGGGGAGAGAGAACGAGAGAGAGAGGAGGGGGAGAGAGAGAGAAGAGAGAGAGAAAGAAGAAGGATAGAAAGATGAGACGATGAGAGGAGAGAAAAGAGGAGAGAGAAGGAGAGGAGAGAGAGTACCCGAGAAAAGCTCCAAGATCATCTGAAAATCCTTAATGGTACCTTTACACGCCGCTACGAAGGTTAGAAACCACCGGGTGTCAGAGACATTGTAACTTGTACCTTCAAAACAACGCGAAGGTACGGCGTGTGATTCAGGTTGTGCCACGGTCACTTTGGATACGTTTCCAAGCAGTGTCAAAAACAAGTAGGTATAAAACCTATGGGAGTGGCGTGTATCAAGGAACAGGAAGGTATTTTCGTCCTAGTGAACTTCCTGGGGTGTGACACAACTCGGGATACCGTGCCCATCAGCGATCATGGTGGAAGCTCCTGCGTCGATTGGTTGTCCTGCATAGGGCGGCATATTTAAGGAGATGACCAGTCAACTACACAATTGCAATAGCATCATGTATTAGCAGCCTTCTGCGCTGGCTGGCCAATCATGATGCTATTGCATTGTCCAATCACCGTAGGAGCGTCTTGTAATCACAATTCTGGCTACGCCTATGTGTTGTCCCTGCTGCCCAGGTCCGCCACAATATTCCCTTGTGGTAGCGGGTGTAAATCAGGGATGGTGCTCTACAGAAGGTAACTGCGGCATCGTCGGTGCTTCCAGGGATGAAAAAACTACTGTGGAGCACCTTGTAGCGGCGTGTAATGCGGTATCGTGTACCGTTAGGAACCGTTGAAACGTGCTCGTGCACCTGAGACACCCGGTTGTTTCTAACCTTCGGTAGCGGTGTAAAAAGGTACCAATAGACCTTCAGTGATACATGGGCATTGCCAATCAACAAGAGGCAAACTAATATCATGGTGATCCAGAAAAGAAAACAGAAACCTGCTGGCCATCCTCCCTTTATGATAGACAACTGTCCACGTACAGAAACCAAAAAGTACACCTACTTGGGCCTAGAACTCAGCCAATCAGGGAACTTTAAGTACCTTCTCAAGGCACCTGTAACTTCTGGCTAAAAATCTTTGACTCCATCACTGCCCAATCCTTCTGTATAGCAGTTAAGTCTGGGGCCCAGTCTCATACCCAAACTGGTGAAATGGTCAAAATGGGACGCTGGGCCAACTGAAATATTCCACCTAGAGTTCTGCAAGCTTCTCCTCCAAGTCGATCATAGCATATCAAACAGCGCCTGCCGAGCAGAGCTGGGCAGATTCCAGCTACACCTCACAATCCAGTAGAAGGTGCTGTTATTCAAGGCTCATCTACAAAGTAGTTGTCCCAGCTCCTACCATTACAAAGCCTTACTACAACAGAAGTCCCAGAAAGCCTCCCAACACAAAGTACCCAAAGATGGACTGACCAAGCCACCAACCCACATTGCCGGACAAAAGGTGAAATCTGGAAGATAATACACAATGAAAAAGAGGAATATCTCAGCATCTGGAGGAACGACACAAACAAATCACAGAAACTGACGATATACCAGAATTTACAGAGCGAATACAAACTGGCCCCATATTTAGAGAACTAGAAAACCCCAAAGAGTGACAGATCCTGAGCTGGTAAAGACTGAACGCCCAAGCCTACTCATCGAATCCAGGCGCCACCAGGACTCTGCCAGCAGCGCCCGCAGGAGGCTGTGGAGGACAAGACCCACTTCCTGCTGAGGTGCGCTAAATACTCCGCAGTGAGGGACACTCCCTTAAGAGATTGTCTGATCTCCTCCCAGACATCACCTCCATGGAGGAGGAAAAGAAACTTCTGAAACTACTGGGGGAATAGGAAAGCGCAGCGGCCATAGCAGTGCAATATGTCAGTGCCTGCCATGGACTAAGTGGAGACTGATATATCCTGAACTGCTTTACCCCACCCAGGACACATCCCTATCCCCCAACTATGAGCCTGGTATGTCATGGACTTATATACCCTACCCTGGACATGTCCCTATCCTCTAAAAGGAGCCAGATACATCCTGGACCTCTATATGCCTCCCTACCCCGGCCCCCAATATTTTTATCGTTTGCTTTGGCATTGCTAACATGTACTTAGTCCTGCCAATTAAGCTAATTTGAATTTTAGAGAGGAGAGGAAAGGATGAGAGAGAGACAGTAGAGAGAATAGAGGGGAGATAGAAGAGGGGAGAAATATGAGGAAAGGAGGAAAGGGAAAAAAGGAGAAGGGAAGAAAGGAGAAGGGAAGAAAGGAGAAGAGAGGATAAGAGGGAGAGGAGGACAGAGGAGAGAGGAATGAATTGAGAAGTTTAGAAAATAGAGGAGAAAAGAGATAGGAGTGCGAGAGCGAGACAGAGACCAAGGAGAGAGAGAGAGAGAGGTGGTTCTGTTATCCAGAAATCACTTCTGAGCATTTAATAAAGCATGCATTATTTATTTATTTTAAATGCCAACTGAACACACTTAGTGCCCTTTCACATCAGTGGTTTACGCTGATGTGCAGGCAGATCTGGTAGGTGGCCCTGATCTGCCACCTAACGGCCCGGATCCGGCGTGCCCATGTAATGTCTATGGGGTTTGCGGTCCGGTGCAGTTCTGCCGGAAGTGGGAGATCCGGCACTTGCAGCAGCGAAAAAAAAATGCCGCTTGCAGCAAAAGGAGCCTTGAAGTGCCACTCTATGCTAAAAAGTCAAAACACTGGAGTGGTGGAGGCCTCATTCAGACGTTCCATGAAATCAGGCTCAGGTTCTATCGTTATTTCCCATGGATAGAATAGACGTACCAATTATATTTTATGGGGTGTTCACATGTCTTTATTTTTTTTTTGTGGACCAAACGTTGGCAAAAAAAAAATAAATAAAGTTTAGAGATGTCATTTTTTTGATCACTTATCAAAATTACCCAGACAACTCAGTGTGAGAAATCACCGACAGCACAAATTACCAGTCTAGAGCAATCTGGTGACTGTTTTTAATATTGTAATGGATCGGAGAAGCTCTGCAATTTATTACATTTTTCATACAAGAAAATCATAGATGAAACATTGATGGTAAAAACTGAAGGACTGCGCCAACATTAAAATCTGATCAAAAATGGGTAATATTGAGGGGGTTTCTTTTGCATACCGGGACACTCACTGGTATCAAAATTAGTTTTAAGACATGTATTGCCCCTATCTGGATTGATTAGTGTTGGGCTGTCTGTTATGAAATCTATCAAACAGAGATCATGACCCTCCATGAACAGTCCCCCAACATCTCAACAACTCCGAGTCACAAGACAACACTTGTGAGGTCAATGGAGTTCAGGTCACACCTTCTACAGATGAGGTTTGAGGCTCCAAGAAATCTTACAAGAATGTTTAGTTTTTGTATCTTTTTGACTTTTCTCCCCATCCATGCCCTCCTTTCTTTCTTGAAATACACGTAATACACAAAATTACACCTATAACTGTGATGCCGATTTCTCCATCTATTCAACATTAATAATGTAGCAAAACAACATGTGATACCAAAAAGGGTTTCATAAGGTTTGTCTAAGTCACGGTCCCCAACTTGTGCCTCAGGAGCCACCTGTGGCTCATGGTCCCATGATGTGTGGCTCACGGCTGTCTTCACATGCGCGTGATCTGGTAACGGCTGTCGATGACCCAGACAGCCGGACGGTCAACACACAGATTGGTGGCTAATATCCTCGTCCGGAGTGGAGCGCACGCAGTAGCCGCTGCTGATAAGCAATGGACCTGGGCGCCGAGTCTAAGTCAGCGCTTTAGCGGGCGCTGCAATGGAACAGAGGGCATATAGCCCCAATCCTGTGCTGACGGTCGCGGCTGTTTTGGGTAATCGGGGACGCCCGTAGATCACGCCGCTGTGTGAAGCCGGCTGAGCCAAAATCGACTCAGACTCTATAATTTCCCTGAATCCAACTCAGATTACAAATCCACCAAAATGGACTCGACTCCGCAACTGGCTGTGAAGTCAGTAAACCAAACATCCGACTCCAACTTCTCTGGACCGACTCCACCCAAAATGGACACCGACTCTGACTGCACTTCCCTGGTGGGACCAACAGTACTTGGTGAAAGAATACCGAATATGGGCATTTTAGGAAACCCCTGGATCTTGGTATACTGCCTCAGTCTCATTTCTTTGGGAAATGCTGTGGCTGTCCTTATACAGTAATGGGGGCTCTGGGTATCACTATTGTGACAGGGGCCAGGAGCTGGACTTGGCTTGTGACCTTCTCTTTTCGCTGCATGTGGCCCTCAATTTCAGAAGGTTTGGGGCCCACTGGCTAAGACTACGTGCAGATGAACCATTTTTGGACTGTGTGCCATCCATGTAGAGAAGACAGACCCAACGTTTTAGTGCTTTTGGTAAGTTGAACACATGGGCCTGAAAAAAACAAAAAGCAGGAGCCCATCTGGTCTAATTAAGGAACCAAATTAGTTTTGTCAACGCAGACAACTTCTGAACATGTTCATTATGCAGATATGCACCAGAACAACTGTATAAATCGGACGATTTTTCCTCGTACAGCAAGCTTAGCTTGTTATGGGCAATGCTGATGACTTTTTTTTGCTGAAATCTATGGAAAAAAATCTCAGCATGCTGCAATTTGACTCTAAAATCAGATAAAACTCATCCATTCAAGTCTATGCGTGCGAGAGAAAAAAATTGGACGTAACCCAGTGTAGCAGCATAGAAAACTGCATATGGTCCTGTAAATGATTAATACCCTCTCTGCAAAAAAAAAAAAAAAAAAAACAGACTGCACACAGATGACATGTGCATAAAAAAAATAATCACCCTATTTTTCTGGATGAAACAGGACCAAGTTTTTATATGCCCAGGCGACCCCAGCATAGGGATAGAATCTACTTACATAATTGTCTTGTAGCGTCTTTCATCCACTTCCATTGGGAGAGGCCGTATCCTGTAATTCCCCGCGCCACCAGAAGCCATATTGAGACACCCAAGTATATGGCGCCTGCTGATGGTGCCGGCAACCAGAAACCCGCCGTCTACACTTCCTCCCTCCCGCCGCTCCTGGATCCCTCCCATCAGCCCGCATGCCTGCTGCTCACCACCCGCCTTGCCGCGGTCCATGCTCCCTCCCAGCAGCCCAGTGCCTGCTGGATCCCAGCCTTCCTGTGAACCCACTGCTCACTACCAGCACCCCCCACCGCTTTCCCCACACATACACCCCTGGCACGCCCACGATCAGCCCCCACCGCTTCCCCTCCCACTGCCCCACTCACTCGCACAACCCCTCTGCTCCACCTGCCAAAGCCATTCGCTCACCTCCACACAGCCCCCGCTCTACCCGCAACAAGCCGCCCACTAATTCTACACTACCACCGTCCATTGCACAGCCCCCACTCACCGCACTGCACTGTTCTCCCTGCACAGTCCCTGCTCTCCCCACACAGCCCCCTCACCTCGCTCACCTACCTGCCCCCCAGTCAGCCCTCCACTTACCCCTCAGCCTCGCACAGCCTCCACAGAGATCCCCCACTCATCTCTGTAGCATGCTCCCCACACCCCAAGCACAGCCCACACTCCTCTACAACACGCTTCCCATTCACCCCCGCACAGCACGCTCCCTGCTCACTCCTGCACGCCACACTGCACACACTCCCCTTCAGCCACTCACCCTGCAGCAGGCTCCCCACTCACCCCACTCTCAGTCCTCTCCCCACCTTAGCCCCACTCATCCTAGAGAGCAATTTGCACTTAATCTGAGATGGTTGCAGGATGGTAATCAGAGGGAACTTGGTGGGAGCTAATAAAGTGGAAAATGAGGTGTCGCTGTCCATTTTGTACGCAATAAATTATTTATCTCGGTGTTGGTTTTTTTACTTCTCTTTACTGAAAATATTGTCAATGGCCGACTGTCATACGACTTACATATGGCTTGTTGTTAGCTGCTAAAAAAAAAAAAAAAAAGCTGACATCAATCCCTTCATTACCAGTCTGCACCACTACACGGCAGCTGAAAGAACGGTGTAACCGCCAATTTTGGTGTTTCTCATGGTGGCGTCAATTCTGGGGCGGCTGCTGGCTGCAATGCTCAGTGTGGTGGGCCCAGAACGCTTGGACCTTACCATGCTGAGAATTCCAGCCCCCAGCTGAGTTACCTTGGATGGCAACAAAAATACTGAGAAAACCCCCGCCAAATTGTTATTTATTTAAATAAGTTTAAAAAAAATATATATAGGGTTGCCCTGTATTTTTCATTGCCAGCAAAGGTAACACCAGGCAACGAGAGTTGGCAGCCAGCTGCTGCTTGGTTTACCTGCACTGGCAATAGAAAATACAGCTAAAATACCTACATAAATTAGGAGAGAGCACGGGTTGGAGAGGGATTAGAGACGGCTGCGCCCCCACCTACAGAGCAGGCCCCATCAGTCACCACCATCCGATGTGAGAGCACGGGCCCACATCTATAAAAAATAAACAAAAAAGCAAACGAGTAAGTACTTACCGACAATTTCAGCTCCGCCAGTCAGGGTCTATTCAGCTGTAATAATATGCTATATAACAGTTCTTATCAATACAGCCAATTACTGGCCTGGGCATGGATGATGTCCCAAAACCACTTTAAAGCCATTAATTTGACAATACGTGAGCATGGGTAGCAGCCCATGGGGTCCTGTTGTCCTTCTTTATCTAAACTCTACAGTACAGAAGGTTTTTCAATTTGCAGACATCAATCATTTTAAAATTGGCAGGGAAAACTGTTTCTATTATATGGTGCCGGGGGAAGACTTAACAAGGTCATGTCTAATTATTCCAATATTGTTACATAATGCAAATATCAGTTCAGAGTGCCAATTTGCAACTCTGATAACGGTGTATCTTTACAGGTGCTGAAGTGGTGTCAGGTGTGATAATGGACTCAGTGGAATACAAAGCAGTCATCAAGTTCCTTTACTTGAAAGGCCGCACACCAAAGGAGGCATTCGTTGAGATGAAAGAGGTTTATGGTGTCCACTCCCCATCATATCATGTCAAGAACTGGCATAGTCATTTCAAATGCTGCAATTCGGTGGAAAGCTAATTCCAGGGGACCCCATTCCGCTATGGATGAACACAACTTTCAAGTGAAGGAACTTGATGACTGCTCTGCATTCCACTTGGTCCATTATCAAACCTCGCACGACTTCAGCACATACAAAAGATAGACCGTTATCAGTTCAGAGCTGCATGCACATTGGCTATAGAGACTTGTATCATTACACATGTGCAGTTTCAGCATCCTGCGATAAATAGAAGTCAGGGGAAATCTTTAATGAATGCACCTCGAATGTTGCCCAAAGCAGTTCACCCTGCTGCATCAACCCCATCAGTCCGCGTTGCGGCCTATGTGCTGAACCCGACCATAATCTTTGATGATCCCATCTCACCAAGTGAGACATAAGTATTCATTAAACAGATCTGAGATTCCCGTAAGAATAAACTTGGAAGAACTTGTTAAATGTCTGATAGGAAACGCGTTCAGTTATAAGCAAACTTTTAGAACTAAAATGAAGCACAAATTCACAGTCAAAACACACAATTATTTAATCAACCTAAGAGCAGGGGAAAAAATAAGTCACAGTCCAGGTGAACAGTAATGAAAACCTAATCAACAGTGATAGTTTGATAAATGGAGCTAACAGTCGGCTGGCCATATGAATGAAGAAAAGCACTGAGCAGCCTCAAGATAATATAAAATAATTATAGTGAAAAGCAAGCTCAGCACAACGCCGGGCCCCGGCGCCCAAACTAAAGGACGAAGCAGAATAGAAAGTGCATTGAACATTTTCATCTAATCATTAAAATGGTCACTGCCTGGGGGAAAACAGGTTCAACGCAACTAAAAGATTAATGAAATAGGATTAGGGAGCAAACGTTCGGCAGGAGAAGGAAGGAGGACATAAAAACGGCACATCTGAATCATGTCTAGGCAATATGGAAGCAGCTAGCCGGAGATGAGGCTAGATATATATGGCAGCTGTCATGGATTATAGAGCTTACAGCACGAGTTGTAGCTTATACAGAAAATAATAAGAATGCAGCCGAGTGGTTTCTGGAGGTAATAAGACAAGACTACGGCTGCGGGATTATTACACAAGAATTGGAAAATTCATAACATCTACACGAGCTGAAGACCAAGACATTCAGAATAACTGAGGGCACAGATAGAGGAGCACAAGTTACACATTTGCTGTATTGTATGGAATATATAAATCCTACAACTGGGCAGGTCCATACCTCTCCTATTTATATGTACCGGTAAGAAGTAGAAACAAACTTATCAAAGAAGAGAGGCCAAAACCAGCGAACCACTAAAGGTACGAGTAGCCAACCCCTTGAGATCAAAAGCCATTCATATAGTACTTATGTACGATAGATTGGCTGTAACACGTAGCACTATCTGCTGGACATTTAAACCTGTCAGGTCCTAATGTGCGCCCAGAATCATGAGCAGTTCTGTGCACGTAACTATAATCCCTGCCTAAGGTGGTTTCACATCTTCAGTGTGTCCAGATCAGGCTCAAAATGGGTGCATCTGCATGCGACCTGCGTCTGCAAAACACGCCATGAAGGGAGGCAAAAGGAGAGGTAGAGGAGAGAGAGGGCAAAGAGAAGAGGTAGAGAGGGGAGAGGAGAGAGAGAGGAGAGGAAGAGGAGAGGGGGGAGAGGGGAGAGGAGAGGAAGAAGGAGAGGGAGGGGGGAGAGGGGAGGGAGGGAGAGGGCGGGGAGGGAGGGGGGGAGAGAGAGAGGGGAGGAGAGGAAGGGGAGAGGGGGGAGGAAGAGAGAGAGGGGGAGGAAGAGAGGGGGGGAGAGGAAGGAGGGAGGGGAGGAGAGGGGAGGGAAGAGAGGAGGGGGGAGGAAGAGAGAGAGGGGAGGGGGAGAGGAGGAAGAGGAGGGGGGAGAGGAAGGGAGAGGGAGGAAGAGGGAGAGAGGGGGAGGAAGAGGGGGGGAGAGAGGGAGGGGGAGGAAGGAGGAGGGGAGAGGAGGGGAGGGGGAGGAGAGAGAGGGGGGGGGAGGAGAGAGGGGAGAGGGAGAGGGGGAGAGGAAGAGAGAGAGGGGGGAGGAGAGAAGAGGGGGGGGAGGAGGAGGGGGAGAGGAAGAGGAGAGGGGGGAGGAAGAGAGAGGGGAGAGGAGAGAGAGGGGGAGAGAGGAAGAGAGAGGGGGGAGGAGGAAGGAGGAGGGGAGAGGAGGAGGAGGGGGAGAGGAGAGGAGAGGGGGAGAGGGAGGAGAGGAAGGGAAGAGGGGAGGGGGGGAGGAAGGGCGAGGGGGGGGAGGAAGGGCGAGGGGGGAGGAGGAGGGGAGGGGAGGGGGAGGAAGGGCGAGGAGGGGGGGGAAGGCGAGGGGGGGAGGAAGGGCGAGGGGGGGGAGGAAGGGCAGGAGGGGGGAGGGAAGGGGTGAGAGGGGGGAGGAAGGGCGAGAGGGGGGAGGAGGGGGGGGGGAGGAAGGGCGAGGGGGGGGAAGGGCGAGGGGGGGAGGAAGGGCGAGGGGGGGAGGAAGGGCGAGAGGAAGGGGAGGGGGGGGAGGGAGGGGGAGGAGGGAAGGGGGGGGAGGAAGGGCGAGGGGGGGAGGAAGGGCGAGGGGGGAGAGGGCGAAGGAAGGGAGGGGGGGAGGAAGGGCAGAGGGGGGGAGAAGGGCGAGGGGGAGGGAGGGGAGGAAGGGCGAGGGGGGGAGGAAGGGCGAGGGGGGGAAGGGGAGGGGGGGGGAAGGGCGAGGGGGGAGGAAGGGCGAGGGGGGGAGAAGGGCGAGGGGGGGAGGAAGGAGGGAGGGGAGGGGGAGGGAGGGAAGGGAGGGGAGGGGGGGGAAGGGCGAAGGGGGGGGGAGGGGAGGAAGGGCGAGGGGGGGGGAGGAAAGGGCGAGGGGGGAGGAAGGGCGAGGGGGGGAGAAGGGCGAGAGGAAGGGCGAGGGGGGGAGGAAAGGGCGGGGCGAGGAGAAGGGCGAGGGGGGGAGAGAAAGGGGGAGGAGGAAGGGGAGGGGGAGGAAGGGCGAGGGGGGGAGGGAGGAAGGGCGAGGGGGGAGAAGGGCGAGGGGGGGAGGGAGAGGGAGAAGGCGGGAGGGGGGGGAGGAAGAGGGCGAGGGGGGGGAGGAAGGGAGCGAGGGGGGAGGAAGGGCGAGGGGGGGAGGAAGGGCGAGGGGGGGGAGGAAGGGCAGGGGGGGGAGGAGAGAGAGGCGAGGGGGGGAGGAAGGGCGAGGGGGGGAGGAAGGGCGAGGGGGGGAGGAAGGGCGAGGGGGGGGGAGGAAGGGCGGAGGGGGGGGGGGGGAGGAAGGGCGAGGGGGGGGGGTGGAGGAAGGGCGAGGGGGGGGGGGGTGGAGGAAGGGCGAGGGGGGGGGGGGGAGGAAGGGCGAGGGGGGGGGGTGGAGAAGGCGAGGGCGAGGGGTGGGAGGGAGGGCGAGGGGGGAGGAGAAGGACGAGGGGGGAGGAAGGGCGAGGGGGGGAGGAAGGGCGAGAGGGGGAGGAAGGGCGAGAGGGGGAGGAGGGCGAGAGGGGGAGGAAGAGACAGAGGGGGAAGGAGTGGGAGAGGTAGGGGGAGAGAGAGAGAGAGGGAGAGAAGGAGGAGTGGGAGTGGAGGGAGTGGGAAAGCGAGATGAAGAGGGAGAGGAGCGGGAGAGGAGGTTGAGGTAGAGGTTGAGGGAGAAGGAGAGGGAGGATAGGGAGGAGGAGAGGGAGAAGGAGAGGTAGAAGGGAGAGGTGGCGGGAAAGGTAGAGGGTGCACACTAGCCTGTGGCGGGAAGAGGATCTGGAAAAGAGGTCAGAGTTTTGTGAGACTATCCAGATCAGCACCTTGGACGCAGAATATAGTGCCTAGTTACCGCAGTATCAGTTAGCAGGACCATGTTAGAGAGAAAAGGCTGCATAGCTGAGCTGGGGAAGTTTGTTTCCAGCACTTGTTACCCAGAGAGCGAGAACACAGCGCAGTGAGACAAATGACCCTTCAGCACCAAAAGGAGGACTACCACTGCCCCAGTCCTGGAAAAAGACGGAACCATTAGCCTCAAGGAAGAGTGCAACACAGCAAACTAAGCTCAGCTACATTGGAAACAAGCAGCAGCTACCTGATTTTTCTTCCCCCCCCCCCCCTTCGCTGCAGAACTGTGAGTGTTGCACTGATATTGATCAGCATTGAGGTATAGAGTAGGTTTCGTTAGTGCATTGTAATACAGCAGCCCAGCTAGCAGAAGCCAGATAGGATTTTGGAGGAGAGTAGCGGTGTCACTCTGCACCCGTTTCCCTTTTGATTCACCATGTTCTCTCTGGCTAGAAGGCATGTAGTATAGCCCAAGTATTGCCCAGGGCTCATAGCAGTGTCTTTTCTAATATATCAGTTATACTATCAGTGTTGTATTTTCATTGTCACAGCGAGAGGGAGAGGGAGAAGAGCGAGAGGGGGAGGAAGAGCCTCTTGTGTGACAAGTTCCTGCTATCCTTTCTTGTACCTGTTGTTGAGGTTATCATAAAACCGTTGACTTCATTTTCTGGAATAAATGTTGTGTCATTCAATTAAGTGGGTATTTTGTTTCAGCCTCCTCGTCCCTGTACCGTATTTTGAACCCTGTCTGGCGGTGCCCCCCTGACACCACCTCATATTCACACCAGATTACGGTAATATATTACGTGGAAGCGCATTCTAAAAGATAAAATTGTATGAGAAAAAAAGGAAAAAGAAAATGACAGGATCCTGATCACGTTAGAAAATATTTAAGTTAGTTTCCAACTGAGCAAAAGACGCTGAGTGACAACCACTAAAAGCCGCCATTACAAGGCCCCATAAGGGGTTACCACAGTGGATGAACGACATATAAACACTATTACATTTTATGGGATGTAACTATGAAGACATAAATTTCATTCAATTGCAAGAAGCGTTGGAGGAGAATAGTATGGGCATGGTAATGGCTGCTTTTAGCGATCGCTGCCCAGTAGGAGCCTCGTAATTCCGGCACTTCTATACCATTTATTATTGTATGTATGAATGCGGTTTAGAAAAGCTTACCCTTGCCCCAGAACGTATACACTGACATATAGGGACAGACGGGTGAGTTACTTTCTTAGTAGATAAACTTATAAGGAGTCCTTTTTACCAATGGCTTCTTAACTTCCCAAACATCATTATTGTCCTCTTGAAGAGCTTGTAGTGAGGAGCGGCGTGAGGTCTACAATAACCCGAGTCACCAGAGAGGTTAATAAACACAGCTGCCTGTCACACCTGATGGCGGAAAGCTCCCGGTCTCCTTGTTTTGTACTCGGTGTATTTCCAAGTGTACCATAATTAACATGTCAGCGGTTGCTCGCTCGGCACATTATTACTTGTCGTGAAAACACAAAAAGAAACAAACAAGAGGAAAGGCATTATAAGAAGAAAGTTCATAGGATATTACATGTAATGAATGACTCCTAATAAACATCAATATAAGAACTGATTAATCACGATAAAGGAGAGGGTTTATTCATTTTCTATTTGCACTGACGAGTCACCTTCCAATACATGAGCCACCAGTGCTTGTAAGAAGAGTTCATGATCACGCCCATCACTGCCTAGAAAACCTGCTACGTCTTGCGTTTCCTCCTCTACTGTCCCATGACACACAGAGGAGAGATGCAGCAGAGCGTCAAGTGGGACAGATGCCAAGGAAAAAATGTGCAGGACACCTGCTGGGCCCTGGACTGTTGCCCATCGAGCTGCAGCATCTCTACACCGACTGGGCAAAAGAGAGAGAGCTACTAAACAAATCCTGTTAAAGTGAAGCTGTCACCAAGTTTTTGCTACCCCTGAAGAGACCCCGATTCCAGCAATGTGTCACTTACTGGGCTGCTTCCTGTAGTTTTGATAAAATAACTGTTTTGTCTGATCTAGCAGTTCTCTGAATACTGAGCCCTGTATAATCACGCCCACAGCACGGATTGGCAGCTTTCTGTGTACACTGTGCAGAGGCAGAATCAGTGGTGGGGGGGGCGGGGGTTACACATATCTTATGAAAATGGAAGACTACTAGTTCTCAAATGATAAAAACGAAAATCACAGTCTCTATCTCTACATTTTGCTGTTCTCAGTTTAGGTAGCAAAAATCTATTGATAAATGTATTTGTCAGATTTTGCTTGGTTTCTAGGCTTGCCATTGTGGGTGGAGTTGAGGATTTACAGATGGGTTCACCCGATTCATCATTTGGACTTGAACAGCTGCAAAATTTGTTGCAATATGCCCCAGTCTCCTCTGGAGTAATTTACCAGATTTTTTTGGTTAATTTTTGCACAATCTCACAAAACATGCAAGTGCATCAATATGTTAGGTTATAAATTGAAGTCGATGGACTTAAGTCTACCTTCAACCATAAAAACTATGAAACTATAACTCGAGAATACCTCTTTGCTCTTTTGTGAGTTAGACAGCATTAACGTAAGCAAGTTAGCAATTCTTAAGGGCCTGTCACACGCATCAATATCGCCTGCACGATATCGGCTGCACGTGACGTTGCAGCGATATTGATGCGTGTGACATAGTGAATCAACCAGCGATAAATCGCTGGTTGATGATCGCCAGGTTTTAGAACCTGTCCTAAAACCTGGCGATTGTCGCCCGGTGGACACGCAGCATCGCTGCGTGTGACACCGGGAGGCGAGCGATATTCCAGCTCCAGCGCCTCTCACAAGCGCTGGGAGCTGGAAACCAAGGTAAACTGTCGGGTATCTAGGCAGCGCGCGCTGCCTAGATACCCGCAGTTTACCTTAGTTACCAGCCTCCTCCGCTCACCGGCTGGTATCTAAGGTACACAGCGGGTAACTAGGGTCCCTAGTTACCCGCTGTGTACCTTAGATACCAGCCGGTGAGCGGAGGAGGCTGGTAACTAAGGTACACGTCGGGTATCTAGGCAGCGCGCGCTGCCTAGATACCCGACAGTTTACCTTGGAGACCAGCCTGCTCCCGCTTCCAGCAGGCTGGCAGCGGGAGCAAGACATCGTGGAAACGATATTTAAATCGTTTCCATGATGTCTCTGGTCAATTGATCGCTGGTGAGTCTGCCTGTGTGACAGCTCACCAGCGATCAGCCGTCAATGTCGTCAGCGATCATCTCACTGACGACATTGACGCGTGTGACAGGCCCTTTACACGATGTTTTTCTGTTATTCTCCTGATGTGATAGCTTTTATCTTTCACAGTGTATAGATGGTTGCCATGGAGCTTGGACAATAGTGTCAGCCCAGGCAGAGAGAATGAGTAGGTTACACTCCAGGAGAGAGATAACATACCAGTCCACTGATTTCTTTACAAGAGTTAAGGGCCTGTCACACATGTCAATGTCGCCCGCAATATCGCTCATGCGTCACAAATTATTAATCGCCTGAGCGATGTGGAATTATCGCAGGTAAGATGTCACACGCGTCAATATGACCCAGCGATGCGGTGATGTCGCCATCTTGCGAGCGATTTTATTTAGTCGCTTGTACGTTGTCAAAATAGAAAATACGTCGCTGAGTTTAGTGTCACACGCAGCGATGCACAAGGTCTACTGAGCGATGAGCGACAGGTTTTACATCTGGCAGTGAAACCTGCGATCGGTTGCATCGCTTGGTCACACGCTTCAATGTCGCTCCTGCTTCACTTTTATGTCGCTCGAGCGACTGAAAATCCGTGACGAGACGAGCGACATTGACAGCGATATTGACGCGTGTGACATCCCTTTAGCAGCTCTCATCCCCTGAGCTCCTGACTGAGCTGATTTTATCAGTCCTGTGGAATCATAACACCAGGCACCCAACATCACAGCTCTCTATGCATGGTGCTGCCTGCTTGTTGACCTGCAGGTTATCTCAATGTGTAATTACAATTATAGCACTGTATACTGATAGCAATATCACATACACATGAGAAAAATAAACACCACATTATCACCTTATTCAAGTTGGTGTTCTGCTCCAATGCACTAATGCGATGATGTGATGTTATCACGTTTTCTATCTGAGGACACATTGGGACTTCTGCAGCGGGGGAGGGCACGGTGCGGCCTGCGTTTCACTGTTTTCAGCCCTTCGGCAGTCTCTGTCCGCGGGGCCGGACTGGAACAGCCACAGAACCAGATGCGGCCCGCAGGCAGCACTTTGCCCAGCCCTGCCTTAAAGTGAATAACAAAGTAATAGTTTAAATGAATAAATATAATATATATATATATATATATATATATATATATATTTATATATATATATGTGTATACATATATATACACACACACACACAAACTACCGTATATACACACACAAATAACATATATCTCCATATATAGTATTCACCTATTTTAACCAAGTTGACAATTAAGAAATATGAAAAATATATAACAGAGGCCAGAAAAATCAAATGAGAAAGTTAATCCAAGGGTAAATACTGTACAGAGGAAAAAAAATAATCATAATACCAAAATTGCTGTTTTTCCAATCAACTGCAATAATGCAGAAAAATACAATAACAGCACATGAAAACCTACAATGTATCCCAAAACTGTATCTGCTGGCCATGAAAAACAAATCTGACTGCAGACTTGTGAAACCTCACACTGCACACACTGTGCACTGTGAGGATTCTCCTGTGTCCGAGCTGGGAATGGCGGTCATGTGACCACAAGCATAGGATATGCATACACCTGTAAAGAATATAACTAGACTGTTTATGGCACGCTCAATGCAAGTGTATTATACAAGGTCATAAAAAGTCTAATTCTGACTGCAAGTTTGGATATTTCCCTATTTGTGGTCACATGACTGCCGCTCCGGCTCTAATACCGGAGAATCCTCACAGTGCACAGAGTGTACAATGTGAGGATTCACAAGTCTGCAGTTACATAGAGGGTCACAGAGTGACTGCAGACAACATTTTTAGACCAGACAATCCCTTTAATTAATGACAAATTAACAAGCAAATTGTTGATGCAGAATAGCCCAAGAGCTTTTGAGGTAATTGTCAGGGGTGGCAACATCCTACTGCCTATAGAAACAAAGCAGATACCAGGCTTTAGCTTTCATTCTAGGTATGAAGAGCTGCCCGACTGCTTGGTATGAGGCAACCTGAATGGTTTCTTTCATGATGCTGCTTTACTCCTTCATAAAACCATCCAGGTTTTATATTTCTTGGGCAGTTTACAAATTGAAATCATAATCCAATTTTTCTATGAGTTAGTTATGAAATCTACAGGCCTCGCAGCTCACAGCAACTAATTACGGTATATCAAAAGCCTGGTATTATTTCTTCTTATTGTTATGTGAAGAACGTTGCAATGAAAAAACCTCATCAGTGATTAACAGGTCTGTAATGACACAATCCGGCCTCCAGGTCACATTGCATCTCTACGAGGGGAAGGGGGTCACGTATGGGAGCTCTACAGGCACACGAATCACATGAAAATCAATGATGATTACAAATAATAATTTACAATTTGTTTTGCTTCTTGTAAAATACTCATTTAAGGCCGCATTCAAACATCAATGACTTTTTTCGCACACAAACAGATTTTCAACAGCGGTTTGATCAGACTCATCAGCGTGAGATTTCATCAGAGCTTCATCACTTTATCTCAGACCGAAAAATAATAAAAATATAATAAAAGTTTTCTCAAGTTTCTCCTATTAACTAAGCATTGAGAACACTAAAATTGTCTCTGCTGACAAACGTTTTTCAACCCATAGACTTGAATGGGTCACTTTGATCCACGATTAGTATAAAAATGGGACTTTTGGATTTTTTTTTAATGTGGGCCGGCTAAAAAAAACAAAACTGACATGCAAACAAAGCCATAGACTATAAGAGTATGTGCACATGATCTGGAGGCACTGCGTGTGGGACACAGTGCCTCCAGACCTGCAGGAAGCCGTGGGTGAATGCAGGGATAGCGCCACTGCCCTGTGCCCACGATCTGCGGTGGGTGCAGGACAGCTTCTCCCTGCATGCAGCCGCTGGTGACCACTTCTGACTCCACAGATGAAATTAACATGCTGTGGAGATGTGGGAGAGCGGCAACCTGCACCGCAGGTGAAATAACGCTGTGGAGGGGACAAGCACAGTGAGCATGGGATTTCTACAAATCATCCACTGTGCTGGTACTGTACAACGCAGTGTTTTGGACGTAGCGGCAATACGCTGTGTCCAAAACGCTGCAATTCCCAATTGTGTGGACACACCCTAATGAGTATGTGTTCTGTCAAATTCACAGATAAAACATGCATGGCAAAACTGGACATCAAAGGCCACGTGCACAAATTGTGTATTTGGGGAGTTTTTTAAGATAAGATAAGATAAGATAAACTTTATTGATCCCGGAGGAAATTACAGTATTACAGCAGCAGAACAAAGATCAAGAACATTACACACTTTACAAAATAAGTCTATATGGACAGCAGATGCGGGTAGACTGGTACATATACCTCACCTCTTCCCCCCATACAACTAGAACTTCACATACCGTGTTTCCCGAAAGTAAGTTCCCCCGATTGTAAGACCGCCTAGGGGTAAAGGGGGGGGCCTGCTAATGTAAGGCCTCCCCCGAATATAAGGCCTTACAACCGGGGGGGAAGCTAATGTAAGGCCCTAGCGGGGTGGGAGGGGGAGAGCGGGAACGGGTCGCACGTCACATGCGCCCGCTCATTAGATATGCACTGCATCCCCTGTCAATTAGCGGCAGGGGGAGCAGTGCATTATATATATGGGCCCCCTCCTGCTGGCACACTACCCCCCAGTTGGTGTTCTGAGGCCCCCCTGCTGCTGCTGCTCACATCTTACCCTCCAGGGTCTTCTTGCAGCAGCCAGCGCGTCGGTCCTCCGTCCTCGGCTGTCTCCCGGATCATGTGACCGGCCGGTCGCAGTCGCGATGACGTCATGCGCTGCGACGGGTCACATGATCCGGGAGACAGCCGAGGACAGAGGACCGACGCGCTGGCTGCTGCAAGAAGACCCTGGAGGGTAAGATGTGAGCAGCAGCAGCAGGGGGGGCCTCAGAACACCAACTGGGGGGGTAGTGTGCCAGCAGGAGGGGGCCCATATATATAATGCACTGCTCCCCTGCCGCTGATTGACAGGCGGATGCAGTGCATATCTAATGAGCGGGCACACGTGACGTGCGACCCGCTCCCCTAGTGTGCCAGCAGGAGGGGGCCTGTAGGCCACACTGCTGGGGCACCCAATATAAGACCCCCCCGAAAGTAAGACCGGGGGCCACTTTTGGCCCCCAAAAAAATGTAAGACAGGGTCTTACTTTCGGGGAAACACGGGTAGTATTGGGACGCTTTACTCAGTATTTGTAGCCAAAACCAGGAGTGGAACAATCAGAGGAAAAGTATAAAATAAACACGCCACCACTTCTGTATTTATCACACACTGCTGGTTTTGGCTACATACAAATATTGAGGTAAAAAACTCACCAAATACTCAATGTGTGCACATGGCCTAAAAGTCATACTAGCATTGAACATATGGCGTATTTGGTGAGTTTTTAACCCAGTATTTGGAGCAAAAACCAGGAGTGGGTGATAAATACAGAAGAGGTGACCTGTTTCTATTATACTTTTTCTCTGATTGTTCCCCTCCTGGTTTTGGCTACAAATACAGAGTTAAAAACCCACCAATTACTCAAACCTTGCATGTGGCCTAAATGGGCCAACAGCAAACATTTTGTAAGGCCACATGCACATGTTGAGGATTGGGTGAGTTTTTTACCTCAGTATTTGTAACCAGGAGAGGGTCATAAATACAGAAGTGGTGACCTGTTTCTATTAGACTTTTCCTCTGATTGTTCCACTCCTGGTTTTGGCTACAAATTCTGAGGTAAATAATTCACCAAATACTCTACATGTGGACGTGGACCAAGAGGGCAGTTGTAAGGCCACGTGCACATGTTCAGTACTTGGGGCGATTTTTACCTCAGAACAATCAGAGGAAAAGTCTAATAGAAACACGTCACCACTTCTGTATTTATCACCCACTCCTGGTTTTGGCTATAAATACGGAGGTAAAGAAAGTCGCCGCACTTATGCTCACGGATCCTTGTTTTTGCTGGATCCATTGTCTCCATACAAAAGTATTAGTAATCGCTACAGCCATAGGATATAATGGTAATAAGAGAGAGACCTGAACAGAGAGAGGTGTGGGTGGAGCTGTGCCTTTCGTTTGAGTTTGCTCAGTATAGCAAAAAGAATCCGTTTAACAGTTCCGATTTTTTCTCGGATCCGTCTCCATAGATCCCTATGTTATGTGCCACAGACCGCGATGGATTAGTTCTGTCCGCTACACCCAAAATCAGAGAAGTCTACAGGAAAAAAAGGACACAAACGAATCCCTGACAAATTTACACAAACGGATGGCCATATAGGACCAATCTGTGCCCATAGGGATACAATTAATGTTTTTAGCAAACAGTGTCAGCTGTGACGTCAGTCTGGAGTCTTAGCTCCACCTATAAAGTTAGTGAACTGACATCACTCCTGGCCTTTGACCCGTTGAAGCGCAACAAGTGCGCAAAACGGTGCCGTCGTCTGTTCAGGCACCCCTCCCTGCACGATGTTCTAACGAACTTGTAAATAAAGCACCGCAGCAATTCATCCCGGTGAGTGCCATCTCTTTTTTTTCCTTGGTTTTCATCATACTTGATCTGTGGATTGAGCACCAAAAGGGAATTTTGCATCTATAATGGACATTAACGCCAGGCTCTGCTGAAGCAGGCGTCTTGAATCAGTCTTTGTGCCCTTTTTCTCCTGGTACATATGTATTAAATTTATATTTTTTTTTAATATGTTTGTGTAAGTTTCTTCCTTTTTCCTTTTCAAATTACAACTTATTGAATTCAACATTTATATGCAACAATAAAGAAACACACAAAACAAATACCGTAAGTGCCAGGATAAATATATTGTAATCATCATAACACAACTTGCTCAGCATTTTCAATCTGAATGCATTGAACAAAGCAAAAGAAAAAAGCTGATCATATCCTCAAGTGTGATTGAACAAGATTAAAAGAACCAATGATTTTAACACCTATTTATACATGTAACAATTATTTTCTATTATACCACTAAGGGCCCTTTCACATCAGCGGTTTTTGAAATTTGCGGCAGATGCGGTGAAAAAAACGCATCTGCCGCATTGCCGCATAACCGATGCACTTGCGGCGCGGTTGCGGTAATCCCCATAGAAAGTATAGGGGGACTTGCGGCAGGTGCGGCAAGTGCGGTTTTGCACTTGCGGCAAGTGCGGCCGCGAAAAAAACCCAGTCAGCCGCGTTTTTTTTCGCGGCCGCACCTGCCGCAAGTGCAAAACCGCACTTGCCGCACCTGCCGCAAGTCCCCCTATACTTTCTATGGGGATTACCGCAACCACGCCGCAAGTGTAACGGTTATGCGACAAACGCGGCAGATGCGGTTTTTTCACCGCATCTGCCGCAAATTTCAAAAAACGCTGATGTGAAAGGGCCCTAAGGCTGCTTTTACATCAGCGGTTTTCGCTGATCGCGGCAGTTGCGGTGAAAAAAATGCAACTGCTGCGATTACCGCATAACGGCTGCACTTGCGGCAAGCCCCATACAATGTCTATGGGGCTTGCGGCAGGTGCAGCAAGTGCGGTGTCGGCACTTGCTGCAGGTGCGGCCGCGAAAAAAACCGCGGCATACGCGTTTTTTCCGCGGCCGCACCTGCGGCAAGTCCTGAAACTGCACTTGCCGCACACTTACCGCAAGCCACATAGACATTGCATGGGGCTTGCCGGAAGTGAACCGCAAGTGTAGGCCGTTATGCGGCAATCGCAGCAGTTGCGTTTTTTTCACCGCAACTGCCGTGATCAGCGAAAAAAACGCTGATGTGAAAAGGGCCTTAGGCTGCTTTCCATCAGCGGTTTTCGCTGATGCGGCAGTTGCGGTGAAAAACCGCAAACTGCCGCGGTTACCGCATAACGGCCGCACTTGCGGTTCACTTGCGGCAAACCCCATACAAGGTCTATGTGGCTTGCGGCAAGTGCGGTTTCGGCATGGGGGCAGGGCAGGCCGCGAACAAACCGCGGTATGCCGCCTTTTTCGCGGTCCGCACTTGCCACACCTCCCCGCAAGCCCATTAGACATTGTATGGTGCTTGCCGAAGGAACCGCAAGTGGGCCGTTATGCGGTAATAGCGGCAGTTGCGTTTTTTTCACCGCAACTGCCGCGATCAGCGAAAACCGCTGATGTGAAAGCAGCCTAAACATGTAATTTATGAAGTGTTTAAGAGGAATAGTACCGTACATACTCGTGTATAAGCCGAGTTTTTCAGCCCAAAAATTGGGCTGAAAAGTCTCCCCCTCGGCTTATACACGGGTCAATACGGTATGTGATGTGGTGGGGGCTGTGTCCGGGGCTGGGGAGGCTGGAGGAGGTGGGGGGAGGCTGCTGTATGAGCAGCCCATCACGTGGGGCCGCTCATTATATATGCACTGCTTCCCCCTGTCAATCAGCGGCAGGGGGTAAGCAGTGCATATATGCCCCCAAATGCTGGCACTCGCCCACCCTCTGTGTAAGGGCCCCCCCCCTCACTGCTTATCTTACCATCCCGGTCTTCTGCACAGCGCCGCTCCTCGGTGCTCCGTCCTCCATGCTCCCGTCCGGCTACATCCGGGATCCCCGACCGTCGCAGGTATATGACGTCATCATGCGACGGCCGGGGATCCCGGATGTAGCGAGGACGGGAGCATGGAGAACGGAGCTCAGAAGACCGGCGCTGTGCAGAAGACCAAAAATGGTAAGTTAAGCAGCAGGGGGGAGAGAGTGCCAGCATTTGGGGGCGGCTGTATACCCCCCTGGGGGCGGGGGCTGTGTACCCTGGGGGCTGCTGTATACCCCCTGGGGGTGGCTGTATACCCCTGGGGGTGGCTGTATACCCCTGGGGGCGGCTGTATACCCCGGGGCTGCTGTATATACTGCTGGGGCCTGTATACCACTGGGGCTGCTGTATATTCTGGTGGGGTCTGTATATACCACTGGGGTGCTGTATTACTGGTGGGGTCTGTATATACCACTGGGGAGGCTGCTGTATACCACTGGGGCTGCTGTATATACTGCTGGGCCTGTATATGCCACTGGGGAGGCTACTGTATACTACACTGCTGGGGGCTGTATACCTGTGCTGGGGTCCACCCTCGGCTTATACACAAAATAGGTTTTCCCAGGTTTTGGGGGCAAAAGTAGGGTGGTCGGCTTATACACGGGTCGGCTTATACACGGGTCGGCTTATACGAGTATATACGGTACTTGAAATCAATAAAAGTAATTAGTAACTGAAATATTTATAATTTATGTTTATAATTATTAATTATTTAATTATATTATAATTATTAATATTTAGAATTGAAATAGTAATTGAAATCAATTTGGGGCGTTTTTCTGAACGATGATCACTCAGAATAGCATTGTGCGTTTATTAGCCCTTAATAAAAAAAGCATTTAACTATTAATATAAATTTACTCAATCTTTAAACACACTCACCAATATTGTAGTACACGACTCCCTTGATACCTCTGTACAGACTATTGTTTGTTGAAGAGCGAACATGTCCAGGTATGTCAGGACTTGAGAGCTCTGAAGCTCTGTCTTACTTCCTGACTCTGCTGTGGGCAGATACTTAACATGATTGACAGAACAGCTGGCCTGTTATCTGCTCTGCATTCACTGTCTACCCCTGTTCATTTTCAGATTGAGACCTAACAAAGCTTTCTCCTCTGTCCTCCCCTGCTTCTAAGCTGTAACATAATACAGTAACTATCTAAAAATCATGGATTATTTGGTAAATATAGACCCCACACTTTTAGATCACAGGCTGAACAGATCTGAATTCAAGATTTTCAAATTGAAGCTATATTAGTCATATTTTTTTAAAAATATGATCCCATCGCGATCCCAACTTTAATTTTGGTACGGATGTGGCTAGGAGCATAGCAGGCACATGGGCAGTTTTGGAAATTATTAAATGAAACCTTTTTTTTCGAAAATGCATTTTAAAATTTTGCATTTATGTTTGCATGGGTAAAATATTAACAAAGATCTCTTGTGACATATCTGGTGAAAGCTTGTACAGTTCTGAGTAGAATGGTGTTCATTTTGTTTCTCTATCTTATTTCTAGCCTGAGTTATGAGGAGAAATGTAAAGGCAGGCACACCGAAATTCACACTTTTTCCAAACTTTGAAAATCAATTTAAAATAAAAACTAACTTTCTAGAATTTTTTTCTCTTCACATTTTGCATTCTCTGACACACTATTACCAAATAAAATCTTAAAAATATAGAGGTAAAAATCATTGGTTCACTTGACATGGAATGACCCATTATACTTTTCCTCTGATTGTCCCACTCCCGGTTTTTGATACAAATCCTGCGGGAAAAAATTCACCAAATACTCAACACGTGCTCATGGCCTAAGGGTCAACTCACCAAATCAATAATTTTATAGCCAGATCAAGTGGTGGCTGTACCACAGGCCTGGAGAGACAACTCCACAGATTGGTGGGAAATCAAGGAAAGCAACTAAAAATCCAACGAATAAGGTATTATATGGTTTTTCACAGGTTGCCTCTTCAGGAGTACACTGCTCCTCTGCCTCAAAGCTTTCTGCTTTGTCAGAGGGTGTGTATAGGGGGAGAATGGTATGTTTCTGAAGACTGAGTTCAAACCACCGATAGACCAAATTATGCGCTCTTTTAGCAACTTTATCTATGCAGTCCAGGAGAAGCACAGAGAGACTAAAGATGGCCACATGTAGCATGTCCAGCTATGGAGCAGAAAGAGCAGGTTCTAAAGCATTGACAATGCTCACACCATGCTCTCCTTAACTAGGTAATCAGCCAAGCCAGGACCACAGGGTGGCCGGTAATCTAGACAACAAGATGTGCACTATAAAAAAAAATTTTTTTTTTAGGATTTTTCAATAAGGGCTGAATTGCAAAGTTGCTTGATTTTATTAGCACGTTGCAATTTTATGCCTTTATCAACTTGAGACAACCTCTTTAAAAAGAGACTGTCAGCACAAATTGTTTGTGCCAATAACAAGCACCTGGTGCACCCCCGGCACAGCCGAGTAGTTCAGTCACCTTCCCTTCCGGTTTTGGATCCATCTCCGCCCTCTTGTTGCTGGATTGATAACACTGGCATTACAAGGGACAGAGAAAAGCAGAGATAGATGTAGAGGTGCACGGAACTGTTCGGCCACACCATGGGTGCATTTAATTGCTCGCCCACACCATGGGTGCACTGAGCGCCAATGCCGTGTATGAAAAAAGTCATTTAGTGCCGACAGGTTATTTGCGTTAAAATCCAGGACAATTTAAAGAAAATCGGTCACCATTTTCAGGCTGCCAGAACCAGCATGGAAACCTGACAGGGTTCTTTATCACAGGTAGGTGAGAAGATGGTGAATCCGCTACGGCTTTTCTCCCACCAGCATTTGGTCAATAAAAAAAATCTGCACCAACACAATATAAACCCCAAGGTTTAACTCTCCCTATACCAGAACATCTTGCCATTTGCTTGCATATGGGGAATATGGACTGTAACGTTTGTAGACAAGAAAAATTACAGGGAGCATCAGAGATGTGACACAAAGAGAAGTGAGAAAAACAACGAGTAAGGCGGCCGTCAGACGCTTCAATATCTTGAACGATATTGTAAGCGATCACATGCACACGCGATCGCTTACAATATCGTTCATATCGCTGGTGAGATGTCACACAGACAGACTCACCAGCGATGTGGGCCAGCGAGATCGCTGGTAACTATGGTACACATCGGGTTACTAGGCACCGCGCGGCGCTTAGTAACCCGACGTGTACCATAGTTACCATCTCCCAGCATAGGCTCTGCCGCTGGGAGATCGTTCATCGTGGTGTCACACACCACGATGAAGCAGATTGGACAAGCGATGATCACTTGATGAGCTCCGGCTCTCATATCTGGCGATGTCACGATCAAGCGATTTTACATTGTAAAATCGCTTGATCGCACGCAGCGATGCACAACGATATCGCTTAAGCGATCAAAAAGCAGATCACTTAAACGATATCGTTTAAGATATTGCAGCGTGTGACGGCCGCCTATAAGCGATCTTTGTATATGTATTGCAATCTGCAGCATTTATACTCTTTGTACAACCCCTTTAAACCGACAGGTCTGTGACTATTTGCATACAAGAATAAACTCATCAATGGAGCCAGGCAGTGAGAAGCCGTCCGGCGGACACTTCTTGCTCTGCCAGGCTGGTTTACACTAAGCTGAAGGGGTTTAGAGTAAAACACAGCTCTCCGTAATGAGGGACCATGTCGGGATTTTACGCTGCCTGAACCAGGATTACAGGTTCTTTTTAACCCGATATAATATATCTCCTAATTCTGCGCTTCCCTTTGCAGAGTTATCCCAATTAGAACTCTGCAAAGTGCCCATTCTTCATGATTTTATATCTTTTTCACTAAACCTACAAATATTAGGAAGCAAGATACAAAAGTCAAGTATAATTCTACAGACTATAAGAGGAGGTTTGGGCATTAACCATGTTACAAACGTTGTCATTTTCTCTTTGAATTTTTAAGCAGCCCATTATACATTCGGTATGTTTCCTGCTCCTTGTAATACATTTTTCTGTTTATGCTGACGTTTTCCTAAATGAATACAGCCGTGTTACAGTAATTGCCACCTCCACATTACCTTGTAATAAAAGCAGCAGTGGATGGCACTACTATGCATGTAGCTGCCAAGACAATACTGGTAATCATCGTTAGTGTAATTAATTACCGTAGATTGTTATTGCAAACTTCCTCCATTGTGTAATCATATAATATAATCGGTGCTGTGAAGAATATTGGAGATATCTGGACATGCCAATCAATCATAACTCCCCAAGATACGTCTCTCAAGGAGCGCACATCAATTCAACAACACTTTCACAACTGGTTCCAAGAGCAGATGGGAAAGTGACAGCTAATTAAATGTTCATGGTAGCTAGTGACCCCCCGCAGGGTAAGCAGGAAGGGTTTATATCTCACTGTGACAGAAAGAATGGAGTGTGTACACAGAGGTGGGAAAGTACACTACTCTGGAGGGGATCAGAAAATATCTTTAGACGTATTGGCAACTGTGGAAAAGTAAGCATATTGGGGTGTGCATTGCTCCACACAAATATGTCAGTCATTCCTTCAGCCTCAGGATATCAGGATGCAGGTAATACACATTTTGACTTAACAGTGCAACATATCATTAGTCTCAAATGAATATCTAGCAGCTGGAAGACCGTAGACATTATATTTCCTATCTATGAATAGGTAAAGTCATAATAGGAAATACGAAGGTAATATTTCTCACATGGGACACTCAAAGACGTGAGGAAAGCTGGGATTTCAGAATTCATTGTAGTTCTGCGCCCATCCCACAGACAGCCCCCACATGAGGTCCCCAAGGGTGGGGTCAAGTGAAGGGTTAAATGATGTCCACCATATTGCTTCATTGCTCTTCTGTGGGTAGGTCATGTCATGTCATGTGCTGTAATCAATCAAGGAAACCCCTGGCACCACAGCGTCTCCCATTTGACGAGTCAGCCACCAAGGCTGCAACAACAAGGATTTAGGTACCTGACTTACATATGTCTGCATATAGCTTTTGTAATTACTACCTTTATTTGCATATCTGGATATAATATCTGTATATCCAACGTGAAAAAAGTAATATTATCTAATGTGCCAATACGTCGATCAAATATATAATTTAATCCTGGGTTGCTCTTATCTCTTTCCACAAATTCCTATGTCCATGTTCTTAGTTTAATATTACACGCTACCTGGGGCTGCTTTCTGGCTCAATATAATTCCGTTAAAAAACCAGGTTTATACAGTGCCTTGTTAAAGTATTTGGCCCCTTGAACTTTTTAACCTTTTCCCACATTTCAGGCTTCAAACATAAAGAGATTAACTCAAATTTTTTTGTGAATAATCAAAACAAGTGGGACACAATCGTGAAGTGGAATGAAATTTATTGCATATTCTAAACTTTAACAAATAATACACTGAAAAATGGGGCGTGCAATATTATTTGGCCCCTTGAGTTAATACTTTGTAGCGCCACCTTTTACTGCGATTACAGCTGCAGGTCGGTTGGGGTATTCTCAAATAAAGACTTTTTATGGATATCTTTGAGAAATGGCTTTCTTCTTGACACTCTTCCATAAAGACCAGATTTGTGCAGTGTACGACTGATTGTTGTTCTATGGAGGACTCTCCCACGTCAGCTGTAGATCTCTGCAGTTCATCACAGTGATCATGGGCCTTTTGGCTGCATCTCTGATCAGTCTTCTCCTTGTTCAAGACGAAAGTTTAGAGGGACGGCCGGGTCTTGGTAGATTTGCAGTGGTCTGATACGCCTTCCATTTCAATATGATCACTTGCACAGTACTCCTTTAAAACTTAGGAAATCTTTTTGTATCCAAATCCGGCTTTAAACTTCGCCACAACAGTATCTCGGACCTGCCTGGTGTGTTCTTTGGTCTTCATGATGCTCTCTGCATTTGAAACAGAACCCTGAGACTATCACAGAGCAGGTGCATTTATACGGAGACTTGATTACACACAGGTGGATTCTATTTTCATTACCAGTCATTTAGGACAACATTGGATCATTCAGAGATCCTCACTCAACTTCTGGAGTGAGTTTGCTGCACTGAAAGTAAAAGGGTTGAATAATATTGCACGCCCCACTTTTCAGTTTTTTATTTTTTTTAAAAAGTTTAAAATATCCAAAAGATTTCGTTCCACTTCACAATTATGTCCCACTTGTTGTTTATTCTATAGAAAAAAATTAGAATTTTATATCTTTATGTTTGAAGCCTGAAAGTGGCAAAAGGTTGAAAAGTTCAAGGGAGCCGAATACTTTCACAAGGCACTGTATCTAAATAGGAACAGTTTGTAGCTCTACCGGGCTGGCAGGACTCTGTTTCACTAGGGCAAGTGAAAATGGTCTTCCAGCCTATCAGGGTTGTGAGCATGTGTGTTGTGTGATCACCCCTCTCACTCACCATGGCTATATAAACAGGGTGTTTCAGTGTAACACTGTGCCAAGGTGACCTTGCGTACCCCTGGGGGGTGCAAAACGTCACGTGTTGGTGGAAGTGACAATACCATATCGTGTGACCCCACCGAATTAGAGACATCAGGGCAGGGCTGCAAAGTGTGGTTTTGTCACAAGTGCATATAGATAAATAAGGGAGCACGGTGGCTCAAGTGGTTAGCGCTGGGGTCCTGAGGTCCTGGGTTCAATTCCCACCAAGGCACTAGGACACCATCTGCAAGGAGTTTGTATGTTGTCCCTGTGTTTGTGTGGGTTTCCGCCGGGCACTCCGAGTTTCCTCCCACATTGTAAAGACATACTGATAGGATATTTAGATTGTGAGCTCCAAGAGAGACAGCATTACTGATGTATGTAAAGTGCATGGAATCAATAGCGCTATATACCGTAAATGAATAAATGTTATTATAAGAATGGGAAAAGCATGAAGTAAGCTCATGCAGAGAGATGGAGCTGAGTCAGGGGTTAAACAAAAAACTAAAAATGAGTAATTATTTTTGTTGTTGGATACTTGGGTGTCAGGAATGTAGAGGGTAGGACTAACAAAAGATAAATCCTGAGTAAGAAGAACAGTAATGCCAAAGCTTCATATTACTTTTACCATGGCCATGTGGCCACTGATTGGCTGCAGAGGTTATGTGCTGGCCTCGGCTGAAGGGAAGAACATAGGCAATTGCAGTCTGTTTTGTGTTTTTACTACTCCTGTGGCTGATTTTTAGGTATTTTTGTATGTTAAATAATTTCTTTAAGTGAACAACAGAGAGAAAAATAAAAAAATTAAATATAATCGTGGTTTCATTAATTGACAACAAAGGCCGGGAGGGACCTGTCGACGTTAACCAGAGCATGGATGCATTCTATGACAGAAGCCGCCAAGGCATAATTACAAGTTAAAAGCTAATAACAAGGAGAACTGTTGTTTTTTTTAACACACTGTTCCAATTTAGACACTAAAGCTCTCAAAATTTTAGTTTGTTTTGGGATACATTATCCTAATTACCGTAGATTTATACGATTTTTATTTTTTTTTACTTGGCTTTTTGTGTACTTATTTTTTTTTACTTGTTTTGCTTTGATTTCTTTGAATTTTTCCATTATGTGAATGCTACACTATTGGTCAATTTGAGTTTTCTGTAGATATCAAAATACTGCCTCTTTAGTTGCTGTTTCTAAGGCGGAGTTGACCAGGTCCTTATAATTAAGGATTTGTCAAGCTCTTGCATCAAAAGGTGCATGGGGCAAGCAATGTCAAGTCCATCGATAGCTGTGAGGATATATTCGTGATATGGAGATATCATGCACATGTCCCATTCAGGAGAGGCGAGGTGTAGTAATGAGCAAGCACTACCATGCTCAGGTGCTCGACACTCATAAGTAGCATGTTGACGCACAGACGGGCTTGACTCGCTTACTCAGCATAACGGAAGTTGACGGGAAAATGAAGCATATTTCCAGATCTGGAAGAATGCTCAAGTTCTCTATTGACTTCCATTATATTCAATAAATGAGTCAAGCCTGACCAGGCGTCAAAGTGCTCTTTATGAGTACCGAGCATGGTCATACTTGCTCACCACTAGTGAGGAAAGCAACTATACATCAGATACTTGCTGATTCAGAAGTTTCATACACCGGTCCCATCCATGAGAGGATGTTTCCGTCTACTCATACCTACTGACTGAGACGCACATGTAATACACAAGTATTGTGCATCTATAGCTTTCATGAGAAGTTAGGAGGGCAACAACACATCTACCAATATCCGCAGAGATACAAGTGCTTACCCCAAGTATCATGCACCTGTCCCAGTCATAAGACAGATGCATACCTGCAGACCTCTCAATATAGTTTAAAAATTGCAAATACCTTAGATTTTGTTCACCAGTTGACCGTAAACCAAGTCGAAAAGTATCCCAGAGGCCTGACTTACATGGAAATTCAATATTCATAACAAAGTCCTCTACTTTAGGGTCTTCTTTATCCAGTTCATACAGTTCATTACTCTGATCTCCAACCGAAGTGACAGATGCTGTAATGTAGTTTTACCACCAGCTTTGGTCAGAACACAAAATCTAAGCTTCTCCAAAGAACCGATATCCGGCACCTACATACCAACATCGGCATCCATCAAGCTACTGTAAACTCAACCGCAGAAATCTCAAGTCACAAACCAATATTCAGTTACTCGTCTTTCTTTAATAACCTCTGAAAGTCCCAGCACTTCTGCTACTATAGTAACCAACGTACAGACCCCACTATTTATTTCCCACTCTCTACTATAATTACGACTACAATGACGGCCATGAAATCCGTGAGTGACGCTGACTAAGTAGAGGTCTTGAAATAAAACCTGTGGTGCCGAATAATTGCCTAACATTAGACCGGAGTGTGATGAGGAGAAACATGTAATGCCCTGGACATTGCACATAAATCGCCCAACATACGTAATCTAAACCATAATATGTATTCTTGTAATCATAGCGGATAGCCCAACGTGAAGAAGATGTACTGCAGATTGCAGACTATAGGAAACCCCTTACTATAAGACACTCCGCTCAGGTTGGGCAGCAGAAATTAGGAAAACAGTTCTACTGATTGAAATCTCCCTGGTGGTATAAAGATGAGGAGAGGTCTATATCACTAATCTTATAGCGCTAGGATGAAAGATCCATGAAGAAACACAAAAATGTTGCAACTTTTGGCATTCGTTGAGCATTGCCAAAATCAGCAAAGGTGTAGGAGAGGTCAGGGCAGCATGGCAATTACACCTGACCAAAAAAATGCAATAAAACTGAAGGCATTTCTTGTGCCAGAAATGCTACTCCAGTCCCTGATTGGAGTATTATTTCGAGTGAGACACACGCCACAGCAGACATGTGCCAAATTCATTAATTGGGGTGTGTCTCCTAATGAATCTGGCACAAACATACTTCAGCAAACCAGTCATTAAGGCTGCCTTCACATTTGCGTATGTGAACGCAGCTTATGAGTCGGTAAGCCAAACCACCGACTTGGACTCCTTCATACATGGCTTATGTTTAAATGATACATTTATTGTAGTACAATGGGAACAGTATTGTATCAGAATAATAATGATGATGATGATGATGATGATGAAAAGCCTAATCAAGCTATTTAGCTAGAACTAAATAATAATTCATAACAATATGCAGCACATTCTGCATTGAATCACTGTACCCAATTTATTATGTATTTTAGGAATACAAGTCAGTCCATTTTATACCACTGCGTTCCTATGTTTAACATAGGAACGCATAGTGCTTGCGTTTGCTGCGTTCGGGTGCGGATGCGGACGATATCTGCTCCTTCCGGTGTCCAGCGTCCGCAACCGGGACGCAGCATGTTGGATTTTTTGTGCGCTCGGGGACCTTGGAAAATCAGCAAGCGTCCCCAAGTGCACAAAAAATGCATTGGCTTCAATGGGTCCGCAGTGTTCTGCGTTAGACAGCGCAGGAGAACGCTGCAGACCCATTGAAAAATCTCCCGGTGGCCGGCGGTGATGTCACAGGAGATCACCGACGGCCACCGGGAGATCAGCTCAGCCTCTGCTGATCTCTTCTTCCCCGCCGCCGATAATCTGCTAGCGATGTCGGCGGGGTTAAACAGCTGATCTGACAGCTGTTTGAATTTTCCCGCGCCGACATCTCCTCTCGGTGTCGGCGCGGGAGGATTCAAACAGCTGTCAGATCAGCTGTTCTCCTCGCTGACATGTCCCGGAGCTTACCGGCGGCCAGGAGGCGGAGATCTCCGGCGCTGATCTCCGCCCCCGGACACCGCTGATTGGCTGCCGGGCTGCACAGTGATGTGTCCACAGGCGGACATTCTCCACTGCGGACACATCAAAATGGCCCTGCTTAACACTGCGTTTGTGTCTGCTTGCCATCAGCATGCAGACACAAACGCTAATGTGAAGCCAGCTACAGTGGCATTTTTCAGTCTAAATGAATTGGGTATACAATAACACATTTTGAAGTTTGAGAAACATAAATGATCACTCTTTGGCTTTTAGTAACACATGCGTGCCAACATGGATACAACTACTGCTCACAGCATTGAACAGTTGCTGTAAGCATATCCTGGCACTTTGTGGGTGGCGAGTGTAATTGTTCCGAACATGCCTGTATGAAAGATGGTACTCCCAGGAGGAATACAATTAATGTTTGTTATCGAACGTGACCGCTTCCCTTTTAAAAACAGTATGTGATGTACAATAAAAGAAACCGGGCACTGACCTGCGATGCGGTGGTGTGTAGCACAGATCCAGAAGGTGGCGTCCTCCTCCAGCGGTGCACAGCTAAGATTGAAGATCCATGAAAGTAGCAGAAAGAGCGGCACTCAGGTGGGTGAAGTGCAGTTGTAGCTTTATTAATTATAGATCCATGAGGTGAACAAGCAGGGAGGGAAGGAGAAGACATATGTTGTGTTTATGTGATGACTCTCCTGCTTCTTTTGACCTCACATCAAACAAGGAATTGTTACTCTTCAGCTGTGTCGACCAGGGCTGCGGAGTCGGTAAGCCAAACCACCGACTTGAACTCCTTCATACATGGCTTATGTTTAAATGATACATTTATTGTAGTACAATGGGAACAGTATTGTATCAGAATAATAATGATGATGATGATGATGATGATGAAAAGCCTAATCAAGCTATTTAGCTAGAACAAAATAATAATTCATAACAATATGCAGCACATTCTGCATTGAATCACTGTACCCAATTTATTATGTATTTTAGGAATCGAAGTCAGTCCATTTTATACCAACTCCACAGCCCTGCTGATGGGCAGTCTCTGCCGACATTCTGCAGATTGAAAATAGTAAAGCAATGGGGAGACAGCTGTCAACCAGTAATAAATCAGTATTGAAGCTGTCGACATAGTAGAGCAAAAGAAAAGAAGCTGCTTTGTTGACGTGACGTCACCAGAAGCCGCAGAATTGCCGGTAGGACTGGTCCATAAACAGTTCCTCACAGGGAAGCACAGGCAGGTAGGTAAAAAATATATTATTATTTAATGGCCTTCAGCTCGATCTTGAGCTAGGACAACTTGATGGATGAACGCTCTGTATAAAGATCGATCTTGTGCAGCCTAGATAGGACCACCAGGGTCTTCTCCGCTGTTATCTTGATAGTCTCAAGCCATTAGGTTGCTGGTCTTCCTCTTTACCTTGTTCCTTCTATTCTTACTACCTCTCTTTGTATGATGTGTCCAAAGTGGGCAAGTGGTAGCCTGGTGATCCTTGCTTTGAGTTACATGTCTGATTGTTCTTCTTGCCATCCATGGTATTGATAACATCCTTCTCCAGCACCACATTTCGAAGGCGTTGATTCTTCTTCACTCTTGTTCCTTTATCGTTCAGCTTTCACATCCATGTTACAGAAAAAGGTGACAACCACTTGACGGTAAACTATTGGTCCCATACAAAGAAGAAAAAAAAAAGTAGTTGTTGGCTTCATGTTATCATACCTCAATAAGTCTCCATGGCATCTCCTATAAAGCTGGGATTTCATTATGAAGACCTAAGGCCGAGCAATACTGTGGAAGCTTTTTATACACTTGTTCAAATGTTTGATGTTATTGCATAAATCCCAGCACTTCTTTTTTACGATCACGGACTATGAGAGGTTTGGAATTATCAATAGGACGGCTTTTTAGTGTTGAAGTGAATCTGCCATCACTCACAATTTTACTGAATGTATTAATTTCCAAAATTCACTGACGTCCCAATCCTCTTACTCAATAAATGTAAAGGCCAAGTGTTACCATAAAGAAAATGTAGTATGTAGAGAAGTGTTGAAGGCTGACTTGAAGGGTTTCAGTTTGTGGCGGGGATTTATTTTATGCACTTTACGTTTCTGCTCGATTTAGTCAGTTATTAATGGAAGTGACAAGTTTCTCCAGCTCACCCTCAAATCGGCTACCGCAGCCTATCTGTAGCACAGGGTGTTCTTAATGTGAAGCAATCAGAGAAAACATTTTAGGAGAATGAAGCGTGCTGATGAAAATATAAATCTCATCTCTACAGTAATTTTTGTAAAGTTTTCAAAAACCGAAAATCCATCTCTTCTAAGTATATATTGAAATATGGTTCAGGCATATATACAATGCTTCAAAAAATAAAGGGAACACTTAGACAACACAATGTAACTCCAAGTCAATGACACTTCTGTGAAATCAGATTTCTCCTGCTGTTGTTCAAATGGAACAGACAACAGGTAGAAATGATCGGCAATTAGTAAGACACCCCCATAAAGGAGCAGTTCTGCAGGTGGTGACCACAGACCATTTCTCTGTTCTCATCCTTTGTGGCTGTTGTTTTGGTCACTTTTGCATGTTGTCATTGCTCTCACCCCTAGAGGTAGTATGCGGAGGTGTCTACAACACACAGAAGTTGATCACATAGTGCAGCTCATCCAAGATGGCACATCAATGTGAGCGGTGGCAAGCAGGTTAATTCTGTCAGTCAGCACAGTGTCCAGAGCATGGAGCAGATACCAGGAGACAGGCCAGTACAGTAAACCAGGAGACGTGGAGGGGGCTGTAGGAGGGCAACAACCCAGCAGCAGGACTGGTACCTCCTCCTCCTTTGGGCAAAAAGGTACAGTGCCATAGGCCCTGCAAAATGACCTCCAGCAGCCTCTAATAGCGATGTGTCTGCTCAAACTGTCATAAGCAGACTCCATGAAGTTGGTATGAGGGCCCAACGTTCACAATTGGGTGTTGTGTTTACAGTCCAACACCCTGCAGGGCAATTGGCATTTGCAAGAGAATGCCATGATTGTCAGATTTGACACTGGTGTCCTGTGCTGTTCACGAATGAGAGCAGGTTGATGCTGAGCACGTGACAGACGTGACAGAGTCTGGTGACTTCATGGACAATGTTCTGCTGCCTGCAACATCCTCCAGAATGACAGTGGGTCAGTAATGGTGTGGGGAGGCATTTCTTCAGATATTTGAACAGCCCTTAATGTACTAGGCAGAGGTACTCTGACTGTCAGGTACTGGGATGAGATCCTCAGACCCACTGCGAGACCATATACAGGTGTAGTAGGCCCTGGGTTCCTTCTGACACATGACCATGCTAGGCCTCATGTGTCTGAAGTGCGTCAGCAGTTTATATATGATGTAGACATTGATGCTATGGACTGGGTGCCCGGTTTCCAGATCTGAATCCAATTGAGCATATTTGGACATCATGGCTTGTTCCATCCACCAACCCCATGTTGCACCACAGACTATCCAGGAGTTGCGTGATGGTTTAATCCAGGTCTGGAAGGAGATCCCTCAGGAGAACATCCGCTGCCTCATCAGGAACATTCCCAGGCTTTGTGGGAGGTCATACAGGCACATGGAGGCCACACACACTACGGAGCCTCATCAGGAACATTCCCAGGCTTTGTGGGAGGTCATACAGGCACATGGAGGCCACACACACTACGGAGCCTTATTTCCTTGAGATATTTCCATTGAAGTTGGATCAGTCTGTAATTTGATTTTCCACTTCGATTTTGAGTATCCTTCCAAATCCAGACATCCATGGGATATTAATTTCGATTTACTTTGATCATGCTTATGTTTTATTGTTCTCAATGCATTCCACTATGTAATGAATAAAGATTTGCAACTTGAATAATTGATTGAAATCTAGGATGTGGTATTTTAGTGTTCCCTTTATTTTGTGAGCGGTGTATTTTATTATGTGCAAAATAAAGAAAACATAAGATAAAAAAAGCAAATAACACTAGTTAAAGTGAACCAACCAGCAGGTTAGCAGCTAGCAATAAATTATGTTTTTTGCCATAATGGCGCTAATGGATGCGGATTAAAATATCAGAGCCTTGATTGTAGAATAATCCTTCAGAAAGTACATACCGTAATTGGAGCTTGAGCATTGAGGTAGGACTTTGAGGGTTGGGTCCTCTGTAATAATTCCTCCTACTTTAGATTAGCACATATTTTTAGTGATGAAAGGAGTTGTTCAATACAACCCCCTCTTAAGCACCATGTTTTTCCCAATAAAAATACTACCACTTATATTATTGCCTCCGGCCTCCTCCTGCTTGGGATCTGTACCAGCCTTAGATACATGAGCAGCATCATGGTCACCAGGTGAGCACACCAAATATTAATATTATTAACCTCTACTATACCAAAGGATAAGACCCTATGCGCTCCCATTTACTCTCCCAGTTTTTTCCTACTGATACTTCTGGTAAGGCACCAACTCCGGAGGTGAGTATAAGCACTGTTACTTTAATAATCACCATGTTGCCCATGAGAAGGGGGCGGCCCAACTAAAGGACATCCACTGTAATGGCTGCCATGTAAGCATCTGCTCCGCATCATCAGAAGGATGAGGTGATAGGGGGATTATAGATGTGAGGGCAGTTTGTGAAGATTTCCCTTTTTTAAGCACTCATTTAACATTACTCACAGCGAGTCTGAGAGAGATTGACAATGATTGAATATACAAAAAAGGCGTCACCGCACAAATGTGTGAGCCATCCTAGGAATGCAATGTCAGCAGACGGTATCCAAGCCCTGACAGTAATATTAACTCTTATATGTAAAGTTTTGTCATATCATGAAACTTTAAACCATTGATCATCCCTTAACCCCTTCACCTCCCGGCAATTTTCCTGTTTTTCATTTTCCATTATTCCTCTCCTTCCAAGAGCCATAACATTTTTATTTTTCCATCAATACAGACATATGATTTTTTTTTCCGGGACAAATTGTACTTTTTACATGAAATCTTTTATTTTACCATATAGTATACAGAGAAATTGGAAAAAAATTCCAAGTGCGGTGAAAAAAGGGCAGTTACACATTTGTTTTCTGGGTTTTTTATTCGCCATGTTCACTATATGGTAAAACTAACATGTCGGTGTGATGCCTCGAGTCGGTACGAGTTCGTAGATACCAAACATGTATACTAGTATGATGGTGGGTTTACACACACCAATTTATCTGTTCAATATCTGAACCAATCTCTGGTTGCAGTGAAATCATGGATACATTGCTCCATTTTGTGGCTGTGTACAACATGGAGCAATGTATCCATGATTTCACTACAACCTGAGATTGGTTCAGAGATTGAACAGATAAATTGGTGTGTGTAAACCCACCATCACTGTTACCTCAGTGGTGAAAAAAAACACGGAAGTTTTTAAAGAAAAAGAATTGAGCTTTAGACGCCATTTTCCACGACCGGTAGCGTTCTCATTTTTCGGGATCTGGGGTTGTGTAACAACTTATTTTTTGTGTCTTGAGCTGACCTTTCTAAATGATACCATTTTTGGGTAGATGTGACGTTTTGAACGCCCGTTATGGAATATTATTGCAATGTTGTGGTGACCAAAAAAACACAGTGATTTTGCCATCTGGACCTTTTTTCCTCCCATTATCCAGTTTACGGCGCTGCTTAATCAATTTTATATTTTGATAGATTGGGCATTTCTGAACACAGTGATATACCAAATGTGTGTATTTTTTAATTTTTTTGAGTCTTATTTTCAATGGTGCAAAGGGGGGGGGGGGGGTGATCTGAAGTTGTATATATATATAAATGGCCATATTACACTGTCCACTAGAGGGCCCCAGTGCTCCACAGTCTGATCGTTTGTCCTGTCTTTCGATGAGCTGCTGCTTTGGATCGTGCGGTCTGTGAATGACAGCATAGCTCAAAGGGTTAACAGCACCGATTAGATCTTGGATCGAATTGGGGCTGTAAGATACACATCTCAGCTGATCAGATCAGGTGAGATGTGGTGTGTGGGGGGGATTAAAGGATGCAGGCTCATGCTGTGAGCCTGCATCAAATGGTGGGAGGCGACCCATGATGCATATTTGCATCAAAGGTCATGAAGGGGTTAAAGGAAATATATCTCAGGTTTCTCCCACCTCATTTCAGAGCAGCATGATTTAGAGACATAAACCTTGATTCTAGTGGTGTGCCACTTGCTGGGGCGCTTACTGTAGTTTGTAGTTTTAGCAAAATCACAGCTTTATCAGCAGGAGGTTATCACTGGACAACAAGTAAACGTGCAGCGATATAGTCTACTAAAATAGTACCAACATAAATAAAAGCTTCTGCGCTTACACAAAAGGTACCATGGATAAAATGAATATATAAATGGTACCTGGATGAAATGGAGAATTGGGACAGAAGAGGACTATATAGCAGGAGAAGGTGCTGTTCTGCCAAATAATAGGTTTATGGATCTGGAAGATGATACAGCAAATGAAATGATGATTATAAATACCTTTCTATAAAGAAAGTGTCTTACTTCTATAATTAAAGGGTTGATGTCTTACCAGTAAGTTCAGATGTGAAGCTACAGTTGAATCATAGGCAAGAGGGTGGATTGCAGTTCCCCTAAAAAATATTACTATAGTAGAAGTGTAGATCTGTAGATGTATATAGAAATGATAGGAGTATAAATAATACTATACCACTAATGGAGCTTTCAAAGTCAGACAGTGGATGTCATATCAAAGCAGATTTAAGTGGAGTCTTATGTAGGAAGATAATAGAAGAAATGTTTGAAAAGTGGTTGATATTAGTTATATAAGGGCATTGGTGCGCAATATAATAGATATGGTATGCAGAACGAATAATAAAATGGCCCTATAGATCAATAACTGACTATCTTTGGGGAACAAGGAACATATAAAACACATACAGTGCATATACATACTAGGAAAATTATAGAGGTTCACTGGGAACTGTGCCTAATTGGGGGCTACCTAACTATAAACATGTAGGGTGGTATTCTCACCCCAATTACATTATTGTAAGGTGACTTGACCTGTAAGAACTTGCCCATGTTGGCCCCATGTCTTTTAATGGTCACATTCTAGACGCATTAATATCTGTAATTTCCCTTTAATGCAGCTGTAACGGGCCTGGTTTTAGTGGGACGAGATGTTTTTGTGGCACAATTTTGGGATACATGAAGCAGAAAAAAAAAAACAAGGGAATGCATAAAAGTGGTACAACCTTCTACATATTTAAAAAGACTTACGGTAATTTTATTCAACATGATAAAAAACCACAGACAGAAAGCTACACAGAGTTCCAACCAATTAAAACGACATACATAGTCATTTCCCGATAAAGGTATAATGGGAAACCCCCTCAAGGACAAACAGGGCGATCGATACAGTTGGAAATATAATTTGAGCTGCATACATCAAGAGAAGACCATAGTGAACACAAACAATTTTAGAACATTTAGGCACATTTATACAGGGTGAGTGATTAATGTTCATCAAATGTTTGCCTTGTACAAGGTAGTCAATGGCGTTGGTGCCATTTAAAGAGAATCCGTCATATCAAAAATCCATATGCAACTACTATCGTTTTCTAATTCCTTTCTGTACTCTCTCTATTGATGTATTTCTTTTATTTATATTCTCCTACCCTGTGTAAACTGCAAATAATGAGAATCATTCTGTCACTCAAAGTGAGTGATCCCTTTGTTCTCTGCTGTTCACTCCCCATAGGATGAATATTCATGTCACATTCACATCACTGCACAGGACATTAGTGGGTGGGGCTGTATCCTCATCTCTGCTCCCTGTGTCTACAGACAAGCAAGAGCTTAAATAAAACACAGAATCTGTCACAGCACAGCAGGATATCTGCTTACAGAAACAAACGGAGTAGATACTTTTGTGGCACCACACGGTTCACTTGCCTACTTCAGGCAAGGTCCCCTATAAATTCAGGCCTGGGGGCAGAGTTAGGCAGTTCAGTACAGTGTAGTACTGAGGAAGACATCCTGCTCAATGGTGCCGCGCTAGGCCCATGCCAGTGAGAGCCTGACCAACGTGAGGGACCTAAGAGTGAGGGTCGGAGGCAAGGCGAGTTAGCCAGGTGGAGTGGAGCCATACCGGTTTGCCCCAGAAGAGCAATGTAGACAACCCAGACACCGGAGTCCGAGACTGCACGAGTCCAGTCAGCCCAGCAGTAAAAATCGGAAGCCAGGGAGACTTCAAATCTCTTGGCGCAGCCAGCACTTGTGGCACAGCCGCCTAGCAGAGCCAGGGAAAGCAGTGAATATAACGGTGCCCAGCAGCAGGGCTCTCACCGCCAGCCATACAAGTGAGGACCCAGAAGAGGGTCATGGCCTAGCTTCAGACAGCACACGACTAAAGCACACACATACACAGAGTAAAAGGGAGACCTCATAACTCATCAGATATGGAGATCCCAGACTGCTCCCAGATCACACGGGACTGTACCATGGACTTCACCTTGTTCATCACATTAGTAGAGGTACGGAAACAAAAACCCTGTGTGTGACTGTTATTGCGGACCCTGATCCTGCTACCTTCATAGTCTGTCAGCAATCCATAACTTCCACTACTGCTCCGGTGAGCGTAACCATCACACCGGAGGTCTGTTCCGCAGTGTCGGTAACATTACCGGAACTGTAGGTGGCATCACGAAACACTTGTTTTATTTTTCAGCGACCACCAGGGCCACGGGACCGGACACAGGCCCCAGTGACATCCCCGTGAACTACAACGCCCAGAAGCAGGTACCCCACGGCCATGGGGCGGGTCACTTTATCTACCGTGTTTCCCTGAAAGTAAGACCCCCCCCGAAAGTAAGGCAGGGTAGGGAGAACGGGGGGGGGGGGGGGGCTGTTAATATAAGGCCCCCCCCCCGAAAGTAAGGCCGCCTGGGGGGGGCGCTGGGGAATATAAGGCCAGTACCTGTTCCCCTGTGTGTCCAGGCTGCTCCAGTGTCCTGCAGCTGCGGCCGCGCTGGAGCAGACGGGGTTAATCACAGCCGAACATGCTGTGTGCCCAGCCTTAAGTCACAGCAGGCCGGCTCCAGCTCTGATTGGCTCCCAGGAAGCAGTGGGCGTGGCCTGATGACGTCGTGGGCTTGTCATCTGGCCGCGCCCACTGGTTCCTGGGAGCCAATCAGAGCTCGAGCCGGGCTGTTGTGATGTCAGGCTGGGCAGAATTCAGCAAGGGCACAGCATGTTAGACTGATTAACCCTATCTGCACCAGCGCGGCTGCAGCTGCAGGACACTGGAGGAGCCTGGACACACAGGGGGACAGCAAGGAGCCACACTGAAGGCCAGGGGAGCTGGTAAGAAGCAGTGTGTATGTGTGTGTTTGTAAGTGTATGTTTGTGTGTAAGTGTGTGTGTGTGTGTATATTTGTAAGTGTGTGTGTATGTGTGTGTGTTTGTAAGTGTGTGCGTGTGTGTATGTGTATGTTTGTAAGTGTAGGGTGGGTGTGTGTGGATGGGAGGCTGGAGTGGCTGGGGCTGCCAATATAAGACCCCCCCCCCCCGAAAGTAAGACAGGGGGCCACTTTTGGCCCCCAAAAAAATATAAGACCGGGTCTTACTTTCGGGGAAACACGGTAGCTCAAGGTAAGGCAGTAAAGCAAATGTGTGCAAGCAATCTCTCCGAGCCCCTCTGAAGCTCCTACTTGAAACCGAAACCTGACAAGAGGAGAGAGGATGGAGGAGAGGAGGAGGATGGAGGAGAGAGGATGGAGGAGAGAGGATGGAGGAGAGAGGATGGAGGAGAGAGGATGGAGGAGAGAGGATGGAGGAGAGAGGATGGAGGAGAGAGGATGGAGGAGAGAGGATGGAGGAGAGAGGATGGAGGAGAGAGGATGGAGGAGAGAGGATGGAGGAGAGAGGATGGAGGAGAGAGGATGGAGGAGAGAGGATGGAGGAGAGAGAAAAGAGGAGAGAGAAAAGAGGAGAGAGAAAAGAGGAGAGAGAAAAGAGGAGAGAGAAAAGAGGAGAGAGAAAAGAGGAGAGAGAAAAGAGGAGAGAGAAAAGAGGAGAGAGAAAAGAGGAGAGAGAAAAGAGGAGAGAGAAAAGAGGAGAGAGAAAAGAGGAGAGAGGAAAGAGGAGAGAGGAAAGAGGAGAGAGGAAAGAGGAGAGAGGAAAGAGGAGAGAGGAAAGAGGAGAGAGGAAAGAGGAGAGAGGAAAGAGGAGAGAGGAAAGAGGAGAGAGGAAAGAGGAGAGAGGAAAGAGGAGAGAGAAAGGAGGAGAGAGCTGCTGAGAAAGAGGAAATATTTAAATGAACAGTTTAACACAGCCGGACTTATCGTCTGTGCTTATAATGGAGTTAGCCCAGGTGTGTGATGTATCGGGTGCTGCTTGCACAGAGGAGAAGAGTAACTATGAGAGGAGAGAAAAATGGCCTCTGTATATTAAGCGCACAACCAAGTAAATTGTGTGCCTATAATGGAGAGGACTAATGTAGGAGCTCCCCCCTGCAGGGTTTGAAAATGCTTATAGCATGGAAACTAGAAAGCGCACAATAACGATTTTGCATGTTTTGAAAAGGTCTGCCCAGTCACTATTCAAGAGTAATATTAGTATCATACTGAATAATGACCCGACAGTGTCCCTTTTTAAAGGGACTCTGTCCCAGGTTTTTGCAATCCATCTGACAGCAGCATAATGTAGAGATAGAGACTCCAGTGATTCCAGTGATGTGTCCTCGCTGTCATTTTGAGAAAATTACTGATTTCCCTGCTGCATATTTGGCAGCTCCCAAATATGACTGGACTATTTGAGTAGTCCTCTAGTGATAATCTGCAGATGATTTAACAGTGATTTTATCGAAACTACATTGAGCAGCCTAGTAAGTGATACATCGCTGGAGTCAGGATCTCTGTCTCTACATTATGCTGCTCTCAGACGAGATGGTTAACACCTGGTGACAGAGTCCCTTTAAATAATAACCCTGGAGGTAGGCATCCACATGTGGAACAAAAAATATATTTAAAGGCCCAGTTACACACACAGATAATTGTGCAGAGATTGTTCGCAGATCTCTGGTTGCAGTGAAATCATGGACACATTGTTCCATTTTGTGGCCGTGTACAAAATGTGTGTAACTGGGCCTTTATAAGGCCGAACTAAAGGATGTAGATTTTATATACACATTTAGAGAGAGGTAAATGGGTTTTATGCCCCTGAAGCAGCACAATCCTCAGCATGATGGAAATATTACCCAATGTGAGGTGATGGATCCTACATATACTATAGCAGAGCACAAGGGTTTATACACGGTAATAAACAAATTAAACACAGGTTGGAAACCAGAATGAGGTGTATACTAAGGAGGCTGCCAGGAGGTGTAAAAGAGAATTATCAATATATCACCGTACAAATGTGGGTTTATCATTAGAGAAGGCCTCTAGGGAACATAGTCTAGCACAGTCGTGCTCATGGATATATAGTCTCACCAGTCCAATTGGAAAAACCTTAAGAATATATATCCCAAGTATAAGAAGACCCTATGTATAAAGATGAAAGATGGGATGGAGGAAAGATAAGTTCGGTTTTGTCAACGTTGAGTTTAGGAAGCAAGAGAAGAAGGAGGATATGTCCGACAGACACTCCGGGATTCTGGACAGCAGAAAATTGACATCTGGGCCAGAGCGGTAGATCTGAGTGTCGTCTGTGTACAGGTGGTACTGGAAGCCATGGGACTTTATGAGTTGTCCTAGGCCAAGGTTATAGATGGAGAAAAGTAGGGGCTCCAGGACAGAGCCTTGTGGGACTCCCAACAGAGAGAGGGCGGGATGAAGAGGTAGTGTGGGTGTGGGAAATGCTAAATGTGCGGTTGGAAAGGCATGAGGCAATCCAGGAGAGGGCAAGGTCTTTGATGGCAAGGGAAGAAAGAATCTGTAGTAAGGGTACCGTGACACCTGGAGATATCGCCGGCGATTCCACAGGCGACGCACGTGCGCGCGCACATATTTGCGTGTCGCCTAAGGTTGCCATCGCCCATTTACAAGGGGCGACAACTTGGGAGACGCTCGGGCGACAACCCGACCGGAAATTGCCTGAGCGTCGCCCAAGGCCCAGGGGCGATCAAGTCGCTGGTCGCCGCTTCCGCGTCACACAGAGCCACCATATTAGCGATGGGGTCATTCCATGTCAAGTGATCCAAAAATGAATATTTTTTTTCCCTGACGTCCTCAGATTTTTTTTCTATATGAAGAACAACTTTAGTTAATTACAAAAAAAAAAAGTTTTGAATTTTTTTCTTTATCAGTTAATTTTTTACAGATTTTTAAAGTTTAAAAAAAGTGTGAATTTTGGCCTGGTATGGCTTTACATTTTCTATCATATCTCGGGCTAGAAATAAGATAGAGAAACAAAATAAACACCAATCTACTCAGAACTGTCCATGCTTTAACCAGATATGTCACAAGAGGATCTTTGTTAATATTTTACCCATGTGATCGCAAGCGCAAAACTTTAAACCGCATTTCCACAAAATCGGCGCGCTTTAAAAATTTCAAAAACTGCCCATGTGTCTGCTATGCTCTTAGCCACATCTGTACCAAATTTCAAGTTGGGGTCTTGATGGGATCATATTTTAAAATATTTTACTATTAATAGCGTCAATGTTTCATTCCATATCAAGTGATCTAAATATGAATTTTTTTTTTCTTTCCAATATGAAGTACTACTTTAGTTAATTACAAATTAAAAGTTTAGAATTTTTTTCTTCATCAGTTAATTTTTTACAGATTTTTAAAGTTTAAAAAAAGGGTGAATTTTGGCCTGGTATGACTTTACATTTTTTTATCTCAGGCTAGAAATAAGATAATGAAGTGGGAGAGGCATCATTTTACTCAGAACGGTAACAGCTTTCATTTGAGATGTTACAAGACTATGTTTCTTTATATCAAATTCAAACTATTGACGGGCAATTGTGAAAAAATGACTGATTGTGTTCTTGGTGATTTTTGAATTGACACTATAATAGGTAAATATTTTAAAATATGATCCCATCACGATCCCAACTTGAAATTTGGTACAGATGTGGCTAAGAGCATAAAAGACACATGGGCAGTTTTGGAAAATTTTTATTAAAACGTTTTTTCGGAAATGCGTTTCAAAATGTTGCGTTTGCATTCGCATGGGTAAAAAATTAAAATTAACAAATATACTCTTGTGACATATCTGGTGAAAGCCTGGACAGTTCTGAGTAGATTGGTGTTTATTTTGTTTCTCTATCTTATTTCTAGCCTGAGATAAAAAAATGTAAAGTCATACCAGGCCAAAATTCACCCTTTTTTTAAACTTTAAAAATCTGTAAAAAATTAACTGATGAAGAAAAAAAATTCGAAACTTTTAATTTGTAATTAACTAAAGTACCGTATATACTCGTGTATAAGCCGACCCGTGTATAAGCCGACCCCCCTACTTTTGCCCCCAAAACCTGGGAAAATCTATTGACTCGTGTATAAGCCGAGGGTGGACCCTAGCACAAGTATACAGCCCCCAGCAGTGTGGTATACACCAGTCCCAGAGGTAGATACAGCAGCCCAGTGGTAGTATACACGCAGCCCCAGTAGTATATACAGCCCCAGTGGTATATACAGCTCCAGTGGTAGTATAGACGCAGCCCTAGTAGTATATACAGCCCCAGTGGTAGTATATACAGCCCCAGTGGTAGTATACAGGGCCCCAGCAGTATATACAGCCCCAGTGGTAGTATATACAGCCCCAGTGGTAGTATATACAGCCCCAGTGGTAGTATACAGGGCCCCAGCAGTATATACAGCCCCAGTGGTTTATACAGCCCCAGTGGTAGTATACAGGGCCCCAGAGGTATATACAGGGCCCCAGAGGTAGTATATACAGCCCCAGTGGTAGTATATACAGCCCCAGTGGTAGTATACAGGGCCCCAGCAGTATATACAGCCCCAGTGGTAGTATACAGGGCCCCAGAGGTATATACAGGGCCCCAGAGGTAGTATATACAGCCCCAGTGGTAGTATATACAGCCCAGTGGTAGTATACAGGGCCCCAGCAGTATATACAGCCCCAGTGGTTTATACAGCCCCAGTGGTAGTATATACAGCCCCAGTGGTAGTATACAGGGCCCCAGAGGTATATAGCAGCCCCAGCGGTAGTATACAGGCATCCCCAGTAATGCAGAAACTATTTAAATGAACAGTTTACACACAGGCCGACTTATCGTCTGTGCTTATTAATGGAGTTAGCCCAGGTGTGTGATGTAGCGGGTGCTGGCTGAGCACAGAGGAGAGAAGAGTAACTATGAGAGAGAGAAAAATGGGCCTCTGTATATTTAGCGCACAACCAAGTAAATTGTGTGCCTATATTGGACGAGGACTAATGTAGGAGCTTCCCCCCTGCAAGGGTTTTGAAAATCTTATAGCATGGAAACAGAAAGCGCACAATAACATTTTGCCTTTTTTTTTAAAAGTTGCCCAGCCCCACTAAATCAAGAGTAAAAAATTATATCATACTGAATAATAAAACCCGACAGGGTCCCTTTTTAAAGGACCTTCCCCAGGTTTTTTTTTCAACCCCTCTGACACAGCATAAATGTAGAGATAGAGACTCCAGTGATTCCAGTATGTTTCCTGGGCTGTCATTTTGAGAAAAATTACTGTTTTTCCCTGCGCAAAATTTGGGGCAGCTCCCAAATAGACTGGACTATTTAGTAGCCCCTCTAGTTGAAATTCTGCAGATATTTAACAGTGATTTTATCGAAACACATTGAAGCCCCTAAAAAAGTATAATCGCTGAGTAAGGAAAATCTCTGTCTCAAAAATTATCTGCTCCTCAACAGAGGGTTTTTTAAAACCCCCTGGTGACAAGTCCCTTTAAATAATAACCCTGGAGGGTGGGGCACCACATGGGAACAAAAAATATTTTAAAAAAAAGGGCCCCCAGTTACACACAACAAAAAAAATTTGGGTGCAGAGATTGTTCGCCAGATCTCTGGTTGCAGTGAAATCAGGACACATTGTTCCATTTTGTGGCCGTGTACAAAATGTGTGTAAACTGGGCCTTTAAAAAGGCCGAACTAAAAGGAAGTAATTTTATATACACATTTAGAGAGAGGTAAATGGGTTTTTATGCCCCTGAAACAGCAAAAAAATCCTCACCCATATGGAAATATTACCCAATGTGAGGTGTTTTATCCACATATACATAGCAGAGCACAAGGGTTTTATACACCGGGTAAATAAACAAATTAAAAACACAGGTTTGGAAACCAAATGAGTGGTAATACAAAAGGAGGCTGCCAGGAGGTGTAAAAGAGAATTATCAATATAACACCGTACAAATGTGGGTTATCATTAGAGAAGGCCCTCTAGGGAACATAGTCTAAGCACAGTTCGTGCCCCATGGATATATAGTCTCACCAGTCCAATTGGAAAAACCTTAAGAATATATATCCCAAGTATAAGAAACCTATGTATAAAATAAAGATGGGATGGAGGAAAGAAAGTTCGGTTTTTGTCCAACGTTAGTTTAGGAAGCAAGAGAAGAAGGAGGATATGCCCCCCGACAGACACCCGGGATTCTGGACAGCAAAAATTGACATCTGGGCCAGAGCGGTAGATCGAGTGTCGTCTGTGTACGGGTGGTACTGGAAGCCATGGGACTTTATGAGTTTCCTAGGCAAGGTTATAGATGGAGAAAAGTAGGGCTCCAGGACAGGGGCCTTGGGGACCTCCAACAGAGAGAGGGCGGGATGAAGAGGTAGTGTGGGTGTGGGAAATGCTAAAAGGGTGGGGTTTTGGAAAGGCATGAGGCAATCCAGGAGAGGGCAAGGCCCTTTGATGGCAAGGAAGAAAGAATCTGTAGTAAGGGTACCGTGACCCTGGAAAATATCGCCGGCGATTCCACAGGCGAACGCACGTGCGCGCGCACATATTTTGCGTGTCCCTAAGGTTGCCATCGGCCCATTTAAAAGGGGGCGACAACTTGGGAGACGCTCGGCAAACAACCCACCGGAAATTGCCTGAGCGTCGCCCAAGGCCCAGGGGCGATCAAGTCGCTGGTCCCGCTTCCTCCCGCGTCACACAGAGCACCAATAGCGATGGGTCATTCCATGTCAAGTGATCCAAAAATGAATATTTTTTTTTTCCTGACTTTCCCCCCAATTTTTTTTCTATATGAAGAACAACTTTAGTTAATTACAAAAAAAAAAAGTTTTGAATTTTTTTCTTTAATCAGTTAATTTTTTACAGATTTTTAAAGTTTAAAAAAAGTGTGAATTTTTGGCCTGGTATGGCTTTACATTTTCTATCATATCTCGGGCTAGAAATAAGATAGAGAAACAAAATAAACACCAATCTACTCAGAACTGTCCATGCTTTAAACCAGATATGTCACCAAGAGGATCTTTGTTTAATATTTTACCCATGTGATCGCAAGCGCAAAACTTTAAAACCGCATTTCCACAAAATCGGCGCGCTTTAAAAATTTCAAAAACTGCCATGTGTCTGCTATGCTCTTAGCCACATCTGTACCAAATTTCAAGTTGGGGTCTTGATGGGATCATATTTTAAAATATTTTACTATTAATAGCGTCAATGTTTCATTCCATATCAAGTGATCTAAATATGAATTTTTTTTTTCTTTCCAATATGAAGTACTACTTTAGTTAATTACAAATTAAAAGTTTAGAATTTTTTTTCTTCATCAGTTAATTTTTTTACAGATTTTTAAAGTTTAAAAAAAGGGTGAATTTGGCCTGGTATGACTTTACATTTTTTTATCTCAGGCTAGAAATAAGATAATGAAGTGGGAGAGGCATCATTTTACTCAGAACGGTAACAGCTTTCATTTGAGATGTTACAAGACTATGTTTTCTTTATATCAAATTCAAACTATTGACGGGCAATTGTGAAAAAATGACTGATTGTGTTCTTGTGATTTTTGAATTGACACTATAATAGGTAAATATTTTAAAATATGATCCATCACGATCCCAACTTGAAATTTGGTACAGATGTGGCTAAGAGCATAAAAAGACACATGGGCAGTTTTTGGAAAATTTTTATTAAACGTTTTTTCGGAAATGCGTTTCAAAAATGTTGCGTTGCATTCGCATGGGTAAAAAATTAAAATTAACAAATATATCTCTTGTGACATATCTGGTGAAAGCCTGGACAGTTCTGAGTAGATTGGTGTTTATTTTGTTTCTCTATCTTATTTCTAGCCTGAGATAAAAAAAATGTAAAGTCATACCAGGCCAAAATTCACCCTTTTTTTAAACTTTAAAAATCTGTAAAAAATTAACTGATGAAGAAAAAAAATTCGAAACTTTTAATTTGTAATTAACTAAAGTACCGTATATACTCGTGTATAAGCCGACCCGTGTATAAGCCGACCCCCCTACTTTTGCCCCCAAAACCTGGGAAAATCTATTGACTTCGTGTATAAGCCGAGGGTGGACCTAGCACAAGTATACAGCCCCCAGCAGTGTGGTAATACACCAGTCCCAGAGGTAGATACAGCAGCCCAGTGGTAGTATACACGCAGCCCCAGTAGTATATACAGCCCCAGTGGTATATACAGCATCCAGTGGTAGTATAGACGCAGCCTAGTAGTATATACAGCCCCAGTGGTAGTATATACAGCCCCAGTGGTTAGTATACAGGGCCCCAGCAGTATATACAGCCCCAGATGGTAGTATAATACAGCCCCAGTGGTAGTATATACAGCCCCAGTGGTAGTATACAGGGCCCCAGCAGTATATAACGCCCCAGTGGTTTTATACAGCCCCAGTGGTAGTATACAGGGCCCCAGAGGTATATACAGGGCCCCAGAGGTAGTATATACAGCCCCAGTGGTAGTATATACAGCCCCAGTGGTAGTATACAGGGCCCCAGCAGTATATACAGCCCCAGTGGTAGTATACAGGGCCCCAGAGGTATATACAGGGCCCCAGAGGTAGTATATACAGCCCCAGTGGTAGTATATACAGCCCCAGTGGTAGTATACAGGGCCCCAGCAGTATATACAGCCCCAGTGGTTTATACAGCCCCAGTGGTAGTATATACAGCCCCAGTGGTAGTATACAGGGCCCCAGAGGTATATAGCAGCCCCAGCGGTAGTATACAGGCATCCCCAGTAATGCAGGGCCCCCCCAGCGTCTCTCCGGTCACCTGAAAAGGAAGCTATACTTATCACAGTGCCGCTGTCTGTCCGCGCCCGCTCGCACCCGCTGTCAGCAGCCGACCGGATCCTCCATCTTGCGTCTTCTTTCTTCCTGTTTCCTGTGCTCGTCGCGGGCAATGACGTCATTGCCCGCGACGAGCACAGGAAACAGGAAGAAAGAAGACGCAAGATGGAGGATCCGGTCGGCTGCTGACAGCGGGTGCGAGCGGGCGCGGACAGACAGCGGCAGTGTGATAAGTATAGCTTCCTTTTCAGGTGACCGGAGAGACGCTGTGGGGGCCCTGGATTACTGGGGATGCGGGGGCTGCTGTATACCGATGTATACATCGGTATGTACCGATGTATACATCGGTATACAGCACTGACTCGCGTATAAGCCGAGGGGGGTACTTTTCAGCCCAATTTTTGGGCTGAAAAACTCGGCTTATACGCGAGTATATACGGTAGTACTTCATAAAGGAAAAAAAAAAAAAAAAATTCATATTTAGATCACTTGATATGGAATGACCCATTGACGCTATTAATAGTAAAATATTTAAAAATATGATCCATCAAGATCCCAAATTGAAATTTGGTACAGATGTGGCTAAGAGCATAGCAGACATATGGGCAGTTTTTGAAATATTTAAAGCGCGCCGATTTTTCGGAAATGCGTTTTAAAGTTGTGCGCTTGTGATCACATGGGTAAAATATTAACAAAGATCCTCTTGTGACATATCTGGTGAAAGCCTGTATAGTTCTGAGTAGAATGGTGTTTATTTTGTCTCTCTATCTTATTCCTAGCCTGAGTTATGAGGAGAAACGTAAATGCAGGCAACAGCGAAATTCACACTTTTTCCGAACTTTGAAAATCATTTTTTAAAAAAATAAATTTTTTTTAAACATTTTTCTCTTCACATTTTGCATTGTCTGACAATTATTGTCAAATAACAAAATCTCAAAAGAATTAAAAATATATAGGAAATAATCATTGGTTCAGTTGACATGGAATGACCCGATGTGGGCGTAAATTTTAGCCGCATCTCGGAGATGGGCATTAACATAATGTTGTGTGACGCTTTGAAGACGTGTGATTGGTCATTATTTAATGTGTCCCTTGTTCGCCGTGCAACATAGTTACATGTAAATGCATTGTGCATGCTTTATACACAACTCTCGTGTGATGTGTCGCTGATTATTGTTATATCCATTGGCGTTGCCAAGAAGGCAAAACACAACGCTCGCGTGACATTTTATTGTACAGTCAATATGTACAGACAGCGTTTGTGTTGAGTGTGTTGTGGGAGATATGTCACATGTTGACGGGGGCCCAGAGGCGCCGCATGAGCTACAGTATTTACTGTAAACTTGGGCGTCATGTAATACAGGACGGCCGCCACTACAGCGCTCATGCAGCCTTTAGTTGGGATGTAATAGCAATTGCGTTCTGTTAATACACATTTGTGGCAGACACATCTTTGGACTTTAGCACACAGCCGCAAACACAGAGGTGAGATTAATGTACAGTATGTACGCTCCTTGGTAATACACCTTTGGATGCACACATCATCAAATATGGCGCTGAGGAACAAGGCAACCAATCGTAACGCTCGAGCTACCACCAATCCACGCAGACCACCAGAGCTACTAAATACGCCCAGAAACGCCTACCGGAATGGTATAGGCGATGTGTGCTGTCGCCTTTGACATCGCTCATGAGATGTTAAACAGGGCGATCAGCACACATCGCCCAAGAATGATCGCCTGGTTTCACAGCTCTGATGTGAAACCAGGCAACCACTCAGACGCTTCGGCTTCGCCTGTGGAATCGCCGGCGATATCTCCACGTGTGACGGTACTCTTAGAGTAAGTGGTCAACTATGTCAGAGGTAGAGGAGAGGTCTAGAATGAGGAGGATTGAGAATTGTCTGTTAACTCCGGCTGTGAGCAAGTTCTTCGTAATTTTCGTTAGGGCAGTTTCAGTGGAGTGGTGTAGATGGAAACTGGATTGTAGGTTGTCAAGGAGAGAGTTAGACGAGAGGTGGGAGGAAAGTTGAGCATGGACATGTTGGTCAAGGAGTTTAGAAGCAAACAGGAGCAGTGATATGGGGCGGTAGCTCGTCATAGCAGTCGGGTCAAGGTTTGGCTTTTTGAGGATAGGCGTGATGGTGGCATGTTTGAAAGCCAAAGGGAAAGGTACCGGAAGATAGCGATATTTGGAAGAGGTGGGTTAGGGCTGGGATGAGTGTGTTAGTGAGGTTGGGGAGGAGGTGGGAAGGGATGGGGTCGAGAGCACAGGTGGTGAGGTGATAATACTGATGATGATAATACTACTACTGATGATACTACTACTGATACTACCATTGATGACATGACTACTAATATACTACGGATTCTACTACAACTGATATTAGTAATGCACTACTGATAATACTATTGATGGCACTACTTCTACTGATAATACTATTACTAGTAATGATACTAATTATAAGGCTACTACTAATGATAATACTACTACTGATACTAGTACTGATACTACTAATGATACAACTACAACTGATCATACTAGTACTGATACTACTACTGATGATATGAATACTAATGACAATACTACTACAACTGATGGTACTAGAACTGATGATACTACTACAACTGATGATACGATACTAGTACTGATACCATTACTGATACTACAATTGATTATAGTACTACTACTACTAATGATGATACTACTGATATGGCTACTAATGATACTACTACAACTGAGATACTAGAACTGATACTAATCATGCTACTGCAACTGATCATACTAGTACTGATACCACTAGTGAAACTACTGTTGATTACACTACTACTGATAATACTATTGATATGACTACTGATACTACTACTGATGATAGTACTAATGATACTAATATTGATGATACTACTACTAATGATACTAATTATAAGAGTACTACTACTACTAATGATACTGCTACTGATACTACTACTACTGATACTTCAACAACTGATCATACTATATGATACTATACTAATTACTACTGATGATACTACTACTAATGATAATACTACTTATATGGCTACCAATGATAATACAGCTGATACTAGTACTGATACTACTAATGATACAACTACAATTGATCATACTAGTACTGATACTACTACTACTAATGTTTACTACTATTACTAATTATAATACTACAACTGATAAGACTACTAATAATACTACTACTACATCTGTTGATACTAGTACTGATGATACTACAACTGATATACTAGTATGATACACTACTGATGATACTGATTATACTACTACTGATACTACTATTGATTATAAGACTACGGATACTACTATTGATGATACTACTACTGATAACCACTACCACCATTTTTTTTTGGTTGGGGGGGGGAGTTGGTGGGAAAAGGTTTCCATATTCAGAGTTCCCTCTTTTTTTTTTTTTTTTGCTCAAAAAAGGCATACATTTTTATTTGTTTGATTTCAAGGTACATGCCGGTACTACTTTTCTGGTCACTTGTTTTGTTTCATTATAGTTCACCATACAAAATGACTTATTTTATACTATAAGTCAATATGATTACAGGGATACTCAATGTTATCATCTTTTCACTTTTTATAATTTTTCTATTATTTCACAAGAAAACGACTAACAAAAATATCCATTTTTTTTACATTATGAGAGTCAAAGCTGTTATTTTTTTTCCATTTACAAAGCCCTATGAAGACGTTTTTTCCATAACAAGCTGTAATGACATAAACAACTTTTTAATTACATTTCTGCAGTATGAATAATGATGAACTCCTCATTCACAGGTCGTGCCGTTCCGCTATAAATCCTCCTGGAAATAAATACATTGATAACTAGGAATTCCCTTTTTCCAATCCTCCTACGTGCTGACACTATCCAATCAGAGATGTATTATGTAGTGAAACACAAAGGGAATGGGAACAATCGGCAATTCACAGCTACAAAGCATCAACGCGATGTAGAGATCTAAGAGCAGAAGCTCGAGAGACTAGTTTTATGGGGAATACAAGAATTTACTAAAGAACAGACGACTTGTCAGGTGTAGGGACTGCTCTTCTCAAACTCTTGGGCTCATTGGTTAACAAGTAACAATGTACAAACATTCAGGCTCACCAAAGACGTCATAGTCAGGGGAAAAAGTGAGCGGGTGGTTGTAATGTTCATTTGATGGTCGGACCCAAAGGGCTTTCATTCTTACGATATGGCCACTAACCATTTCTCTTTGAAGAAATGATCAGAAAAATTGTCCTTCACCGGGGATCGTTGCATGTTTGGCCTGTTTGAACAAACATAATGGCCAATATAGACTGAGATCAGCCAATAATATGAATACCGTTAATACTTACTGGAAGTCACAGCCGTTACTTGCTCTCAGTGTACGTCTTTGGCATTGTTTTGACGCTCATAGGCTTATATTGAGATGTGACCTTCGACTCACCAAGTAGACCAAATTTGGTTGGGTAAAATAAAAATGCAGCATGCACTAGCTTCCTCAGTCTGTTGGGAAAGACTCGCCTCCAGTATTTAAAGTGAACCTGTCACATGGAAAAATGCTATTAACCTGCAAATATGGGGTTAATCTGCAGCCTGCCTAGCACCTTACACATTAAACCCCATTGCCGGGAGGAAAGGAAATTTAATCCCCCCTACTATGTTCCGGTTTCAGTCATTGGGGCGGGTTCAATCGCCTCTCGGTGTATGGAGAATGGCAGATATTACTGCACCCCAGCACTGACTGACAGCCAATCAGCATTAGAAACAGCTGTCAATCAGTGCTAGGGGTGCAATTACAGCTACCTCTGTCCATATACAGAACAGTGATTGAACCCGTGCCGGCACCGCATCCATGACTAAAAATAAAGTTAATTTCTCAAGGCAGCAAAGTTCAATGTGCAGGTGCCAAGCAGGGTCAGAAAAGCTATCAGTCTGCAGAATAACCCCATATCCGCCGTTTACATTTTTATTTAACAATAATATAGAGCAAGTGATTTTAATTAACATTTTAAATATACTTCATTAGAAAATTCTGGTTGAAAACCATTCATAAACCTTCCACAGGTGTCCCCACAAGACTGCATGTGAAGCAGACATATGTTCATTATCAGTGAGATCAGTCTTCACACGGAATATGACCATATATGGGAAAGGGGGCGAGGCTTACACAGTGCAATATCCTGACTGCAGCTGGTGACGAAACAATGTATCAGATTAGCTGAGATTACAGCACAGTTTCTAAGCAGTGTCAGAAAGTCAGGATCAGTGTAAACTTCTCTTTCCTTAACACAAGCTTCTGATCTGTCATCTGGCTCCACACAGCTCAATGAAAACCCTCTATAAGACCTTGTCTGCTGGCTCCCCACACAGCCCCTATCAGCCTGCTCTCAGAAGCTGTGGAAATAGACACACAGTGCTAACAGATGCTGGCCACGCCCACACAGCCATAAATTAGTTTCAAAGAGCACAGAAAAATGTGAAAAAATATGTCTTATGGCACAGAAAAGCATCTTACCTGCTTGTGACCCATTAACAACCAGTGCAGTATTTGTTTTTTTTTTCTAATGAAATGACATTTATACTTTAAGTCACTAGCTGAGCAAAAAGAAAAAAAAATACAGATCTATGATTTTTGCTATGTAATCTGAGGGCAGCAAGATGTAGGGGCAGAGACGCTGATCAAGGATGTGCTACTTGCTGCTCTGAATGCTGTTATTTTGACACTATCACATTTTCTCTGTTATGGTGGGTTTACACGTCCCGATATCGGGCCGATATCGTAGCCAACGACGTGGGAGCACGCTTTTTGAGCGCGCTTTTCCCTGCATCGCATCGCCGGTTTAGACAGCCCGATATCGGAACAACGTCCCAACGATGTGTACGCCCCCCAACCCAGGAACGACCATTTAACATGGGAGTGAATGGGTGACGTGGCAGTACACATCGGAGTTGGGCTGTCAGACGGGACGATGCGGCTCAACTGGCATCCGATATCGGGGGTTGAAGAGCACGCTCATTCGACCCCCATATCGGTTTGCCATCGTTCCTGCATCGTATCGGATGTTCAGACCGTACAACGCAGGAACGATATTGGGTCCAACTCACGAACTACGTGACTTTTGGTCAGAGTTGGGTCGAGTTGGACGCCGATATCGGACGTGTAAACCCACCATTATAGATCTAGCAGTCGCAATCTAGCCACGCCCACACCACTGTTTGGAAGCTTTCCGTGTACACCATACATTGCCAGAAAGCTGCTAATTAGTGGTGGTGGTGTGATTGGACCAGAAGGGAGGACACTAGAGATGAGCAGACCGGGTGGTGCGTCTGACTTTTTGCGCACTGTTCGGGACCCAAACCTCATTGGAAGTCACAGTGGACAAATCAAACACTACACGCGGGTCACAGAACCAACCACCAACTGTACCGGACCACAGTGATGCTCGATCCAGTGCTTTAGAAATGTAAAGCACCCAAACAGGTTCACTCATCTCTGGCCGAGAACAGAGTCCTCTAGTGATAATCTCCTGTTGATAAAACACTGTATTTAAACAGCAAAACACAGCATAGTAAAGGCCACGCTGGGATCAGGGTCTCAGCTCGTAATATCATGCTGAGGTCAGACCTACCGACAGATTCTATTCAACAAATGAAAGTGTATTTGGTTTTGTACGTTTTAATAATTGCTGATATACATAAACAGATACCACACAGATGACCGTCAAAATGAAAATTGTCCATTGTTTTGTGGGTGAAAAGCTTGTATATGTTGGTGTGAGCTCAGCCCTATGTATACAGCAATTCTAATGCATTCCATTTGTCAAGCTCTCGTCTGCCTTGTCTTATGAAGTAGGACACCCTTGGCCGACTTCACAATAACCCAAGTGCGGAAAAACACAGTCAAATGCATTCAAGAGATCGAAGCTCTGAGCTCATACATCAAAATACAGTCAGCAAGTCAAATGTGCAAAAGTAACACGAAGCATAAAATATGGGATGTGAATGACAACTGGGTGAGAACGCAGCGGGTGGGAACATCTTCAGGCGATTATCCTATCCTGCATTTCCAGGTTATCGTTCTGTTCTGCATTTTCATAAAAAATATATGTCAGCAACTTCAGATTCTCAAGAGACGTTAGAAAAATACTGCAGCTATTGTCATGCGGTATATACTGGGAGCAGAGGACGGCGTATACAACCACAGTGAGCACAACAGGTCATACAAAGTATGGCGGCAATATTTACTCACGTAGATGGCGACACAGCAATCCGCAGCCACAGAAACAACATTCAATTTCTACATTTGTCCCCAACTCTGCAAGAAACCTGGGATCATCTCATCCGCGGATATATAAGAACACATCGGAAGTGACAGAATACATTCGCCTCATCACAGTTAACCCTTGGCTCCACAGGTAATTTTCATTTTTACCAGGGCTGCAGAATCCGTAAGACAACATCCGACTCAGACTCCTTAATGTCCTGAATTCGACTCCACCAAAATGGACACACAGACCGGGCGACACACACAGACCGGGCGACACACACAGACCGGGCGACACACACAGACCGGGCGACACACACAGCCGGGCGACACACACAGACCGGGCGACACACACAGGCCGGGCGACACACACAGGCCGGGCGACACACACAGGCCGGGCGACACACACAGGCCGGGCGACACACACAGGCCGGGCGACACACACAGGGCCGGGCGACACACACAGCCGGGCGACACACACAGGCCGGGCGACACACACAGGGCCGGGCACGACCACAACAGGCCGGGCACACACACAGCCGGGCACACACACAGACCGGGCGACACACACAGACCGGGCGACACACACAGACCGGGCGACACACACAGACCGGGCGACACACACAGACCGGGCGACACACACAGACTACGGAGTCAGTAAGCCACACATCCGAGTCCTCAATTTCCCTGAATATCACTCCACCAAAATGGACACCGACTCCACGACTCCGACTCTACAGCCTTTGTTTTTACCTTTGGATTTTCCTCTCTCATTCTTCCAAGAGGCATAACTTTTATTTTTCTTTTTTTTTTTGCAAAAATTGCCATATAAAAAGTTTTGGTTTTTTATGGGACAAGTTAGATTTTGGAATAACATCCTCCATTTTAGCAAACTGAAAAAGGGAAAGAAAACAAATCTGATGAAAAAAATATATTCTATCGGTTTTCTTCTTTGTTTTGTTTATATGGTATCTAATCGCAGCATCATTCCACAATTCACTAGAATTACGTCAAGACCAAACTTTTACAGATTTCTTTTTGACACTGATGACAGGTCAGTGGACATCAGTTGCCACCCGTTGGCACAGATCAGTGCCTGTCCATGTGGTCCTTGAAACTGAAGGATCCACACTGATGTGCAAAAAATGCAGTGTGAAGGGGCTTTGGGCCCTCTTCGCACTACATTTTTGGGGATCCGTGTGCATCCATTTTTAAACGGATAACCAGGGATCCTTTTTGGCCTCCCATGTATCCCTATGGGCACGGATTGGTCTAAAGTGGCCATCCATTTGTGTCATTTTTCTCAGGGATCCTTTTTGGCCTCCCATGTATCCCTATGGGCACGGATTGGTCTAAAGTGGCCATCCATTTGTGTCATTTTTCTCAGGGATCTGTTTGTGTCCGCTTTTTTTGCTGTACTCAGAATTGAAGACAATTGCGATTTTAGGCTGCCTTCAAAAAAGCGGACACAAACGGACAGACACTGCTCCTTCACGGTCCGCTTCAAATAACATGGGGGTCTATGGAGACGGACCCGTTTCTGCCCATTTGTGTCCGCTGTGCTGTAATGAGCATGCTCCAAAGGCTGGCATAACTCCTCCTATCTATACTAAGGCTGGTGTTTGTTCCCTCTCACACGCAGTGTGAAGGGGGCCTTAGGACCAATCCGTGCCCATAGGAATATATGGGAGGCCAAAACTGATCAGTGTCTATCAGTTTTTAAAAAAGATGGACATGGATCACAAATTAGGTAGCCTGAGAAGAGATCTCATTATAATTTATTAATATATATATATATATATATATATATATATATATATATATATATATATATATATATATATATATATATATATATATATCATATACACGTGTGGTCAATACAAAAATCTGGCACATGACTTATTCCTCCAAAGACAGTACAATGAATCAGGGGCACTTGCTACAAGTTGAAGAAACGAGATTCAAATCAGCTAAATAGGAAAGGGTTCTTTACAGTTAGAGCTGTCAGACAGTGGAATGCCGACCACATGAGGTAGTAATGGCCGACACTAACAGCTTTTAAAAGAGGGCCTTGTGGGTTATAGCTAATTTTGTGACAAAGAACGTCATTAGTGGAGAATGGTTGAACTTGCTAGATCGAAGTATTTTTTCAGCTTACGTAACTGTGTGTAACTAGGCATAGCAGGGCTGACACAAGAAGGGATGAGCTGTGTGGAATGCCTGCTACTGACAGATCAGTTATGTGAATCTGCACATGCCTTTTGATAATCCATTTGGCATATAAATCATCAGAGGGGCATTTGTAGTTTTGCGTCATTGATCTGTCACCAGCAGGCATCAGACACTGCTCATCGGTGCTGGTGTCAGCTTTGCTGTGAGAGCTAATTACAAGCTCTGTGGTGTGGATACAGCAAAGCACAGTACAGGACTGTTGATCTCTGCTGGAAACCAGCTAGGGGTTGTACACACAAAATCTTTCATAAACGCCGGCATAGCCGCTTAGCATTGCCAAATGAAGATGCTTCAAGAAAACATAGAAGGCGTTATTCCTGAAGGGTCTACTTTGGTGTATTTCTGATCATTTTTGCAGCTAGGTGGTTTTATTTCTGTATATATAAACTACACCATGTTCCAAATTATTATGCAAATGTTATTTTTCTATGATTTTCCTAAATGGTCGGGGCAAAGGACAGTCAGTGTAATAAAAGTCATCGCCCGTTAAGAGTATAAATCAAGTTTTATTGAAGAAACCTCCCAATGATAACAATATAATCTTCATTATTAAAAAAAACTCTAAAAGCACTGTTCCAAATTATTAGGCACAGTAGTTTCTAAACATTTGATATGTTTGAAAGAACTGAAAATGCTCATTTGTTGAATTTGCAGCATTAACAGGTCACATTCACTGAAATACAAAGCTATTTAACTCCAAAACATCCTAACAGGCCAAGTTACATGTTAACCTAGGAATCCTACTTTGATATCACCTTCACAATTCTTGTATCCATTGAACTTGGGAGTTTCTGGAGAGTTTCTGCTTGTATTTCTTTGCATGATGTCAGAATAGCCTCCCAGAGCTGCTGTTTTGATGTGAACTGCCTCGCACCCTCATAGATCTTTTGCTTGATTATACTCCTAAGATTCTCTATAGGGTTGAGGTCAGGGGAAGATGGTGGCCACACCATGAGTTTATCTCCTTTTATGCCCATAGCAGCCAATGGCACAGAGGTATTCTTTGTAGCATTAGATGGTGCATTGTCATGCATGAAGATGATTTTTGAAGGCACGTTTTTGATTTTTATACCATGGAAGAAAGTTCTCAGTCAGAAACTCTATATAATTTGCAGAGGTCATTTTCACACCTTCAGGAACCTTAAAGGGGCCTATCAGCTGTTTCCCAATGATTCCGGACCAAAACATGATTCCTTCACTTCCTTGCCGACGTCGCACCCTTGTTGGGACATGGCGGCATCCACCAACCATCCACTACTCCATCCATCTGTACCATCCAGACTTGTCAGCACTCATCAGTAAACAAGACTGTTTGAAAATTAGTCTTCATGTATATCTGGACCCACTGCAACCGTTTCTGCTTGTGAGCACTTTTGGGGTGGCCGAATAGTAGGTTTATGCACCACAGCAAGCCTTTGAAGGATCCTACACCGTGAGGTTCGAGGGACTCCAGAGGCACCAGCAGCTTCAAATATCTGTTTTATGGTTTGTAAAAGCCTTTTTAGCAGATGCTCTTAATCGATGAACTTGCCTGGCAGAAACCTTCCTGATTATGCCTTTATCTGCACGAACAAAATCTGTGCTCAGAATCAGCCAAAAAAAATCTCTTCACTGAACTATGATCATGCTTAAGTTTTTGTGCAATATCTAATATTTTCATCCCTTGTCCAAGGCATTGCACTATTTGTTGCTTTTCGCAGCAGAGACATCCTTTTTCTTTCCCATGTAAGGGTAGGGACACACTTCAGTTCCTGATCAGTTTTCCTGATCAGTGTTCATCAGTTTGTGTGCCAAAACCAGGAGTGACTCCAAAACCCACCATAGGTGTCAATCTTTTAATTATACTTTTTCTCTGCAAGGTTCACTCCTGGTTTTGGCACACAAACTGATGAACACTGATGAGGAAAACTGATCAGGAACTGAAGTGTGTCAATACCCTTACTTAAAAACTGTGGCCTGCTTAATATTGTGGAACATCCCAGTTTTCCTTTTATTGGGCTCACCTGCCAAACCAATTATCACAGGCATCAGATTTATTTCAGTAATCCAAAGAACCCTGAGGCACAATACCATCAATGGGTTTCATTGAGAAAAAAAAATACCCTATGACACCAATACCATAACCAATTTGCATAACAATTTGTACATGGTTTAGTGAGCAAGTTCCAAACAAACAGCCCAAAGAATGGTCAAGTTACTTCTTTTAGCTACTTCAAAACTCTCAAAGTCTCAAGAGCTTAACAATCTCAATAAAGTGGAATATGTGCACAGCAAATTATTTTGACATTGCAGTGAATACACTAAATTTTTGAATTTATTAAAATTAAAACATTTTTTCCAGCCAGTTTTCAGGCAGAATCTGCTTGAAAAGGACATTGTGTGCAAATATCCTTACAGATCAATAATGTAAAAACACACATGCAACTATTGATGTAGAAGATAAACTGGTCAAGTATGACCACACATTGCACAGAAGAGTAGCTTGGTGATGTACCAAAATATCATCTGTGCTGGATGCCACTAAGCAGTCTGGCAAAGCTGTGCTGGGATCGAGAGCCATTCTTCACATTCGTCAGTCAGGCAACATCTAGCTGAGAATTCAATTCAGAGAGATGGGACTAATCAGGAACACAGGAGAGGGAGGGAGGTGTTAGCACTAAGAAGAAGCAGGGTGCAGATAGGAAACACAGTTTTGCAGTTTAAGAATAGTACGCCATTGTTTGTGAAGCTTGATGCAGATAGAGAAACAAAAAGATCAAATAAAATCTTGATACTTTGATACTTGGCTTGGTCTACACATTAAAGGGACTGTCAGCTCATTCTTCAGTATGATACTAATATTACCCTTGAATAGGGTCTGGGCAGACCTTTTAAAAACATGCAAAATCATTTTACCATCTGTAGTTTCCTTGTTATAAGCATTTTCAGACCATGCAGGAAGTTGGTATATTAGTCCTCTCCATTACACTAACAGCTGAATAGTCTGAATGTTGTATCAGTGTTCCTGAAATATCCACACCCACCTAAGCTAGTGTTCTGTCCCTCCCCTCTGTGCTGGGAGGGGGAGGCTTTTGTGCTGCACTGTGCTATCTGTAAGATTTCTATTATATGAACGATGGTTTTCCTGCAGACATGCAATGTGTGTATCTGCTGAGCAAATGATCAAATGTTCTTATAATCACATAGAAATATCTCAGACTTCACACACTGCACATATGCCTCGGATACACACAATGACATGATGAGCTGCAGCTAAGTTCACACCTCCTCCCCCTTCATGCAGTGACTGAGTCACACAACATACAGATCAGAGAGGAGGGCAGGAAAATGTAATAATGCATGAATATTCATTCCTTGGGGAGTGGAAAGCAGAGAACTCACTGTGATTGACAAAAGGAATTAATCTTTTATTTTTAAGTTTACAGACAATAGGAAGGAAGTATAAATAATAGAAATACATGAATAAAGAGAGCTTAGAGAAAGGAATTAGAATATTATATCAGTTAAATATGGATTTTTAACCTGACTGTTTTCCTTTAAAGAGATCCTGTCACCTCCCAGAAGTCACCTAACCTATCAATACATGTCCTTGCACCTTCCTATTAGCATAACCATCCCTCTCTGTGCTAAATGCTTCCTTTCAAAGTTGAAAAAAACAGTTTCATACTTACTAATTAGGATGATAATGAAGTGGGGGCTATATGCAATTGCCTTTTGGGCGTGTTGTTTTGCAGGCTCCAGGATCCAGCCTCTCTCTCTGTGCTGCTGTGATGTGGAGCTGAAGGCAGGACTAATGATTTGCATTCTGTGAGTGACAGAGAGGGGGAGGGCAAAGCATGCACAGGCAAAGCAGCACAAAGAGAGAGAGGGTGGATCCTGGAGCCTGCAAAACAGCACGCCTAAGGGCTAAAGTATATAGCCCCTACTAATTATAATGCCTAATGAGTATTAAATCGTTTTATTTATCTACTTTGACAGGATGCTTTTAGGAGACAAAGGAGTGAGAATAGTGATAGGATGCTGCGGACATGTTTTTGTAGCTTAGGTGGCTTTTTGGAGGTGACCGAACCCTTTAAATATGGGATCCTCTCCAGGAGATAGTCATGCCTCAGTCCACCACAAGGAAGCTGATCAAAATTGGTCAAGGCATTTATGAACACTGCCAATTTCCAAACTGTTTGGGGGCGGTCTAATGCAAACACATCCAGGTTAAGAAGTCGCCGAACGCAGGGTCCCAATTCTATAATTGTAAGCAGTACTTTTCTGTAGTTATGTTGGTTGACAGCAACTACTTGTTAGAATTGTAGACATTGGGGACTATGGAATTACTGAAGATTCGGGTTTCTTCAATTCTTCATTAATGGGTTGGCAGTAGAAATGAAAAGACTTGTGGAGGTTCAGTTTCTGGGGGTTCAGACACTTTTTTTTTTAAGGTTTTTATAAAGAGCTGCAGCTAAGATTACCCCTCCTCCCCCCTCATGCAGTGAATGAGTCACACAACAGATAGATCAGAGAGGAGGGCAGGACAGTGTAGTAATGCATGAATATTCATTCCCTGGGGAGTGGACAGCAGAGCTCACTGTAATTGACAGAGGGAAGTACTTATTTTGAAGTTTACAGCGGATAGGAGGGAAGTATAAATAATAGAAATTAATGAACAGAGGGAGCTTAGAGAAAGGAATTAGAAAATTGATAGCAGTTACATATGGATTTTTGACTTGATAGATTCCCTTTAATAATAAGGCATGAACTTACTATATTTTGTGAAAAATAATGCAATTGTGGGAATAATCCTTGGCTAAGGTCACAGTGGCGTATAACATCTGATTATTCCTTCATGCAAGAGAATTGGATGCGATATGCTGACACTCAGCTCAAACTCTGATGCGAGCGTGACCGAATGTTATTTTACCAGGGCTATTAAAAGGATCCTGTCACTTCCAGAACGCCTCCTAAGCTACCAAAACATATCCCTGCAGCATCCCATCACTAATCTCACACTCCTTTTGTCTCCTAAAAGCGTCGTGTGAAAGTACATAAAAACGTTTTAATACTTACTCATTAGTGATTATAGCAGGGGCTATATTCTTTAGCCCTTATGGTACCTTTACACGCCGCGACGGCAGGCTGGATACAGCCCGCTACAGGCTACAAATGTAGCTTGTAGCGTCAATGTAGCCCGTCGTAGCGGCGTCTGAAGACGCGACGCTACAGCCGGCGACAGATACATCTGTTTATGGGCTCTGCTCGAAAACTGATGGCTACATCGCCGATGGTAGCGAGCTGTATCGGCGTGTAAAGAAGCAACGGAAGGGAACCCTGCGATGTAGCTAAGGCGTGACCCTGGCTCCGTGGTACCGCGCCCCATGTGCGATCATTGGTGGAAGATGGTGCTTTGCGATTGGTTGTCGCCGCACAGGGCGGCATATTTAAGGAGCCGACGAGTCACACTACACAATCGCTCGAGCGTGCTGTATTACTCAGCCTCCTGCGATGCCTGCCCAATCATGATGTCCTGGCTTCGTCCTATCAGCGTACGGACGGCTCGTAATCCACAATTGTGGCACGCCTATGTGCTGTCCCTGCTGCACCAGGTACGCCCATAGTAGCTGGTTGTAGCGGTGTGTAAATGAGCTACAGCTGGCTACTTGAGACACCCGGCGATGTAGCTAGCTATAGATGTAGCGTGGCGTAGCGCACCTTGTCGCGGCGTGTAAAGGAGATGCGTTCACCGTTTGTAGCCGTTTGAGCGTGCTCGTGCACGTGAAGTAGCGCGATGTATCCAGCCTGCCGTCGCGGCGTGTAAAGGTACCATTAGGGTGTGTTGTTTTGTAATTATACAAAATCACTATACACCTTATAAAAGTTCTCATGATTGAAAATACATCGTTCCCTTAAGGTGTATATATAGCTGGAAGTAAGTAACACTCCTCTCAATTATTAATTAAGTGGACACCACTATGGAGTTGGAGTTACATAAAATATAGCTTTTATTATTAATATATAAAAGTGGACACATAAACGTTATGATACGAAGCATAAGGACAAGGACAGGCCAAAACAACTGCAGTGGGGTGGTAACCCCTGGGTACAACCATTTACCATAGGACACAATTCACAGTGGTATTAAGTTACATGAGTAAGGGGTATATTGGTTGACAATTATTGGAGATACCAGTACAACAATCACTCACCCATGATATACTCTTGTGATGGACCGGATGGTTCCACAGGGGGCCCTGTCCTGCAGCACGCCCCTAACAGCTGTTTCGCCGCTGCTTGGTCGCCCTGCGACCAAGCAGCGGCGAAACAGCTGTTAGGGGCGTGCTGCAGGACAGGGCCCCCTGTGGAACCATCCGGTCCATCACAAGAGTATATCATGGGTGAGTGATTGTTGTACTGGTATCTCCAATAATTGTCAACCAATATACCCCTTACTCATGTAACTTAATACCACTGTGAATTGTGTCCTATGGTAAATGGTTGTACCCAGGGGGTTACCACCCCACTGCAGTTGTTTTGGCCTGTCCTTGTCCTTATGCTTCGTATCATAACGTTTATGTGTCCACTTTTATATATTAATAATAAAAGCTATATTTTATGTAACTCCAACTCCATAGTGGTGTCCACTTAATTAATAAAGGGTGTGTTGTTTTGCAGGCTCCAGGATCCACTCTCTCTCTGTCTGTGCTGCTGTGATGTGGAGCTGAAGGCAGGACTAATTATTTGCATTCTGTGAGTGACAGAGGGGGAGGGCAAAGCCTGCACATGCAAAGCAGCACAGAGAGATAGTGGATCCTCGAGGCTGCAAAACAACACGCCCTAAGGGCTAAAGAATATAGCCCCTGCTAATTATAATCACTAATGAGTAAGTATTAAAATGTCTTTATGTACTTTCACAGGATGCTTTTAGGAGACAAAAGGAGTGTGAGATTAGTGATAATATGCTGCAGGGACATGTTTTGGCAGCTTAGGAGGCGACAGGATCCCTTTAAGTCAGTAAGCCATACACCCGAATCAAATTTCTCAATTTCCCCAAATCTGACTTCACCCAAAATAGACACTGACTCCAACTCCACAGCCCTGTATTTAAAGGCTGGGATACACGCAGCGGCATCGCTGCCGATGTCGCTGCAACGTCACAAGTTTTGTGACGTTGCAGCGACCTCGCCAGCGACATCGCTGCGTGTGACATGCTGCAACCACCAGTGATGAGCTTGCTGATCGTTGCGGAATGGCCGAGACCATTTTTCAATCTTTGGTCTTCCACTGTCACGCATGCATCAGCATGTGTGACGGGGGCAACAACCAGTGACACCCAGTATGCGCCTGATGCCCTGACCGATCCCTGCGACTGTTGGGTGTCAGCACATCGCTGGTTGATTGATGGTGAGACCTGCCTATCTGGCATATCACCAGCGATCACATACCGATGTTCCAGCGATCCCGGTCCAGTCGGATCGTTGATCGGGTTGCTGGAACATCGGTATGCGTAAACCGGCCTTTACAATGATCAGATTCCCTTGTATGCGTGAATTGGATCATAGGTGTGGGGAAGATGGAGAATTTCATTTCTCCATCGTCTGTCTCAGCGTATATTAGACTGCACTTGGATATATACTTGGATTGTATAGGTGTGCAGAATGAGATACACTGACAATTGCAGCATGCAGCAATTTTTTCTCATGCCGAATCACCATTGCTCCATAGTATAAGGCTTTGTGCCCACCTGTTTATTTTTTTGTGCTGCGTTTGTCAGCTACACAAACACAGCTGTCTATAAACAAGAGCAGCACAAACGCAGCACAAATAAGGTGACACAGACACTATCTCACCCCCCTACGGTGATCACCGGTGAGGTCTTCTTCCCGGGCCTCGGTAGAGGCTGAGTAGTTTACTCTGCTTACAGCACCTTTGCACCATATGACAGCCTGAGTCACATGACAGGTCACATGGGGTACAGGTCCTCAAGTCACTCACGCAGCTTCTACCGGTTCCCTGAATGAAGATATCACCGAGGATCACTGTGGGATTGCTGGGGAGGGCGAGTATTGCTGCATTTATGCTGCAGAAATTATTTAATAAAGCATCACATACACACTGTATGAATACCCATCCGTTCGTGAGAATTTTTTGTGGGGGTGCCAATGAAGTCTATGGGGAAACACAGCCCAAAAATGGGCAACTTAATTGATGGGGACATTAAATAAAGGCAGACAATTTGTGCAGTACAAATGCACAGTTGGGCACAGCTTTTTGTAAATCACATTGATTGTAATGTTAAAGGTGGGGGTGCCGTATTTCTGCACCAAAAACAGGAAAGTCTATGTGATTTACAAAAGCTGTGTCCACATGGGAGTTTTTGTTCTAGAAACCGCCTGCGTTTTTTTATGTCCCTGCAATTAACTTGCCATTTTTGGGCTGTGTTTTCCCCATAGACTCTGTTCTATCCCCAAGTAAAAGCATCACAAATGTTTGAGTATTCACACAGTGTGTATGTGATGTTTTTTAACGCAATTTCTACAGCAAAAACGCTTCAATACTCACCCTCCCCAGCAATCCCCAGTGATATCTTCATTCCGGACACCAGGAGAAGTGACTGCAGGACCCGTGCCGCCCCATGTGACCAGTCATGTGACTCAATCTGTCACACGGCTGACCTCTGATTGGACTAAATACACAGGACTCTGTGCAACCTGAAGAGCAGATATCACCGGTCACCATGGGCTCGCTGGAGGGTGAGAAAGTCTGTGTCTGCCTCTGTCTTTATGTGTCACCTTATTTGTGCTGCGTTTGTATTTGGATATGCAGCACAAATGCATAGTTGTGCTGTGTCTGTGCACAATCAAATGGAGCGTGTGACAGCGGGAGACCAATTATGAACAAGCTCCCAGCGCCACAAAGCAAGCGCTGGGAGATGGTAACCAGGGTAAACAGCGGGTAACTAAGCTGAGTGCGGCACTTAGTTACCCGCTGTTTACCCTGGTTACCAGTGTTCTCACTGGTCCTGATCGCTGGCTAATCTGCCTGCTTGACAGCTCACCAGCGATCACATCCCAATGTCCCAGCGATCCACATCGTTGGTGGGATTGCTGGGACATCGTAGTGTGTGACGGGGCCTTTAGGCTAAGTGACACATGGCTGGAATCAGGGTCTCTGCCTACATTATGTTACTTTCGGATGACATAGCATAAATCTGGTGACAGATTGCCTTTAAGATGGTTTTGATCCCAAAAAACACATAGAATTTTTTTTACATTTACTGTAAGCGGTTAAGTCGTACACAAATGAATATAGAAATACAGAATAACATACACAAGTAAATCTGCTTTTTTTAATCTCAAATTCGACATCTCATTACTGCATTAAATGAGACCCGATGCTTTGGCCATGTTTGTTCTCTAAATGATTTTGCCTAAATTACATTTTAATGTCCTGAGAGCTGAGCGGTTATTTCTCCTATTGTTCTAGGTTATATTCCAGCTCCGCTTTTGCTTGGATAAAGCAAGTAATTTGTCATTGCCAGATCGTTGTATGAAAGTACATTTAATTTCTGGCGACATAATATAGGTTTGTATATAAAATGAGAGATGGCGCCAATCAAGTCGGCATTACAGTCAGTAACACTTAGCGATGAACACTCCTCTGTTATTACAGGGATTGGATTCAATTACGTCCCAATAGTTTACACCTTCAGAAAACAATATACAGGTAATATAAACACCTGCAGACAGTATTATACCATCCCTACTGTAAGTTTGGTTATTAGGAAAAAGGACAAACCTTCTGCTGTTTGCAATAAACGACACAAGAGCAATGTAAATGGCTCCGCACAAGACTGAGAGCAGATTGTACACTAACCGCCAGTGTTATAGACTACTGTAACCCTAGAATTATTCATGAGAAGCATCTTTAGCACTTAGCAGAGCCCCTCTGGCTGTTATAACCTGCTGCCAACCTGAGAACAGCTTTCCATAATTTTACGAGAAAAAGATCAAGAAAAATGACACAAGAAAAGGAATCTCAAGCCTTGGTGTTATTGCTCCATCAATGACCCCAACCACACCTCAGGGTGCACCAAGGTAAATCCTGGAATTACTGAGGTGACCGTCACAATCGCCTGACTTGACACCGATAGAAAGGCTTTGATGGGATCTGAAGAAAGTGACCTGACCTGGAAGCCATTGCCCATGAGGAACAGGCTGAGATTTCTCAGGATCGCTGCCAGATGACGACGTATGGATATGCATCATGTTGGCAGCAGGTCACAACAGCCAAAGAGGTTCTGCTAATTACTGGAGATGCTTGTCATGAGGGGGTTGACTATTACAGAGAATGTAGTATTCATCAAATGTCATTCAGATATGATACTTGATATATTAGTTGTGTTGGGCTATTTCAATCGCTTGTTTCATGTTGCTTTTTTGCTAGTGAAGCCTGTGGGATAACATGTTATGTGAGCCGACTAGTCTGGAGAACCAACGCCCTCTTGACTAGTCAAGGCCCTAATTAGCATCTCGTCAACAGACTTTAAACACTATTTCTAACCATCTGTATGAATGCAAACAAATGAAGGGACTAATAGGGATTATAGGTATGGGCACAGAACAGCTCATGGTTCTGGGGGCTCAGAGGACCTGACAGGGTCCCTTTAACCCCTTCACCCCAGGCAATTTTCAGATTTTTTTGCATTTTCCCTCCCCTTCCTCTAAGAGCCACACATTTTTTATTTTTCCGTCAATATAGACATATGAGGGCTTGTTTTTTTGCAGGACGAGTTGTACTTTGGCATGAGATCATTTATTTTACCATATAGTATACTGGAAATGGAAAAAAAGATTCCAAGTGAAGTGCGGAGAAATTGCAATCACACGTTTATTAGGTTTTTTTTATTCACCATGTTCACTCTACGGTTAATCTGACATGTCAGTATGATGCCTCGGGTCAGTACAAGTTTGTAAATACCAAACATGTATACTTTACTATTATCCAAGTGGTAAGAAAAAAATCAGATTTTTTTAAAGACAAATACCGTGTCTTCCCGAAAGTAAGCCCCCCCTCCCCCCCCCCCCGATTGTAAGGCCGCCTAGGGATAAAGGGGGGGCCTGCTAATGTAAGGCCTCCCCCGAATATAAGGCCTTACAACCGGGGGGGCTAATGTAAGCAGCAGCAGGGGGGGCCTTACATCTTACCCTCCAGCGTCTTCTTGCAGCAGCCAGCGCGTCGGTCCTCCGGTCCCGTCTTCAGCGGTCTCCCGGATCATGTGACCGGCCGGTCGCACTAGCGATGACATCATGCGCTGCGACGGGTCACATGATCCGGGAAACCGCTGAAGACGGGAACGAAGGACCGACGCGCTGGCTGCTGCAAGAAGATGCTGGAGGGTAAGATGTAAGCAGCAGCAGGGGGGCCTCAGAGCTGGGGGGGGGGGGCAGTGTGCAAGCAGAAGGGGGGCTGTATCCACACTGTTGGGGCCTGTATACCCTACTGCTGGGCTGTATACCACACTGCTAGGCTGTATACCACACTGCTGAGCTGTATACCACACTGCTGGGGCTGTAAACCACACTGCTGGGGCTGTAAACCACACTGCTGGGGCTGTAAACCACACTGCTGGGGCTGTATCCACACTGTTGGGGCCTGTATACCTTGTGTACCACACTGCTGAGCTGTGTACCACACTGCTGGGCTGTGTACCACACTGCTGGGCTGTGTACCACACTGCTGGGGGCTGTGTACCACACTGCTGGGGGCTGTGTACCACACTGCTGGGGGCTGTGTACCACACTGCTGGGGGCTGTATACCGGGGTGGCGGTCTGCTGTATTTCCCACCCTCGGCTTATACATGAGTATATACGGTGTGTGTAGGCTGGGGCTGCCAATATAAGACCCCCCCCGAAAGTAAGACAGGGGGCCACTTTTGGTCCCCAAAAAAATGTAAGACAGGGTCTTACTTTCGGGAAGACACGGTAATTGCATTTTGGTGCCATTCTCCGCAATCTGTAGCATCCTCATTTTTCAGGATCTGGGGCTGTGTGATGGCTTATTTTTCGCGTCTTATGCTGACGTTTCTAATGATACCATTCTTGCATAGATGCGCTATTTCGATCGCCCCCTATCGTATTTTATTGCAATGTTGAAGCGACCTAAAAAAAATGTAATTTTGGCGTTTGGATTGTTTGGTTTTTTTCCATTACACAGTTTACAGACCACATTGATTTTATATTTTGGGATTGGGCATTTCTGAACTTGGCAATACCAAATGTGTATTTTTTTAATAGAGCAAAAGGGGGGTCATTCTATCTTTTGGTTTTTTTTTTAACGTTTTGGTCATTTTTGTAAACTTTTTCTTTTTACTTTTCTCTCTGCTTTTTTGGACAGAGTGTTGCCCATACATACAAGGCAAGAGAACCTGGATCTGATATAGAGATATAGATATAGATATACACATACATACATACATACATACATATATGCAGTTGTGGCCAAAAGTATTGACACCCCTGCAATTCTGTCAGATAATACTCAGTTTCTTCCTGAAAATGATTGCAATCACAAATTCTTTGGTTTTATTATCTTAATTTAATTTGTCTTCAATGAAAAAACACAAAAATAATTGTCCTAAAGCCAACTTGGATATAATTCTACACCAAACATAAAAAGGGGGTGGACAAAAGTATTGGCACTGTTAGAAAAATCATGTGATGCTTCTCTAATTTGTGTAATTAACAGCACCTGTAACTTACCTGTGGCACCTAACAGGTGTTGGCAATAACTAAATCACACTTGCAGCCAGTTGACATGGATTACCGTTGACTCAACCTTTGTCCTGTGTCCTTGTGTGTACCACATTGAGCATGGAGAAAAGAAAGAAGACCAAAGAACTGTCTGAGGACTTGAGAAACCAAATTGTGAGGGATCATGAGCAATCTCAAGGCTACAAGTCCATCTCCAAAGACCTGAATGTTCCTGTGTCTACTGTGCGCAGTGTCATCAAGAAGTTTAAAGCTCATGGCACTGTGGCTAACCTCCCTAGATGTGGACGGAAAAGAAAAATTGACTAGAGATTTCAATGCAAGATTGTGCGGATGGTGGATAAAGAACCTCGACTAACATCCAAACAAGTTCAAGCTGCCCTGCAGTCCGAGGGTACAACAATGTCAACCCGTAATATACGTTGGCGTCTGAATGAAAAGGGACTGTATGGTAGGATACCCAGGAAGACCCCACTTCTTACCCGAGACATAAAAAAGCCGGGCTGGAGTTTGCCAAAACTTACCTGAGAAAGCCTAAAACGTTTTGGAAGAATATTCTCTGGTCAGATGAGACAAAAGTAGAGCATTTGGGGCAAAGGCATCAACAGAGTTTACAGGAGAAAAAAAGAGGCATTCAAAGAAAAGAACACGGTCCCTACAGTCAAACATGGCGGAGGTTCCCTGATGTTTTGGGGTTGCTTTGCTGCCTCTGGCACTGGACTGCTTGACCGTGTGCATGGCATAATGAAGTCTGAAGACTACCAACACATTTTGCAGCATAATGTAGGACCCAGTGTAAGAAAGCTGGGTCTCCCTCAGAGGTCATGGGTCTTCCAGCAGGACAATGACCTAAAACACACTTCAAAAAGCACTAGAAAATGGTTTGAGAGAAAGCACTGGAGACTTCTAAGGTGACCAGCAATGAGTCCAGACCTGAATCCCATAGAACCCCTGTGGAGAGATCTAAAAATGGCAGTTTGGAGAAGGCACCCTTCAAATATCAGGGACCTGGAGCAGTTTGCCAAAGAAGAATGGTCTAAAATTCCAGCAGAGCATTGTAAAAAAAACTCATTGATGGTTACCGGAAGCGGGTGATCGCAGTTATTTTGGCTAAAGGTTGTGCAACCAAGTATAAGGCTGAGGGTGCCAATACTTTTGTCTGGCCCATTTTTGGAGTTGTGCGAAATGATCAATGTTTTGCTTTTTGCTTCCATCTCTTTTGTGTTTTTTCATTGAATACAAAAATAAATGAAGATAATAATACCAAATAATTTGTGATAGCAATCATTTTCAGGAAGAAACTGAGTATTATCTGACAGAATTGCAGGGGTATCAATAGTTTTGGACACAACTGTATATTATATTATATATACACATACCGTGTTTCCCCGAAAATAAGACACCAAAAGTCCAAAAGTTGCACCATGTCCTATTTTCGGGGGGGGGGGGGGGGGGGGGGGGGAAGGAGGGGGGTGCCTTATATTAAGCATCATCCACTATCCCTCTGTAGCCCCCATCATCCTCCACTATCCCTCTGTAGCCCCCATCATCCTCCACTATCCCTCTGTAGCCCCCATCATCCTTCCACTATCACTCTGTAGCCCCCTCATCCTCCACTATCCCTCTAGCCACACACACAGTCAAACACACACAGTCAGACATCACGAGCCTGCCGGAGCTTACCACCGCCACTTGATGTCACCCGGTGTGTACGTAGTCGGGCGCCGTAGATGTACGATGGTATGCCATCAGCCAATCAGGCGGCTGCTGGAGTCTCATTGGCCACGGCATTACTGTACATCTACGCTGAGCGGCGCAGATGACCTCTGTACAGGAGATGTACGGTAATGCCGTGGCCAATCAGACGCCAGCAACCGCCTGATTGGCTGATGGCTTACCATCGTACATCTGCAGCGCCCGGCTATGTACACACACCAGGTGATATCAAGCGGCGGCAGCGGCAAGCTCCGGAGGAACAATGGCGGCGGCAGAGGCAGCTGAGTAGGGGAGTATGTTTTTTTTTTTTTTTTTTGCCTGTCACGTCGTATTTTTGGGGGATGCCCTATATTAAGCACCCTGGCCAAATCCCCGGGGCGCCTTATTTTCGGGGAAACATGGTATATTATGTATGTATGTGATTATGTATGTATGTATGAGATTATGTATGTATGTATGTATGCAATTATGCATGTATGTGATTATGCATGTATGCATGTTTTATTTTATATATATATATATATATATATATATATATATATCTATTATATAATCACGAATGGGTTTTTTGCCCCTTTTGAGTCCGCTCGCGCTGCGACTCAGTGTCGTCATGTGGATACGACCGAAGCATTGGCCGCGCAGCGGCCATTGCGAGCAGTTCTAAGGCGACTCGCTATGCCCGCGCAGCGGCCATTGCGAGTCAGAGACTCGCTCTTCTAGAATCCCGATGCATCTGCATCGGGCACCCAGCTAGTATATATATATATAATCAGAAAAGCTGCACAGCACTCAGCAGACCAGTGTGAACTGGTGCAAGCAAGGATGCAGCTTTTCTGATTATTTGTTATATGGAGTTGCAGGCTCCTTTGCTGCAATGTGCACCCTCATTAAACCTACAGGTGATCGAGGGTATAGATCAGGGGTCTCAAACTCGCGGCCCGGGGGCCGCATGCGGCCCCTGGGGCTTCACTATGCGGCCCGCGGCACCTTGGACAACTTAATGATGCATCGCCCCAGTGCAGGAGACTGCTGCAGTCCCCGCTGTGTGATGACTTCTGTCTGCAGCACTAACAAGCTCTGCCACTCAGCAAGATCAATGTCACCTGCAACAGAGCTTGTCTGCGCAGCGGCTGGAGGAAGTCATAGCACAGTGGAGGCCGGAAGCCAGCACAGTGGGGACCGCGGCGGCCCCCTGCACTGGAGCGATGCATCATTAAAGTGAGAAAAGTGTGAGTGTGTGTGTGAGGGTGAGTGAGGAAATGTGTATAAGTGTGTGCGAGTTTCAGTGTGTGTATGAGTGTGAGTGTAAGAGTGTGTATGAGGATGTGTGAGAGTGTGTGTGAGAGTGTGTGTGTGAGTGTGTGTGTGTGAGTGTGTGTGTGGGTTTGTGTGTGAGTGTGATAGAGTTTGTATTTAAGTGTGTAAAAAGAAGGTAAAGCAGGATGGGGGACATCACTATAAAAGGGGATGGGGATGGGGACATCATCACTAAAGGGGATCAAGATGGGGACAACACTACTAAAGGGGAATGACATTGGGGACATCATTAGAAAAGGAGATCAGGATGGGGGACATTACTACAAAAGGAGATCAGTATGGGGACATCACTACAAAAGGGGATCATGATCGATGGGGACATCACTAGAAAAAGGGATCAGGATAGGGATCATCACTAGAAAAAGGGATCAGGATAGGGATCATCACTAGAAAAAGAAATCAGGATGGGGGACATCACTAGAAAAGGGGATCAGTATGGGGGAAATCAGTAGAAAAGGACATTACTACAGGATGGGGACATTACTACAAGAAAGGGATCAGGATTTGTACTTTACTACATTGAGCAAAAAATTCTGGTATTACTAAAAATATCACTTAGTCCTACAAGGGACGCGGCCCCCCGCTATAAATGTTTCTCTATGTGCGGCCCACACCAACCCAGCCGAGTTTGAGACCCCTGGTATAGATGGTGCCTGCCCACTGAAGAGTGGGGGGTGGACAAGGAGGGCAGGGATGTCAGATAGGGCTCATCATGCCTGGAGTCACTTTGTCGTAGTTGATGAGCAAGCAGACATTGGCCAATGTATGTACTAAGAACTCCAGAATTAAAAGATAAGATTGAGTTTTTTGAAAAAACATAAGTTTTTAACTTTCTCCTCAAACATATATGGCTTGTTAGCACTTATGCATCATTGGTAGTAGCTGTGTGCTGCAAGGATTTTTCTCAAGATATATATATATATATATATATATATAAGGTAAAGAATATTTATACCGTGTTAGCCAGTAGACAGAAAAATATATTGCAATCTGAGAGTCCTCAGTGGTTGATACCTTTTAATGGCCAACTGAAAAGATGGTAAACATAGCAAGCTTTCGAGACGACTCAGGTCTCTTCTTCAGGCTGATAATGACACAAATTCTGAAGACACATATTGTATAAATGTATGTGTCTTCAGAATTTGTGTCATTATCAGCCTGAAGAAGAGACCTGAGTCGTCTCGAAAGCTTGCTATGTTTACCATCTTTTCAGTTAGCCATTAAAAGGTATCAACCACTGAGGACTCTCAGATTGCAATATATATATATATATATTATATATATATATATATATATATATATATATATATATTTTATATATATATATATATTCACACACATTTCTCTGTATGCTAAACAGACTCCGCTCTGACGTGCTCCAGGTCAATGTGCACTATGGATATTTTTGGCATGTGTGCACAGATCTTTCTCTGCAAATATAGAAAGGTACAGTGCTCCCGGCACCATGAGGATCAATTATATTAGCTTAAAGTCCTACCTGAATGAGACCAGCACAGCACATATATTCTACTAGGGTTCATGTCAGTCCCCTGCACTTCATGGTAAAGCAATGTCTCCATTCAGCTATTTTTGAGCAACTTCATGTTGAACAGTTGACTATAAAAGGTCGGTCGTGTTGCTGCCTTGGGAAACAAAAATTAAGCAGAAGATGAGGCATAACAGCTATACTGTTCTAGTGATAGACGAGGGTCATCCCGGTCAGACCTCAGTGATCGGACAATGGCAGCATACCCTTGAGATGTGGCGTCAGTGACAGATGAGACAACCCTTTGAGGACCATCTCTACCTCTATAAATGCCTCGCGAATCTCAGGCGACTTCTTTACAATAAGAACCCACGTTAATAAAGCGGAGCCTCTCCCACCTAAAGTGACAAACTCATTTCACAAATGGCATATCCAGCAGATAGTCTGCAGGGCTAAAAGGTTTTTGCTTGTATTAAGGAGAAGGGAAAAAAAAGGATTAAGCCATTTTCTACACCCTGGTCATGCATTTTCTTTCCTTCCTTATAAGCCTGATGTGTGCTTTGCAGAAATGGAAAGTGCCTATTAATCAAGATCAAGTTATGCATGGTAAGGAAGCCTCTGCGATTGGGAGAAAATTGACTGTTCCTGCATACATTGTAGGGTTTAAAAAAAATACATCCTTAATTGTTCCTTGCAGAAAAAGCTTTCTATGCGATGACGTACTCAGCAGTTATTACATTTGATTTTTCTTTTCTGTATTATTACTATTCTTGCAAGCGAGCCGCGGTCCGGATTGAATAACCTATATTTTACCAAATTGAGCATGAAATGTATTTCATTGTGTAATCAAGCTTTATTCAGGAAAAACAGGACTCCGTGGAGAACACAAACCGAGCTTTTATTCCGACATCCTGCAGTAAAAGGGAAAACATTTGTGAAAAGTGACGGGATTAAAATACAGTGCAAAGAGGGACCAGAAGGTAATGTACGGTATACAGCGGAGCATAGAGGTCAAGAATGACGTGACTGAGCCGGGATATACAGAAGATGATGTTCCTTCATTCAGGTCAAACATGGAAGAGAGGATGTGGAATAGCAGAGAATGCAATCATCCAATATTCTTTTGTTCAGAGGAGTCCATCTCATAAGATTTAAAGGGAATCGATCACCAGGTTTTTGTGGGTAATGGACGATCTCTATGGGGCTTGCAGTCGGGTGCGGCACTGCCCGAATACGGTGCTTGCAGCATCGCAAAAAAAAAAACACTGCTAGCAGTGTTGTAAGTGCCGGTTTCGGTAATACCACACTTGCCGCACCCGACCACAAGCCCCATAGAGAATGAATGGGGCTTGCAAGATCGGTGCAACAAGTCGGCCGTTACGCGGCAGATCCGGCAGGTGCAGCGACATCTGCCAGGTCTGCCGGGATTACACTACAACGCAGATGTGAAAGGTGCCTCATCAAAAGACAATCAAAATGAGAATGGGACAGAAAATGTAAAAATGACCAAATTAAAGACAGAAGAGAAGGGACTACAAAAGTCACAACCAATAATCAACAAAATGTGCATTTTTTTGGGTAACTAGAAAAAAGACCCTCTCCAATCCATGGAAAAAATCTAAATAAAAGTGAAAAAAGGTGTTAAAAATAACAACAATTCTAAAGGTAACTTTTCTCCTACTAAGCATGCTACCAAAAAATAAGAGATATGTGCAAGACAGTCTTCCTACTAGATCCATGTCTTAAAAAAAACCCGGTAAACCCTGGAATTCCAAAGTTTGTTTTGAAACAAACAAAAATAATTAACAAGAACACGCAGAGTTCTACAGCGGGTAAAGGGACACTGTCAGGTCATTTTTCACTATGATACGAATAGTATCCTTGAATAGTACTCAGGCATCCCTTTTAAAACATGTAAAAATCATTATTGTACTGTCAGTAGTTTTCTTGCTATAAGTATCTGCACACCCTGCAGGCAGCTGCTTCAGTAGTCCGATCCAGTACTTTTACTGCCAAATAGTCAACTGTACATAAATGTTATTTAAATATTCACACCTCTCCAAGCTGGTATACCCTCCCTTCCCCCTATGCTGAAGTCTGTCACTGAAAATCTCTGGCTTGTGCAAGCTGCATCTGAGGGGGAGGAAGAGATAGGAGGGGGGAGGTGCTTGCTGCTCTGTGCACAAGCTGCAATTCTTGTAGCAACATCACTATACTGTGTGCGGTCTGTGAGAGATTTCTATGTGTTTACATGAACATTTGCTTTCCTGCAGAAATGTAATATGTGTATCTGCTGAGCAAATGAACAAATGTTCATATAAACACAAAGAAATACCTTAGACAGCACACACTACACATATGCCTCAGATACACACAATGACTTTCTGCTGGAGGGAAATGAAGATGTCAGAGCTGTAGCTAAGGTCACACATTCTCCCTGCTCTCTCCTCTGCAGTGCACCACAGGTCCTGTAACACCTGGACCTTGCTGGGAGGCAGCAGTGGATCGGGGATAGGGGAGCATAGTGGTTTTTATTTTTAACTCTTTCTTTTACTATATTTCACTTCTGCAATGTATATTATACATTGCAGAAGTGTAAATAGAAGTGTTGGAGCAATTTTAGAGTACTGAGCATGCTCAATACACTAAAATCGGACCCGCACTCATAGGCCCCCATGTTAAAGGACACGGATTGGATGGAATTTGGCCTAATTGCCATCAGATTTTGTGGGAAACGATTTTTTTTCTGTACCCAAAATCATAGCAGTCTCCGATTTTGGGTCCAGCAAAAAATCGGACTCAAATCAGATCCCACAAAATCGAATGGCAATTAGGCCAAATCTGATTCGATCCGAAGCCCATAGGATAACATGGAGGCCAAATCCGATCCGTTCCTGTCCGTGGGGTCCTACAAAATGTAGGATCCCACGGACAGGAAAAACTATGCAGTGTGAAACCAGCCGTACTGATCCTGATAGGGGGTTATTTGAATGCCTGTTTACATTGGCAAACCAATGCTAACAATGTGGACTGAGCAATCTACACTACATCCATGTTAGATCACTCAGTGCACATAGCCCGCCATCGTATTCGGTGAACCCTGCTCCATAATTCTATAGCAAAAGGGTGGCCATCATACTTATCAGAATAAACATAAAAATCTGATAAAGTGAATAAATTATACATACAATAGTAATCATATACTCCTTACTCAAAGATATACAAAGCTAAGATCCCTCTTATGTACACATACATAAAAAGGTAAGACAAGATGTTGTAATCCATATTCATCTTACAACAAAGGAGCTTTAATTAACATATTGATTTCTCCACTCACCAGGGTTAGACCATTCTCAGACATCACACTATTCGTATAAGGCAAGTCTTAGCTGATCTCTCCAGACATTGTGCCAGTTTGATCATCTCTAACTCAAACTTGGCAGTGACTGGACTTTCTTGGCTTTGCGATAGAAGTGCATTTTTCATCACACCCTTTCAAATTCCCATATAGAAAAGTATAGGCCGGCTGGGTCCTTTGTTGATGGCTGACATGTTTTGGATTATGCCATAGCTGCTGGATATAAACAAGGCATAATGTGGTGGAAAAGTAGGTCAGGTCAAGGGCTCCTGTACTTTGATACCTTTTATTTCGATATGGTTAAAATAATGGGTTTTTCTTAATTATGATTTCTGTATTGTTGAATTTTTTTCTATGTTTGGGAGATCAGAATACGGCTATCTTTTACAAAACAGGGAAAAAACAAACAGTAGTTGAGAAGGAAGAGACCATCTGACCCTGACCCAGGGGCAAGAGGTGGCAGGATCAGCTCAGCAGCGTGAGTTCTGGCCCAGCGGCAAGAGGCGGCCGGGGTCCCACGACAGAGGCAAAGGGCGGCCGGGGTCCCACGACAGAGGCAAAGGGCGGCCGGGGTCCCACGACAGAGGCAAAGGGCGGCCGGGGTCCCACGACAGAGGCAAAGGGCGGCCGGGGTCCCACGACAGAGGCAAAGGGCGGAAGGGGTCCCACGACAGAGGCAAAGGGCGGAAGGGGTCCCACGACAGAGGCAAAGGGCGGAAGGGGTTCCACGTCAGTTGCAAGTGGCGGCATGGACAGCTTATCTAGTTTCCAGTATCTACCTTGGCTGCTACGTTAGTGAAACAAAGAACGTCCTTCTCGAAAGCGCAAGAAGAGGATTACATGGTATTTACAACTTGATAGCCAGTCTTCCACCCCCACCTTCAGACTACTCTGGAGAAAACTCATAAGGACACTGCATCCTAAGACATCCAAGTGACAAAAACATCATTACAGTACTTCGCAGTGGTATTTTTAAGTTTCTTTGGAAGAAGCATTAGGGCCAAGTCATATCTGGGTGCTGAAGGACCACATCATAGTTTCTGGTAGCGCAGATGGGAAGCCTATTGTAGCAGGGCTGTGGTGTTGACAGATTCAGGGAGATTGAGGAGTCAGATTAAACACAAATATTTGGCTTATTGACTTCACAGCCATGTAGAGTCAGAGTGGTTGTGGAGTCAGAGTCGTAAATGTGGTGTCCATTTTAGTGGATTTGAATTCAGGGAAATTGAGTAGTCCGAGTCGGATATTTGGCTTATTGACTTCACAGACATGGTTGTGGAGTCTGTGTCCATTTTGGTGGATTCATAGTCTAATTCAAGGAAATTGAAGAGTTTGATGTTTGGCTAAGGCTGCTTTTAAACTGGCATACTTGCAAATAGGTGTCCATGAGTTTTAAAACTGATGGCCACTGATTCGTTATGACCTCCCATTTTAGGATGCCAACGGATGTCCACAGACCGTTTTTTAATGGATCAATCACAGAGATAGGGGTGAGAGGAGCTGTATCTTGCTTCTGAGAATGCTCAGTACAGCAGAACGGATGTGTCATGGATCCATTCTCCATAGAGCTCCATTATAATTTCATACAGACACCAACGGATCCGTGTCCGTTTGTTGGTGTCCGCGATTTTCTAGGAAGTCCAGAATTGAAGCAGCCTCAGTTTCTGGTTACATAAAAAAAAAAGCTGACACCAACGGATGCGTTACAAGACTAACACACACAGATGACCACTTAGGACCAATCCGTGTCCACAGGATAACATGGGAGGCCATAACAGATCCGTGGCCATCTGTTTCAAAACGGATGTACACGGATGTGCAAATAAGCCAATGTGAAAGCAGCCTTACTGACTCCACAGCCCTGTATTTTTGACTTCAATAAGTGTTTATTAGAGTATCGAAAATAATGAACAAACAATACAAGTATGAGTACAAATATAGATATGATACTTCCCCAAACAGTGAAGTCATAAGTGTCTATCATCGAGTAACAACTGAATTACTAACAATTGTTTCGAGGAGGGGACACACAAAATGCGATTTATCTTCACGTATAATTCAATGCCGGTGCGAGTTCGGAGTCCAAGTTATCCAGGTACTCGAGTAGCCGTGAGGTGGGGTGGGGGGAAGAACAATAACATCGGGGGTCGTGAGGGAAGGAGAAGGGTTCAGAAACTTCCGGGTGATCGGGGGGGAGAAGTGTGTGGGGGAGGGGGGGGTAATGGCCCCCAAAGCGTTTAGAATCGGGCGGGAAGTGGGCCTGACACTAGGAAAGCCGGGGAGGGGGAGGGGAAGGGTAGGGGAAGAGGGGGTAGGTGGGGATAATTTAAGGAAATAAAGTTAAAGTAGGGGGAGAGGGGTTAAAGGGTAACCTCTCCCAGAGGGCATAGGGAAAAAAGGAGGTGAGGGGAAGTGACGAGGGAGGGGGCGAACAAGAGAGAAAAGAAAGGAAGATAGATGTAAAGAAAGAAAGAAAGAAAGAGGAAGGAAAGAAAGAAAGATAGGAAGAGGGAAAGAAAGAGAGAACCATGCACTGACAGAAATCAGCTGCTCGACTTAACTTAGAAAGGGATCTGGAGGGCCATTGGGTGAGCTGCCCATAAGTCCCATGCCTCCGTGACATAACGTCTCGAGCCAACGTCTAAAGCGAGGTAGTACTCGTGGCAAAATATTGAGTTTAGTCGTTCTACCAAATCTGCCATGGAGGGAGGGGAGTCAAGCTTCCATTTTGCTGCTATGCAAGATCTAGCTGCCGTGAGTATATATGTAAGAAGGTGACGCGGAACTGGCGGAAAATCCTCGCATCCAATGTGTAGGATCGCCAGTTGTGGTGACAGTGAGATTTTAATTCTAGTAAGGGATTCTAGGAGACCTGTTACCATCTGCCAAAACGGGGTCAGCCTGGTGCATCCCCACCACATGTGCGCTAAGTCTCCTCTTTTACCACACTGTCTCCAGCACAGGGGGGAGGCACCTAGACCAAAGTTCGCCAGTCTGGAGGGGGGGGTATACCAGCGCAGGTGAATTTTTTTTCAAGAGTTCCACATGGTTGATGCATCTGGTAGCCCTCATCGTGCATTGCACGGCTCCCTCCCACTCCTCTAGAGAGGCTGAAAAACTCAGGTCATGTTCCCACCTCTCCATATAGGGAGTCCTGGATGGAGAGACATCGTCTACTAATCCCCTATACAGCAGTGACAGGCCTTTAGGCCTCTCGGTTTCCATGGATATAAAGTGTAGCAAAGGGGACTGTCTCACCTGGGAAAAGGTATGTTTGCACCGTTTGGAACTGAGGAAATGCGTGACCTGATAAAACTGGAGAAATGTATTTTCTAAAGTCGGGTGAGCTTCCACAAATTCCGAGAAGGACATCAGAACATTTTGTCGAAAGAGGTCACTTAGACTGCCCAGGTTGTGTACCTTCCAGCGGGTGAGGCTCAGGGAGGGGATGTGTATTTGGATTGCAGGTAAGGGGATCTCCGAGGTTGGTAGTTTAGTCCAACTATTTGTGAGACTTCCCCATTCCGTAAGAAGTGCAGTCATTGACTGCAGGAGACCAGTCTTGTCCACCACTCCCAGAGACTCAGCCGCAAGGAGATGTTTCAGTGAGTTCCCAGGGGACAAGTGGTTTTCTATTTGTCTCCACCCTGAGTCTACTCCCCCTCTCCACCACTCTCTAACCGCTTCTAGGATCACAGCTTTAAGGTACATACTGACGCTTGGGACCCCCATGCCTTTGCCGGCCAGCCGGAGGTACATAGTGCTTCTCTTTACCCTATGTGGCTTTTTGGCCCAGATAAAGCTGTTGACCACAGACTGAAGACGCGCGATAACCCTTGGTAAGTGATTGGAAGGCATCTAAATAGGTAGATGATTTTTGGGAGCCATAGCATCCGCACGGCCTGCACTCTTGCCATCCAAGACAAAGAGGTTACTGGAAAGGTCTCAAGTGCCCCACGCAGGTCCCCCAGAAGTTTAGTTACATTACGGGAGGCTATCTCCGCTGGAGGGCAGAGACAGATCCCTAAATATTGGATACCCTGAGGGCACCATTTAAATGGGTATGACCTCGCTAGACATTCAGCCATTTCCTTCGGCACGTGGACCGGGTAAATCACCGACTTATTCGCGTTCAACTTGTAGTATGAGGTTCGGGCGAACAGGTCAAGCTGTCCAACTATCCTGGGAAGCGAGGATGTCGGATCAGTGACGGAAATAATGACATCGTCGGCATACAAGCCCACCACATGTGTCCTGTCGCCCACCTGAATTCCAGAGATCAGAGGATCCGCCCTAAGGGAGATCGCTAGGGGCTCCATCAATAGGGCGAAAATCAGGGGGGAGAGGGGACAACCCTGTCTAGTCCCGTTTGAGATTTGAAAAGTTCGGGACAAGAAGCCTGCAGAAAAGACTTTAGCACAGGGGTGGGAGTATAAGCCGAGGATTGCCGATAGGATGGGGCCCGAAAAGCCGAGGGAGCAGAGAACTTCCCGAAGGTATCCCCAGTGAATCCTGTCAAACGCCTTTTCCGCGTCTAGGGACAGGAATACACAGGGGACCCCCCGTCTCTCACCCACCTCCATCAAATTTAACATTCTACGGGTTCCGTCTCTAGCTTGCCTGTTCAGCACGAACCCCACCTGGTCATGATGGACCAGGGAGGGGATCACCGTCGACAGTCTGACCGCCAACACCTTCGCGAACACTTTCAGGTCCACGTTTAACAAAGAGATAGGACGGTAATTTTCTGGACGATCCAACGCCTTACCCTGCTTGGGGATAGTTGTGATGGTGGCCTCCAGGGCCTGGCCGGGGATGGATCCCTTTAATTGCCAGAAAGAAAACAAGCGATGCAGGTAAGGCGTAAGGACCGGGCGAAACGTCTTGTAGTACTCGTTCGCGAGCCCATCAGGGCCTGGAGCTGAGTTGGATTTTAGTGATATGATCACCTTGTCAATTTCATGTTGGGAGAGAGGCTCGTTTAATTTGTTTAGATTCTCAGCCGAAAGAGTGGGCAGGTCCAGGCTTCTCAGGAAGCTCTTAATCTCAGGAAGTGTTGGTTGGGGGTGTCTGTGTCATCTCTAAGATTATACAGCTTCTCGTAGTAAGAGGCGAACACTTCAACCATCCCGGGAGGATCCCTGACCCCTCTCCCATCTGAGCGTTTCATTGATGAGATCATAGTCCTAGCGTCTCTTTTCTTTAGGCGGCGGGCCAGCAACGCACCTGCCCTATCCCCCATCGCATAATATTTTGTTTTCAGTTTCCGTAAGGACTTTTCAAATTGTTGAAGGAGAAGAGCTCTCAGCTTGGTGCGAAGGGCTAGAATTTGGGACAACAGAGAGGATGACGGGGTCCTTTTATGAGTTGATTCCAAGACCCCTAACTCCTCTATCCAATCTTTTCTCAGCTGCTCTCGACGTCTTTTTATCTGCGAAGCTTTCTGAAGGAGAAGGCCACGGATGACCGCCTTGTGGGCATACCACAGCGTATCATCCGCGACCTCCCCGTCATCGTTCAAGGAAAAGTAATCTTGCAATTTGGCATCCAGCTCCTCCACCACACGGGAGTCTGACAGAATGCCCGGGTTCAATCTCCAGCGACGGGGAGCACCAAGTCCCGAACCCACCGTAATCTCCAGTGTTATAGGTGCATGATCCGACCAGGTGATGACCCCCACCTCAGAGGACCGACAGGCCTCCAGGGCGGCGTCGTTCACCAGGAAGAGATCAATACGCGAGTAGGAGCCATGTACATGCGAGAAGAAGGAATAGTCCCTCTCCTCGGCATGCTGGTATCTCCATACATCGTGGACATGATGCTCCCGGCACACAGGTCCTAGAGTTCTTCCCCCCCGAGAGGCGGGGGAGGAGGAGTCCAGTCGTTTTTCCATTATTACGTTAAAATCTCCACAGATAACAAGTTTACCAGAGGAAACCTCCCTAAGCTTATTCAAAAGGGATCTCACGAATTTGAGTTGTCCCGTGTTCGGGGCGTATACATTCGCCAAAGTGTAGGCCTCGCCTGCAATTTCACAACGTAGAATTAAGTACCTCCCCGCAGGGTCTACAATACACTCCACTAGTTGGAATTGAACGGAGCCTTTTATCAGGATGCTTACCCCCGCCTTCTTTGCAGCGTGGCATGCGTGGAACATATGAGGGAAAGAAGCATGTTGGAGCCTATTCGTGTCCCCCGTCAATAGGTGCGTCTCTTGAATACATGCAATTTCAGCTGTTGACGATTTAATCTCCCTCCACAGGAAGGAACGTTTGGCTGGGGAGTTTAGGCCTTTGGCGTTAAGGGACAGAAGTCTGAGAGTCATGGTGAATGAGAGAAAGAGGAGATAAAGAAAGATGAGAGAAGAAGAGAACCAGGAGGGAGGGGGGGGGGAGGAAAGAAAGAGAAGGAAGAGGGACAAAAAATAAGGAATATGGGAAGTTATGAGCTGGGCGAGAACAGGGTCCCCGAACTCCGGAGGCTCAAAAGGTAAATAAGGTGCAACTTGTTTTGAGAACCCGGAGGGGGGGGGGGGGGTTGTCTGGGTGGGGACAGGAACACACAGTAGCAGTCAAGCTATACACAACAACCATGTAACAGATATGTAAACTACGCCTTCTTCTCAGGACCGGTATGGCCAAGGGAGAAGGAGAAAAGGGGGGGGGGAGGGGAGGGATTATAATCCCTTTCCACCTCAAATTTCTATGGGGGGAAAGCCAATGCCCGACCAGGGCCTAACCCGAACAAGTCAGGGCCAGGCTCCGACCGCCACGGTTACCCCACAGACCACACAGATCAGGAAGAACTAAGAAGGTGGTCTGAAAATAGTAGAAATAGAAAGTCAATATAAAAATAACAAATATAAAGAACAGATCATCCAGAGCCACTGGAAAGTTGTTGGATCAGATTTGGGCCCTCACGATGCCTCAGCTGTGGCTACTTCTTCACCGTCTCTTTCGTTTGAGTCTCGACGTGGAGAGGGGCGAGCACTAGGAGATAACAGTCCCCATAATTTAAGTGTCTTCCTCAATGCAGTGGGGGAAGGGAACGAATGCCTTTTTCCCTTATATTTAAAGTTTACTGCCGTCGGGGAGCCCCAACTGTAGAAAATCCCTTTATCTCTCAAAATCTTGCAGCTGGAAGCAAAGTCCCTCCTGCGGGCCAGAGTCCCCGGGGAGAGATCAGGGTACACCTGTACTCCCGAGTAGGGCTCCGGTAGGGGGGGTCCATTCCTCATACGACCCAGCAGCCGGTCTCTAATCCCGGATCTCCGCAGGAACACCAGAATATCTCTCGGCACCTCAGGGGGGAGTCTCGCCGGCTTAGGGATACGGAAGGCCTTTTCAATGTCCAAGTGGTCTAGAGGCAACTCAGGGAGGGCCGCAGTCAGAAAAGCCTTGGCCATCTCTGTAGCATCTCCCTCTTCTGGAAGTCCCCGGAGTTTTAGGTTGTTTTTTCTGAGCTGGTCCTCCAAGTGGCACATATTGGAGGATACCAACCCCACCTCTCTATCCAGCTCGGCGTGGCTGTCTGCGAGGCTGTTATGTGCGGAGGCGAAGTCCGCCATTTTCGCCTCCAGGTGCTCCGTTCTCCCAGCTAGCACTCCCATGTCCTCCCTCAGAGAGCCCATCAGACCCTTCATGTCTTCTAGAATAGATAGTCTTTGTGCTGCCAGTAGAGCCTTAATAACCCCCTGAGTCACCGGGGCTCTGTCGTCTCCCTCTTCATCCCCCATAGCCTCCATGGTGTGCTGGGACCGCTGTGCAGCCGGGGAGGAAGGAGGTGGGCGCTCCGGCGCCATGTTGTGGGGAGAAGCGCGCTGTTTGCCCGGCTCAAAGTAAGCCGTTACCTTATTCTCTGTGAGCCGTTTGCGGGATGAGGTCCGCGGCATGCTGGGGCTCATGCAGAGCGGGATCGCCAAGTTTGTGGAGCCGCTGGAGGGTCAGAGGGGCCGGGAAATGCCGTTGTAGTGGCTCTGTGTGAGGAGCTCAGTTAAGATGCGTCCGTCGCCATCAGCAGCTGGACACGCCCCCCCACAGCCCTGTATTGAAGTCTGCTTTCTTTTCATACAGTGTTGAGTTAGGCTGCTTTCACATTGCGTTTTTCTGCCATCCGTGGCTGTCTGTTGTAAAACGGACAGCAGCGGATGCGATTTGGCCCCCATGCATTCCTATGGGCATCGGATCACATCGGATTTGCCCTTAATGGCATCAGATTTGTGTCAGATCCGATTTTTTGCTGTCCCCAAAATCGGAGACTGCTCCGATTTTGGGCACAGCGGATCAAATTGGACACAATCAGATCCAACATGATCCGAGGGGGGCCTATGGAGCACGAGAAAACAGCTTATCGTTTCTTGGACCCGATTTTAGGGTACTGGGCATGCTCAATACACTAAAACTGCTGTGTGCGTCTAATTTCACTTCTGCAATGTATAATATACATTGCGAAAGTGAAATTAAGTAAAAGCAAGAGTTAAAAATAAAAAATATGTATTCTCACCTGTCCTGCATTCCCCCGATGTCGGCATCCGGCTGCCAGCACAGGACCTGGGGTTGCTTGGCAACCCAATCAGCCGATCGGGTCACATGACCGATTACTGCGGTAATAGGTCATATGACCGATGACGCTGATCGGGTAGCCCCGCCCAGCCAGGTCCTTCAGCCATCGGGAGCTAGATGAATGCGTCGGGAGATCGCTCGAAAGGTGAGAATACAATTTTTTTATTTTTAACCCTTGCTTTTACTTAATTTCACTTCCGCAATGTATAATATACATTGCGGAAGTGAAAGTGCCCCGCCGCCTCCTGTCAGCTGTTTTTTCTGTGTCCGGAACAGAGATAATCACGGCCCCGGACACAGAAATGGCACCAGGATGCTCACCTCCGATGGTGTCCTTTCCTGTTCATGGGGTCCTGCAAAAAGTAGGATCCCACGGACAGGAAAAAATATGTGATGTGAAACCAGCCTAATCCACCACTCACCTATAGCCGCAATTCATTCTCCATAATCCAGCCTGCAGCAATTTACCGCCAAACGTTTATCGGTGCATATTAATAGAGGGGGTGCGCTTTGTAGATACCATTTTGCAAGCAGCAAAAAGTTTCGAACAGCTGTGAACACCCAAGGACTGTAATAAAAACTGGCATTATACATGTCTGTGGATTACAATGGACATCTACTTATGGTTTGTTTTTCTGTAATGAGACTCCTCGACAGCAAACAGCTGACCATGGGAGGTCCTGGCAGCTAATACATTGCTGACATCCAACTCTTGGCTCTCAAATCTAGCAATAATCATAATTATGGAGTGAATCAAGAATTGGTTGACTATGAGAACCAGAGAATAAATCGTTAAACAGAATCCTGCCTTTATCAGAACACATCTGCTATGTGTGATAACAGCAAAACAAGAGAGTGTGATCTGTAAGGAGAAAGTGCCATCTGAAGAGCAGAAAATAGTCATGAAATATGCCGCCTCCTTGTAATGTGATGGGCACTCTCTGCACCTTTACTCCGCTGCGCTACAATGAAATGATTGCGGGTGCACATGGCGTATATATTGCTGTATAACAACAGTGATTCTGCTCCCCAAATGCATCAATAGTTCAATTTGGATGCAAAATAGCCCCATCATGTGAAAAAGCACTATATTATGCTCCATGCTGCCGGAACAGATGATAAAACTCCACCACACTGTGACGGGGAAGGCGACAGACGCTAAATGAGCAAGATATAGATAGAGCCGTACTGGATATCGGAGTGAAAACTGAAGAACAGACCACTCTCCGCAAAGAGAAGAGGACTGGACAGACAAATAACATGAATACACCAGCTAAGATGTGCTTCTCAGGGTGGCCATATACTATACACTATCCCCTGCCACCCGGCAAAAAACATGCAGGACCAACTACATCATCACACAGTGTTATTCCTCCGTTGGGGCGGAGGATCGGTGGGGAACAGGCGAAGCATCAGCTGATTGTTTAAAAAAAGCTGGCGGCTTTTAAACATTCATGCATCCATTTCAGCGTTCTCCTCTGGCCCCCAGACCGATTTGTAGGGTCCAGCAGACAATTCTTCGCATTTTCCATTGACTTGCATTGGAATCGTTACTCGTAATGAATATGGGAGTATTAGAACCTACTCATTACGAGCATAGAGACTCCAAATATTTCACTACTCATCCCTAGCCAGCACCTATTTCCAGTTAAGAGAGGCAAATAATTCATTATAGAGGACCTTTTACCAAAATTTTCATGTTTAACTGGACACAATACAATAAAGGCAGCATGTCCTTCACCCATTACAATGTTGCCCAATCATACGCCGGCAGTAACACATAGTAACATATAACATAGTAACATAGTTTTTAAGGTTGAAGGAAGACTTTAAGTCCATCTAGTTCAACCCATAGCCTAACATGTTGATCCAGAGGAAGGCAAAAAAAAACCATGTGGCAACACTAAGCTCCACATTGGGGGAAAAAAATTCCTTCCTGACTCCAGATACGGCAATCAGACTAGTTCCCTGGATCAACGCCCTATCAAAGAATCTAGTATGTATAACTGGTAATATTATAGTTTTCAAGAAAGGCATCCAGGCCCTTCTTAAATGTTAGTAGTGAGTCACTCATTACAACATCATGTGGCAGAGAGTTCCATAGTCTCACTGCTCTTACAGTAAAGAATCCGCGTCTGTGATTATGATTAAACCTTCTTCCCTCCAGACGTAGAGGATGCCCCCTTGTCCCAGTCTCAGGCCTAAGAGTAAAGAGATCATTAGAAAGGTCTCTGTACTGCCCCCTCATATATTTATACATTATTATAAGATCACCCCTAAGCCTTCGTTTTTCCAAGCTAAATAACCCCAAGTTTAATAACCTGTCTTGGTATTGCAGACCCCTTAGTCCTCTAATAACTTTTGTCGCTCTTCTCTGGACCCGCTCTAGTTCAGCTATGTCTTTCTTATACACCGGAGACCAGAATTGTACACAGTATTCTAAGTGTGGTCGCACTAGTGACTTGTATAGAGGTAAAATTATGTTCTCCTCATGAGCATCTATGCCTCTTTTAATACATCCCATTATTTTATTTGCCTTTGCAGCAGCTGCCTGACACTGGCCACTAAATGTGAGTTTGTCATCTACCCATACACCCAGGTCTTTTTCAGTGATAGTTTAGCCCAGTGTTTTATAATGAAGCACATAATTATACCCTTTGTTTCCTCTGCCCAAGTGCATGACTTTACATTTATCCCCATTAAAGCGCATTTGCCATTTAGCAGCCCAAGCTTCTAGTTTACATAAATCCTCCTGTAATATAAAATTGTCCTCCTCTGTATTGATTACCCTGCAGAGTTTAGTGTCATCTGCAAATATTGAGATTCTACTCTGTATGCCCCCTACAAGGTCATTAATAAATATATTAAATAGAAGCGGGCCCAACACTGACCCCTGTAGTACCCCACTGTTAACTGTGACCCATTCTGAGTGTGTTCCATTAATAACCACCCTTTGTTTCCTATCACTAAGCCAGTTCTTAACCCACTTACACATATTTTCCCCTATCCCCATTGCCCTCATTTTATGTATCAACCTTTTGTGTGGCACCGTATCAAAAGCTTTTGAAAAGTCCATATACACCACATCCACTGCATTTCCTTGGTCCAGTCCAGAACTTACTTCTTCATAGAAGCTTATTAGATTAGTTTGACAGGAACGGTCCCTCGTAAAACCATGTTGATAATGGGTCATGAGGTTATTTTTCTTCAGATACTCCAGTATAGCATCTCTTAGAAAACCCTCTAGGATTTTACCCACAGTAGAGGTTAAGCTTACTGGCCTATAATTTCCAAGTTCAGTTTTTGTCCCCTTTTTGAATATTGGCACCACATTTGCTATACGCCAGTCCTGTGGTACAGACCCTGATATTATGGAATCTTTAAATATTAAAAATAATGGTCTATCTATGACAGTACTTAATTCCTGCAGCACTCTGGGGTGTATCCCATCTGGGCCCGGGATTTGTCAATTTTAGTGATTTTTAGACGATGCCGTACTTCCTCTTGGGTTAAGCAGGTGACGTTTAATTGAGAATTTTTGTTATCACTGATCATATTGTCTGTCATGGGATTTTCTTGTGTAAATACTGTTGAAAAAAAGTCATTTAGCATATTTGCTTTTTCCTCATCCTCATCCACCATTTCACCCAGACTATTTTTAAAGGGGCCAACACCATCATTTTTTAGTTTCTTACTATTTATGTAGTTAAAAAATATTTTGGGATTCTTTTTACTTTCTCTGGCAATGAGTCTCTCTGTCTCAATCTTTGCTGCCTTGATTTGCTTTTTACAAATGTTATTTAATTTTCTGTATTTATTTAATGCTTCATCACTACCTACTTGCTTTAATTCCCTAAATGCTTTCTTTTTGTCACATATTGCACTTCTTACCGCTTTATTTAGCCATAGTGGTTTCCTCCTATTTCTAGCATGCTTATTCCCATAGGGTATATATTGTGCACAGGTCCTATTCAGGATGCTAATAAACATCTCCCATTTGTGTTGTGTACTTTTATGTCTCAGGACATCGTCCCAGTTTATTGCACTAAGATCATCTCTCAACCGTTGGAAATTTGCCTTCCTGAAGTTTAGTGTCCTTGTGGCCCCTCTACTACACGTCTTAGTAAAGGATACTTGAAAGCTTATTAAGTTATGATCACTATTACCCAAGTGACCTCCAACCCGTATATTTGATATGCGGTCCGGCCTGTTAGTTAATATTAGGTCCAGCAGTGCCCTCCTTCTTGTTGGGTCCTGAACCAGTTGTGAAAGGTAATTGTCTCTTATAGTTTTCAAAAACTTATTACCTTTGCTGGAACTGCAGGTTTCTGATCCCCAATGTATTTCAGGGTAGTTGAAGTCCCCCATAATAGTGACTTCTCCTTGAGTCGCTGCTTCATCTATTTGCTTTATGAGGATATTCTCCTCCACTTCCATTATTGTTGGGGACTTATAACAAACCCCTATCAGTAATTTATTATTTTTTCCCCCTCCCCTTATCTCCACCCACAGAGACTCTACATTTCCATTAGATTCACCTATATTATCACGCAGGATGGGTTTTAAGGATGATTTTACGTATAAACATACACCTCCTCCTCGTCTATTTGTACGGTCATTTCTGAACAGACAATAGCCCTGTAAATTAACAGCCCAGTCATGGCTCTCGTCCAGCCAAGTCTCCGAAATCCCCACCATGTCATAATTATTTTCCAACAAAATCAATTCTAATTCCTCCATTTTGTTGGTGAGGCTTCTGGCATTAGTGAACATGCACTTTATGCATCTCTCTTTACCTCTATTCCTTCCTACTAGATTGACTGTTCTAACCCCACCCCCCATGCCACCCCCAATTTTATTACTTGTGCCCAGGTTACTGTTTACACTATCTTCCCCTCCTATACAATGAATACCCTCCCCCCCAATCCCTAGTTTAAACACTCCTCCAACCTTCTAGCCATTTTCTCCCCCAGCACAGCTGCACCCTCCCCATTGAGGTGCAGCCCGTCCCTAGCATAGAACCTGTAGCCAACAGAGAAGTCGGCCCAGTTCTCCAGGAACCCAAACCCCTCCTTCCTACACCAATTCCTGAGCCACTTATTTATCTACACACAGCAGATAACAAACATGTCCCCGGCCATAGCATAGGATTCTCAGTATGTGATGTAAGGACACCGCTCTGATCTTCTGGTCTAACCTCCCGCATTGTATGTGGTTGGGGCAGCACATCAGAGCTGACTGCTTTGAAAGGTGAAGAGTCTGTAATGTGACACAGCTAAATTCAGTTGCACTGGCCCTTTCCCCACAGGAACTTTAACTGAAGCATTATATCTGTGCTGTATTCTCCCATCACTTTCTAATTACCGTATATACTCGTGTATAAGCTGAGTTTTTCAGCCCAAAAATTGGGCTGAAAAGTCCCCCCCTCGGCTTATACACGGGTCAATATGGTATGTGGTGTGTGGGGGCTGTGTCCCGGGTGCTGGGGAGGCTGGAGGAGGAGGCGGGGGAGGCTGCTGACTGAGCGGCCTGTCACGTGGTGCCGCTCATTAGATATGCACGGCTCCCCCCGCCCATCACAGCGGCAGGGGGAGCCGTGCATACAGCCCCCAGTGGCAGTATACAGGCAGCCCCCCCCTCGCTGCATTACTCACCCCCCATACTGTGCAGAGCCCCCCCCGCTGCATTACTCGCCCCCCATACTGTGCAGAGCCCCCCCGCTGCATTACTCGCCCCCCATACTGTGCAGAGCCCCCCTGCTGCATTACTCGCCCCCCCATACTGTGCAGAGCCCCGCTGCTGCATTATCTTACCCTCCAGTGTCTTCATCACCGCGGGTCTTCCAGTCCTTGCTCGCTCGCTGTGTTCCCGGTCTCATGTGACCCGGCGCGATGACGTCATCCCACTGCGACCGCCGGGTCACATAAGACCGGGAACACAGCGCGCAAGGATGGACGTGAGAGCCCGCGGTGAGGATGAAGACGCTGGATGGTAAGTTAATGCAGCGGGGGGGCTCTGCACAGTATGGGGGGCTCTGCACAGTATGGGGGGCGAGTAATGCAGCGGGGGGCTCTGCACAGTATGGGGGGGCGAGTAATGCAGCGGGCGGGGCTCTGCACAGTATGGGGGGCGAGTAATGCAGCGGGGGGGCTCTGCACAGTGTGGGGGGGGCTCTGCACAGTATGGGGGGGCTCTGCACAGTGTGGGGGGGCTCTGCACAGTATGGGTGGCGAGTACTGGGGGCCTGCTGTATACTACTGGGGGCCTGCTGTATACTACTGGGGGCCTGCTGTATACCATACTGCTGAGGCCTGTATACCTGACCTGGTGGCTGTATACCATACTACTGGGGCCTGTATACCACTGGGAGGGCCTGTATACCACACTGCTGGGGCTGTATACCTCACTGCTGGGGGCTGTATACCTCACTGCTGGGGGCTGTATACCTCACTGCTGGGGGCTGTATACCTCACTGCTGGGGGCTGTATACCTCACTGCTGGGGGCTGTATACCTCACTGCTGGGGGCTGTATACCTCACTGCTGGGGGCTGTATACCTCACTGCTGGGGTCCACCCTCGGCTTATACGCGAGTCAATAAGTTTTCCCAGTTTTTGGGGGCAAAAGTAGGGGGGTCGGCTTATACACGGGTCGGCTTATACACGAGTATATACGGTATGTAGGAGATTAGACCAGGAGATCAGGCACGCTTCCCTACATCTCACACTGAGAAAACTAACTTATAGTGGGGGGTGTTACTATTCAGTGTTGCTGTCTACTTATGATAGGGAAATCAGAGGAAGACATGCACGTCCACAGTGAAAACGGACGACTCACAAGCTGCCAATAATTTTGATTAATATCTCCACTACAATAAGGCGAAGATAAAAAAAAAAAAACAAAAAAAAAAACATGCTTTATTCTACTTCCCAACCTCTTTTACGTCGTGTGTCTAATTCAATATGAAAGAGTTAAAGAGTTAGTTAAAGGTCCTCTTTAAAGAGCGTGTGCCTCTGAATGAATTAGAAGCATGGTACCCTGGCACGCCGGTTCATTAAGACTTGTGTATGCATTCCCATTTGATTTAAAAGTAATTTTCTCAGGAACAGTATCACTAAAACCAAGGGTTTGCCTGAATTTTATAGGGTGGAGACAGCTATATCACTGTACAGCTAGGTTAATGTATTTTGGGGGAAGGTGGGTGAAATACTTGATTTAAAGAAGTTGTCCAATACTAAGACAACCCCCCAGTCGTCCCCCCCAGATAAAAGAGCCTATACTCACCTCCCATGCTGGAACCTGACCAACACTGTCACTAATCGCGGTTCAGGGCTCATGTGACATTGTGACGTCATGCAAGCTCCGCACCCAATCACCGCCGGCTTCTGTCTCCCCACCTTTGGACCACACGGGTTAGTCAACACCAAGTGACAATGTGTCTGCCACTCAATATCTGTTGATTTCTCATTTAGTCCAAAGGCGGCGAGACAGAATCCAGTGATTGGACACAGCGCTTGCTTGACGTCACATAAGCCCTGAACTGTGATTACCGACAGCATTGGAACAATGCCGGCACGGGAGAGGAGTACAGGTTCTTTCATTTTACCAGGGCTGGTCGTATGGAATCAGAAGGGTTTGTACTAGTAGTGGACAACAAATTTAATGTTTGTTACATATCATTATACTTTTAACCCAAGATTAGTCCAAAGATGCAAACACCTCAGCTAGTACCACACTTCATTCAAATGTTGGAGTCCAATAGATTTTGGTCATGGTATACTATCAAAACTCTAGGAGGGGACGTTTCTAGGCTGGAATACTTCATAAAGGTTTATTTATCCATGTGACAATTGGCTTTCCTCAGCATTTCATCTATACCAGCCCATACTTATAGGATTGCTAAATATATAGATCCGGTCTCCCTTCCTCTGAAAAACAAGAAAATTAGACTGCAGTAGAGGAGAGAGGAAAGAAAGAAAACCGTTGTACCTGATGGATGGCGATATCAGGCTAATTAATTAGCTTTAAAGATACAGAGCGCCACCGGTGTTTATAAAGGAGAAACATGTGATGACTGTCAAGTATAAAGATGCCGTCGGCATTCTGCGAGGAGCTGTAAAGTACAGGAGGACGGAATCGATGCCGGTGTTTACAGTCGAATATTAGGAGAAGAATTTCCTTTCTTTGAGAGTCCAGGTTAGTTTGTACAAAGGCCTTAATATCACCGGCACCATCTCAATTCCAGCAGTAAATTCAATTACACCACTATTGATCTGGTAAATACCCGAGTAGTTTTGAGAACCATAAATCCTCGACTTCACACTGATAAGCTGTCTCACTACCTGCGAAACATAAAATATCGCAAAGTAGGCTTCTTCTGCTGAAAGAGGGAAAAGGAAAAGAAAACCCACCCGATGCATTTGGAGATTGATGGCCACTTTATAACCTGGGAGAGAACCCAACATATATAGCTGCAACATCTAAAGAGGCTCCAGAAATGCTTCTAATGAAGCAATTAATGTATTGTATAGTCCTTTACCAAGAAAAGAAATCCTCCATGTTCAAAAGGTATTGTAAGTAATGTCTTCCAAGCAAGAAAAAAAGTTCAGAAGAGGCCACGGGATCGTTCCACATGTTCATCCTTAGGACTAAGACACGGAATCATGTCAACTTGCCCTACGTTGATGTTCTTTTAAAGTGTGCTAAATAAAGGACAAACATTTTGAACAATTCCGTGGCCTCTTCGGAACTTTTCTATTGCTTGGAACACTTTAAATTGCCAAGCCGATGGGCAGTGGCGTAACTTCAGGCCCAGGGGCCCCAATGCAAAAGCTCCAATGGGGCCCCAAATTATTGCAAATCTTTAATGGTATTAGTCTTTTTCTATAGGCCATGGGGACTTTTGGGGCCCCCCCCTAGGCTGCAGGGCCGGGTACGATCGCAACCCCTGCACCTATTGTAGTTACGCCTTTGCCGATGGGCATCTGTCTGAGGCATGGGTTCAGAGTGGGGTGTCTACATTTAGTATAATGATAGACTTTGCAGTGTTTGTAACCATTTATATACAGCTCCATCCACAATGTACAATATCTATATCCAAGATTTGATAGAATAGTTATGCAGCTGTAGCAAGTCTAACCAGTTCTGTAGAATAATCAAATTACACACGTTACTGTCTCTACTGCACTATGTTTAGCATGCATTTCTCCAAAACATAGATCAGATCACAAGGGATCTAATCTAAAGTGATGGACCCCACCCCTTGCAAAGCAGCCAAAGCATGTCCTTCTCCCTTTATTTTTGCTGTAGCCACTAGATAGCCTTTCCCTATCCCTTACATCAGGGGTGGGGAACTTTTTCTTCCGAGGGCCATTTGGAAATTTCTACCATCATTCGGGGGCCGCATAAAATGTTCAGCTTAAAAATTACCCGCTATATGTGGTTAAACAATCAACTCCCCCTTACTGTGGTGGCTGGAGCTGATGCCCTTTGGCATGGGTGTGATGTTAGGTGATACTGATCATGTTTTACAAATGTTTTTCCAGGTTTGTTAGGGCTTTAGACATCACGGGAGAGTCAGGGGCATATACTTCACTGGGAGGATGAGACTGGGGCATACAGATAACTGGGGAACTGGAATTAAAAGGCAGACAGTCTGGAAAACATGTCTGCCAACCCAAGTCATACGGTCCACAGGAATCTGCCCGAGGGCTGCAGAAAAGGTCATCGAGGGCCGCATAGGGCCCTGGGGCCTGAGGTTCCCCACCCCTGCCTTACATAGTCACAACTAGCACAACTTTTCACCAAAAGCTACTTGTTGTCTGTCTGCTACCTCCCCTGGAGCTGTGGAGTCTGAGTCGAGGAGTCCGTGTCCATTTTGGTGGAGTCGGATTCAGGGAAATTGAGAAGTCGGAGTCTCAGTCGAATGTTTCGCTTCCAGACTTTACAGCCATGGTTGTGGAGTCTGAGTCAGTGTTCATTTTGGTCGAGTCGGAGTAAGGTCCTGGGAAACTGAGGAGTCGGATGTTTGGCTTACCAACTCCACAGCCCTGGCTACTAGTCACATCAAACTCCTTCCTTCCTTAAGAGCAATGAAGAGCCTTAACTTTTTTCACTAGTAGAACAACTCTTTTCCCCAGTAGCCAGGAGAGGGCCTTACCCCTTTCATCTGGTTTACCACCTAATGGTGGCCATACACCTGGAATCTCTCCTGACTCCACACAAGTCAAACTTAGCAGGTGGCAGAGTAGACTCTTCTGAAAAGGATGTCATCACAGGACTCCTCAATTCCCAATGAAGAGCAAATCACTGATCACTGTGCACACAGACACACGTGTCACACTGTTTAGTGATTGTATTGATACATGGATGTGCAAAGATAAATCTCTTCAATACAATTTGAAAGAAAAACAAATATCTTGATACACATATGGGATCAAAAGATTCTTTGTTCATTATGTGTATGGTCAGCAAATTTAGGAAATTACTAGAAACTTAAAACAAGAAGATGAGTAATTGACCATGAAACTATTGATACTGGAAGGGTTAACAGCTATGCATAAGACCATTCAGTATATTTCTACTTATTAGTTAGATACATACAGCAGGTTAAATTTAAAACTTGAAGACGTCAGCAGCAATTTTCTAAGTAAATACATTTCTAAAGGTGCTACTGAAATTAATTTCTCACCAGACACCAGTAACAACCCATCCAATCCACACAGGCAAAAAAAAAAAATCAAACCATCGATGTCCATAAATTAAGTTGTGTGCAGGGGCTGGCTGGTGGAACTTAACCCGGGTGGCTGCTTGACCCTGCCAGCCCTGAGGACCGGGGGGAGGGGAGGGATGCTGACAGATCCGGCCGGGTGAGGAGCAGCGGGGGGCTGGCAGATCCGGCCGGGTGAGGGGCAGGTCATTACAGCAGCTGCGGCCGCAAACCAAGACCGACCGGCCCATTTCATTAAAGGGGCAGCCCTAAAGGGCTAAAACACCAGCCTGGGGGGCACTTGCTCCCCTGCCACCTGGGCCAGTCCACCCCTGGTTGTGTGTCATAATAAAGAAATGACACAGGGAGAAAGTATTTAACACACCGACTGAAATGTATTCATAGGAAACCAACCAGCAGGTTTTTGTGCCATAAAGTAGTCGCAGCGCCATAATGGCGCTAGGATGTTGATTGAAATATTTGTAGTGCAGAAATCCAAGGCTTGATTGCAGAACAATCCTTGTTCAAACCTTCAGAAATGACGTCATTGGTGCAGTGTCTTGAGCATCAGGCAGTGCTATGTGATTCGAGTCCTCTTAATCGTTTCTCCTCCTGTCTAGCCCACTTTTGTGACATAGTCTTCAATAAAATTGCACCAGACTCAGCGCATGAGAGTACCGCAATCTGACACCATTTTGTTGAAGGCATGCTGAAGAACAACATGAGCGGCGAGGGCACATACACAGATGAAAAAAGAAAAATCAATCTGCACATGCGCTGCTGAAATTGTTCTGTGACCAGTGCCGTCAGTATGTTTGGCAACAATAATGTTGACAAGGTCTTGAGACAGCTCAATGGTTTTACCCATCATGAGATGTTTCTTGTTTGGCACTTTGGTAATGAGACACCATTTATCTGTTGAAGCAGCTAATATTTCTCAGTCAGTGTTAGGCCACGTCTCACACACAGATATTTGTGCAGATATTGGTCACAGATCTCTGGTTGCAGTGAAATCATGGACACATTGTACCATTTGTACTCAGCCACAAAATGGAACATTGTGTCCATGATTTCACTGCAACCAGAGATCTGCGAACAATATCTGCACAATTATCAGTGTGTGTGACGTGGCCCTTAGGATTACTTGTAAATTACTGATCGATTTCAGTTGATGTCATGACTTTTCATGTTTTTTTGCACCTTTTTTTCCTTCAGGTGTTGAACACTTTCCCTGTGTTATGCCTCATTATTACATAAACCATATTTTTCAATTATAAAACACTTTTTTTTCCCCTCATACTGAGGGGAAAATGGGACAAGTTTTATAATCCAAATTTTGCTTTCCAACAGAGGTTGCGGCGGCAGTTCAGTGGAGAAGGTACAGGAGGCAGTATCGCCAGTGGATGTAGGCAGTGGGGCAATGCTTGCGGGCCTGGAGCTGAGGGTGCTGCGGCTGGAGCTATTGATACTTCTGGGTTTCGGCAAGCAAATGGCTGCATAGACACAGATTGAAATCTCAGCGAGCCGAGAGCTCAATCTGTGCCTGCTCTGCCAGTCCTGCAATGGACTTCAAGAAAAAGGCTGCGGAAGTGGTGCAGATTAAGAGTTCAGCTGCCTGAGATCTTCATCTGTGTCGGTGCTGCCTCCGCAGTCATTTGCCAGAATCCAGAAGTATTAATGGCGCCCTGCAATGACAGCCATAGCTCCAGGCCTGCGATCATAGTTGTACTGCTGTAGCATCCAAGGGTCCCGATGTTACGCCTGGAAGCAAAAAGGGGGTTCCCTATTCAGGTGGCACAGCATCCAACACTTTCTTATCTCTAGACTAGAAGGGGGAGCTCTAGAACCCAGCTTGAGGGGAGCTTCCCTATACAATGTTCTGACCTGCAGATGGGGTTAGTCAGAACAGCCATGGAGTGAGTCTGAGGAGGATGGAGAGGAGTACCTGGGGAGCGGAGCGACATCTCACTCACCACAGAGGAGAGCGCCAGAAACCGAATGCTGGAGTCCAAGGCTGTTCGGGTACTAATGACCCAGCAGCAGAAATCAAGCGTGGCAGGGGATTTCACATCACCTGGCCCACCTAACACCCGGAGCACAGTAGCATACTAGAGCCCGGGGTCTCCACTGAGGAGCAGCCCCTGGAACAGGGCTCGCGCTGCCTGCTGTACAGGTACAGACAGAGAGAGATCACAGCACAGCTTCATGCAGCAGCGGGGACTCACAAGTGAAAGCGCAGAAGGTAGGCCTCCAACCCACCTGGCTAGGTGAATCTACTGATTGCTTCCAGGCTGCCCGGGTCCACAGAAATGTCTAAATCGGTGCCCTGGACTGTAATTGCAACAAACAAGTAAAGGTAAAAAGACTGCTACCCCATGTCAGTTCTTCAGCACACTGAACCCTGCACTCCCCATGAACTATTCCTTTCATAAATTGCTCATTCTGTGTCTGCAGAGCCGCATACTGATTTTGCAATTTGGCAGTGGAAACAGCCAGAAGGAGCTGAGAGCATTATACCAACACTAACAATACACCATCTCTGGGGAATATCCCTACCTGTGGAGGGCTCAACATCCTGGCTGCCAACCCTCATCACCCCCAGGGGTCCTAACTGCAGCAGTGGCTACAGCTGGCCACAATCCACGGGGTGGCGTCACATTCATTCCTAAAAACGGTCCCTTTTATTGACCGCCCTGGACCACGGAGTCGGGTCTTAACCTCTGACTCCCGCAGCAGAACTTTCGCCCAGTTCCGAGTAACACACGGCCCTGGTGGGCGAGTCACTGCCAATATTCACCGACCTGCCTCCTGCTTTGCCCCATCGTGCCGCCACCGATCCCCACTATTGCCGCCCTGCCTCCTGTGACCCTGCCGTTCCACCCCCACCAAGCTTCACTGCATATGAGACTCACCAGATTATAGGACGGACCCCTATTTTAAATCAATTTTTTTTTTTTCTAATTTCTTTCTTTACGTTTGGGGTATGACTTATAATTTGCTGTGTCCTATAAAGCAAAAATACAGTAACTTAATTTATGGCCATCTATGGTTTGATTTCTTTACCTGTGTGGATTGGATGGGTTGTTATTGACATCTGGTGCAAAATTCATGGAAATAGCACTCTAGAAATATATTTACTTAGAAAATTGATTACTTATTTCATATTAATTATATATACTTACATACATAACATACACACGTACATATATTGGAGAAGCTTACCAGAGCTCTTTACCATTCTTAATAGTATTGTTCTTCCCATATGGACTGAAGAGAGCTTTTGGTGCCCTTAGATTCTGAGTTGAATTAAAACGTACTATAACTCACTATTGGGCAATGTAATCCTACAACGCACAAGCTGGGTGCACAGAACTTCCCCTAGTAGAGATGAGGTCAGTGCTGGTGTATTATGCAGATAGACCAGCCACTCATGCAGATGAAGATGCCCCCATCTTTACTTGGGGAGGTTCTCTGCACCCAGCTTGTGCATTTTAGCATTAGATTGGCCAATGGTGAGTTTTTTTTGTTCTTCAAAAACAAACCTGAGAAACTTTTTTTTTTTGTCATGGTTTAGCATTTAAAACATATGAATACAGTAGTGGATTAAAGCCACATTCCATAAATGCAAAAAAAGAAAATCCCAGTTACAGGGTCTCCCAATCTCTGGAATATACCGTATACATTTTGCATAATAGTTTAGAATTCTCATTTGTGATTGACATAAGAGTGGCTCTTGGTTGTGCCTCAGGAGCTAGTGGGCTCATAGAGAGGCAGGATTTGTTACAATTCACTATATATAAGGACGAAAGCAATTCACAAAAACTCAGCCTGGATTCCTGGACTGAAGAGAGACGGCTGCTGCTAGGATCAGTGATAGATTTCATAACAAGAGTAGCCAGAGAAATCCAACAACCTCATTGTTCTAGGTTTGAACATGCAGATGGTGCTAGATGAAGAACACGATAATCATTCCAATGCGCTCTGACTTAGTTCTAATCCATGGTCACAAATAAACCATATCACCAATAACCATTATGGCGGGCAGAGGATGAAGGCGACCTACCTAGGAACAAGAGCACTGTACTTTCTGTAGGAAATAATACGCTGACTTTCTGTTATCTGGCAATACTATGTTCTCATTGGAAAGTTCAAGCTCCAACACTGTCATCACAAAAGCAGTCTAACAAAATTAGTCCATGTTCACATGATTGTGCATTTGTTGCTAGTGCCAGCTAAGTAGAGGAGATTTCAATGAAGTTTCAACTATCTACTAACTACCGTGAAAACTTTCAAAAGGAACCTGAAGACTCTTCTCTTCCAACAAGTCTGCAAACCTGCACTGAGCCTCAGTCCGCTAAACTACCGCACAACCAGCTCTACCATCACCTACTGTATCCTCACCCATCCCTTGTAGACTGTGAGCCCTCTCGTAGGCAGGGTCCCCTCTCCTACCGATCACCACCTAACATCGTATCCTCACACCATCCCTTGTAGACTGTGAGCCCTAATGGGCAGGGTCCTCTCTCCTCACCCATCCCTTTAAGACTGTGAGCCCTAATGGGCTGGGTCCTCTCGCCTCACCTATTGTATCCTCACCCATCCCTTGTAGACTGAGCCCTCTCGTGGGCAGGGTCGTCTCTCATCTACTGTATTCTCACCCATCCCTTGTAGACTGTGAGCCCTCGCAGGCAGGGTTCTCTCCCCTCACCTACTGTATCCTCACCCATCCCTTGAGACTGTGAACCCTTGTGGGCAGGGTGCTCTCTCCTTCTGTACTTGCGAATGCCTTGTATTTCTCATGATTATTGTACTTGTCTATGTATGACGCTTTTCACATGTAACGTGACATAAATGTTGCTATAATAAATTATCTGATGCCAACATTTTTTGAATGCATTGTGGATTTTAGAAAGTTTAAAGTGTCAATTATCTCAGTAGATAATCAGATATTTAACCAGGGTGAAATGTGCAGCTTACCAGCACCATCTACATAATGATATACCGCTGCAGAATATAAGGCATAACCATGCTGTCATTGTAACTCAGTGGGTGGCATCTTTGTACCACATTTTGAGGGACCCTCCTGTAAGTTCTCATCCTGATGTGAGCTGCATTTATCAGGCACGGGCTGTATTATCCCAGCCAGGCCTGGCATCAGCACCTGGCATATCTGGGCAGGTAAATAAGTGGTAACCACTAGAGTTTGTGTTACATAAAATGTACACCTTTATTACATATATAAGTAGACAAAATATACATTACAACAATGAGTTTAGAGTTAGGAGATCCCAAATAGACTACAAGTAGGTTGTCACACTGCAGGTATTAACAGGAAGGTAAAGTATCAACACAGAAAACGCAATGGTAAGTAATAAACATTGATTTGGGCCCTATCACATAGGTAGATTGACATCCTCCATCCAACACTCACCCATCTCAATGTGCCTGTGAACGGCCTCCTCCGTGGGGGCACTACGTGGCAGGACACTGGCGGGCAAACGGAGGAGGCTGTTCACAGGCCAATCAAGATGGGTGAGTGTTGGATAGAGGATGTCAATCTACCTATGTGATAGGCCCAAATTAATGCTGTTTATTAATTACCATTGGGTTTTCTGTGTTGATACTTTGCCTTCCTGTTAATACCTGCAGTGTGACAACCTACATGTAGTCTATTTGGGATCTCCTAACTCTAAACTCATTGTTGTAATGAGTCTGCAGTGTGCCCAGTCTGCACCCCCCCTAATGCCGGCCCTGCCTCCATCTACGGACCAGGGAAACATAGCAGCTTTAATTGAAGAGGATTGCAGCAGCTTCAGACAAATGTCTGCACACACCCAGGTCTCAGATCAGGAATGAACTGAATCAGCGACATCCGGTGGAAGGAAGCTGAATTATTTATGGCCGAGGGGTGGAGAACAGAAGGCTCAGACACACCGCCCCCAGGTCACCTGAGCTATTAGTCACTTCCACCAAACATTCCGCCTGCAGAGCCACAGTGACTGAGGCGAAAAAATGGCTAGTTTAAACTACAGCAGCAGCAATTGACCGCAAGCAGTCAACACATGACAGGCAGATGCATGGACCAAAGTATGATGAAAATCAGTCAATTTTCTTAAGTGCACACAAAAACACTTAACTTCAGAATTCAGCCTTATACCTAAAGACAATTTTAATTTTCCTCAGTGACTGCAATAAACGCAAAAAAAAACAAAAACAAATATTACAAGAAATGGTTAAAAGGGAAGAGGAGGAGTAACTCGTAGCAATAAGCCATGGTAAACTAACAGGCATATTTTCTTTTGCATGAGCCACAAACTATAAAAGAAAAACCTGGCTATGGCAAGTTACTACAACAACGTACCAAAAGCAAGAAAAAAATAAAAGCTTGGGCGGAATGCAGACCCTGCGCCCGTCCAGGATCACAACCCGAGAGCGAATACTCAAAACTGATCAAAGCTAAAGGACTTCTTATTTATACACAAGTATTTTTCAGCTCCGCTTTGTGCCCCTTTCCTAAGTAATACAGGAGGTGGGGGTGCAGTTTATGTGTTTTATCAATCTAACACCAGCTATTTATATTGTCGCTGAAAAACTCAGCCGCCCACATAAAAACAGGAGGGAAAAAAAGATGCACTTAACACAAAAGACATCAGTACTGGATGTAATTGTATTGCATATTTGTGTTTATCTTACTGAATATATATTTATACACCGTAGATATATATTGTACTACGTTAATGGGGTTGCTCAGGGATAAAAACATTGCAGATTTGTGCAAATATGAGACATTGAATTCAGATTACGTGATTCACCCGGGCCGAGCACAGATCCTTGATCCAAACTAGTAGCCTCACTGGTCGAAAAAGTCTCAGTTTTAGCACTGTGCCAGTCCCGCACCATTACTGCATGTATAATCTTAAGCCGCACCCCACCAAGTGTAAACAGCTAAAAATAGGAAAAACTTTCTTCCTATTAATTAAAGGGAACCTGTCACCTGGATCTAAGCCCCTACACAATCACTACCTGTCCCTGCACCTTCCTAGCTGCTCCCTATCTATCCCTCTCTGAGCTAAATCCGCCCTATAAAACAGCAGAAAAATAACTTCTAACTTACAGAAGTCCCTGAGGCTGGGGACTGAGAAGGTGGGCCCAGGCTCCATTCTGCCCTCCTTGATGCAGCAGCACACGCCCCGGTGGGCGGCGTTTATTCTTTCTTCATCGCCGCCTCCTCCATTTGGAATCTCTCACCTGCTTTACACCTATCATGTTGTGGTGATGCGACCTCGATGTGTCCCCTGACCAGGACACAGCATATGGGAGATTGTATCTTCTGCTCGGTAGCAGCACACACAGGGTTAGCTGCTACTGGAGCTGAGTGCTGATTGAAAGCACTGACGCCCAGGTGTGCGGGTGAATAGGAGATGATATGAGCTGCCCTGGGCTGTGGGGAGGGGTGGAGTGTGTCAGGACAGCAGTAGGAGCTGCTGTGTAGAGAGCTGTGTGAAGATTTAACACAGCCTGTGAGCTCTCTCAGAGTGGACGTTCATGAGGCTAATGAGCGGACGGTGAGGAGAGAAAGGTTGTGTGCTGACCTAACACAGCCTACCCGGGGAAGGTACAGAGCTTCTATATCAGCTGTTGTGATTGTATGAGGTTGTACTTGGCTGCGCCCCGGAACCTGGAGGTCTGTGAATACCTGAACTGTGCCATTAAACTGTGTGCTGTGTGAGTAAATACCTGAGTCACTGCCTTCTGTCGTGACGATCCTAACCGCTATCTTACAGTGTAAAGCTGGTGGGAGATTCCAAATGGAGGAGGTGACGATGAAGAAAGAATAACGCCGCCCATCGGGGTGTGTGCTGACTGCATCGAGGAGGACAGAATGGAGCCTGGGCCCACCTTTTCAGTCCCCAGCCTCAGGGACATCTGTAAGTTAGAAGTTATTTTTCTGCTGTTTTATAGGGCAGATTTAGCTCAGAGAGGGATAGATAGGGAGTAGCTAGGAAGGTGCAGGGACAGGTAGTGATAGTGTAGGGGCTTAGATCCAGGTGACAGGTTCCCTTTAAAGCTTCCCTGGTGGTGTAAAAGGGAGAGGTCATTAGCACTAATTTTAATGTACTAGGGTAGAACAAAAAGGCAATAAATCTATTGCTAGTGTCTTTCTGTAAATTATATATTAGACACACAGCTTTGCTATATGCCAATTGACATACATGGCTCTGCTACATGCACATGTAGATACCTACAGCTCTGCTACATAAATATATAAAAACCTATAGCTCTGCTACATGCACACTGCTTCCACATAGACACATACAGTTCTGCTACATGGACATATAAACACACAGCTCTGCTACATTTACATATAGACACAGACAGCTCTGTCACATGCACACCACAAACACATAGCTCTGCTACATAAAAATTGCATGCACAGATACACAGAGCTCTGCTACAT